>JAJPGS010000596.1:0-600000 GCA_028654335.1 Alnus rubra
GCCTCCAAGATCTTTTCAGCAATTCGGTCCTGGGCTGTGAACTTCCGCTTTCTGGCCGGATGTTTTACCCTGCGCGTGGCTTGTATGTCTCGGGCCTCAGGAACCGTTTCATCTCCTTCTCCAGATCTCTCTAGTTCCGGAGCAATCACTGGTGAAGTTCTGAGAGGAGGTTCCTCAAAAGAGGTTTCTGCACCCTGTTCACCCTGATACGATGCCTCGGAGCCAGACTCATCCCTTAAAACAAAGGAAGGAGCAGCACTAGCTTCTGGTGTAGGAGAAACTTCTGGAACGAAACCCCGAAAACTTGCAGATCCATTTTCAACGTTTACTCCAGATGACGGTACCGAAGGGGGAGTTCTCCTTGCACCCAAGGCAGCTAAAGGAATGTTCTGTTTCTTCCGCAAAGGGACATCTTCAGGAACTTCTTCGAAACTTTTAAATGGCCTCTTCTTAGTAACAGGCCTCGGAGATGGAGGGGCATCATTCCTCTTCTTAATAGCCCCTCTCTTGGTAATAAGCTGTTTGTCTCTCGGGATGTCATATCCGAGAAATCGCCTTAAGTTCTCCTCGATGACAAGATTGTCAAAATCAACTTCCTCAAATTTGTCAGCCTTGACCCTAACTGCGGACCACCCACTTATCTTCTTGACATCCTCCTGGTCGGATACGCTGAGTGAAGGGGGGGTCACTTCAGTCAGGTCGTAGCAATTGCCAGGTCCGAGGCATCCTACGGTTTTCAGGCAGAAAAGTACCTTCAGGGCATTCCCACTCCCCAGAAACTCTGAAAAATTGCATTTCCCAGAATTTGTTGTTTGTTAGCCCACTCTTGAGCTTGATGAAGACATGCGGATGACGAACACACAGTTCAATCATCCCCTCAGAAGTTTGCCTCGTTCTATAGATATTGAAAAACTGCAGGATATCCATCTCCTTCTTCAGCACGAGCCTCCAAAGGATGTATGAAGCGAACAAATACCTCCAGGCATTAGGCATGATCTGACTAGGTGCAACCATCAGAAAAAGGAAGAAATCCCGAGCAATCTCAGGAAATGGCAACCGGAGTCCAGCAAGAAACATCCTTTCAAACAAGGTGATGTCGCCGCCATCAATAAGCCGAGCTCCAGGTGCTTGATAGAACATCCTCACTGTTGGAGGAATTTCGTAGTTCAGACGAAGAACACCCTCATGCTTCGTAAAAAGGGCGGTTTCCACCCTACTCTCCAGGTGAGAGAGATCCACGAAGCCATCGGACCTTTTTTTCGAGCCCGAGACGTAGCAGAAACAGCCGAAGCAGCCTTTTTAGGAGCCATTGAAAAAAGAAGAAAAGAAGAAACAGAGGATACAGGGAAAGAAAAGAGCGTAAGAAGAAGGCAACAATGGAGGATCGAGAGAGAGAGTAAGTAAATGACGAAGAATGAATAGTGAAAGTGTTCAAAACTTTAAGTACCCCCTCCCTTACGTGTCCAAAATATCAAAAGGCGCCATCATTTCAAAATCTCCGAAGATTGAAAGGCGCGCGTTCCGTATTCAAGAATTAAATGCGCTACCTCGATAGTACCATATCATGATGACAAAGGACGACGGTTCAGAGATGACGTCGTCATTGGAAAAAGAATTGACAAGGTTTAAATGTTTGAACTGTTGAAAAGACGCGCCCTTCATAGTAACGGGTACAGGTTGGCAGATTTAAATAATTCTCTTATTTCCATTTATTTCTGAAATTAGAGAATTAAGGGGGTAACTGTTAGGGATAAAATTAACCCTAGAGACACGTGGATTCAGAAACATCTCGGAGTTACGTCTCGGACATTTGTTACTACTCGTTAGAAGTTACTTCTCGGACATTCGTTAAAACCTGTCTCGGAGTTAAGTCTCGGACACTCGTTCCGACCCAGCAAAGAAAAGATCGTCTAGGTATAAAGACGTCTCGGTCTTAATATTCCAGGTTACGGTATATAAAATATCCCGAGATCTTCTAGTCTGATTGGAGCGAACATATCTCGGATATTTGAGTCTCGAAGTAATAACGCCACGGGGTAATAACGCCTCGGTGTGATATCATGTCGGTGGGACAACATCTCGGAGTAACAACATCTCGGCCTTACACAACCTTGTTATGGTGCGGTGATATCCCGAGATCTCCAAGTCGGAGCGAACATATCTCGGGTATCATCACCTCGGAGGTTGGCTGAAGTATACCGCAGTTGTCTTAGAATGCAATAAGGATAGAATCCCAGAAGATCAGGGATAAAACACAATTCCATAATTAATGGGATAAGGTAGTTATTAATACAGAATCAAGCTTAAAGAGGTACAAACGCAATCAACTTCGGATTCTACAATCTCATTCGAATTCCCTGAAGATATGGTTAAAGTTCAACCAAGCTATGACTCAAATTCCTAATCCAACTAGGCATCAAGAATTCTGGTAAGATCTCAAGTCCGGCCTATAAATAAGACCGTCGCACCAGGTATAAGACTACAAACTCTCTGAGCTCTTGAGATTGAGACTGAAAATACTCTTCAGAAAATTGATTTGAACTGACTTAGGCATCGGAGTGGGCGTAGTCGGCACCCTCAACGAGTTGTTTGTTCTTTTTGCAGGATTGAGGTAGTAGATTAGAACCCAGCAGCGAATCACCAGGCGACACGTCACCATACCGGAAACTCTATCAACACTACTCATTCCTACTCCCAAAAAATCAACATTTTAGTGTACCAAACGTTGACAGGATGACATTGATAAAAATAATATATTTTAAAGAGTAAAATGAAAACTTTTAAACTTTGAGAATGAAATTGCAGTTTGACAAAATCTGGATATCCAAAATCTGGTTTTACCTTTTAAATCGCAGAAGGCATGTTTACATGTTTCAACCACTAATTTACAGGGGGAAAAAAAAACACTAATTTATAGTACTTTTATATCATTGTGTTAGAAAGTGGTAAGTATAATACAGATCTATTCGTGAAAAAGCTCAACGAATTGAATCGAAGTTTTTTGTTAGAAAACTGTTATTTCTAAGAAAACGTTTCTTTACAAAACTCATCTGACCGTTCATATAAAATTTTGACAAATAAATTGGTGAATAAACATTTTTTTGAGCAGGATTTTTATTATTGTGAAAAGAAAAATGTTATTTTGAATGAAACATTTGGAGAAGGTGTATAAAAAGATTTCGTATATAAAAAGAATATCAATAAAAAAAAAAAAAAATTAAAACCCATTACTTTCTAATTAAAACACGTACAAGCCCTCCTTAGGTAATTTCTAGCAAGTATCGGATGCCTACTTTATCATTATTATTATTATTATTATTTATTGGCATATTATTAACTTGTTTGACATTGAAATCCTTTCTGGGTTCCCTTCAAAATCAATTCTTTTTAGGTTTCTTGCTGGAAACTTAATTTACTGCTACTTGTGGTAAGATTTCTGTCCAGACCTCAGAATCTGTCATTTTTTATGATTTTGACTGATTTTCAAGTTTTGAGCATGAAGATATCATCTGGGTGTTCGACAGATTTAGTTCTTCTTATTGATTTTGGTTCTCGTTTTAAATTTCATTAAAGCTTGTTTCTTTTTGTTTTCTTTCGTAAGTGTCTTTTTGCTTATCAGTGCCTTGTTTAATGCTTTGCAGACACAACCTTTGTGTTGTTTGATAGGTTGATTGAAGCATTTAAAACCACCCCTTGTTGCTATACCCGGCTGCATTGTTGAGAAGAAAGAATGGTGTTTTATATTGCACAATGAAAGGCACAGAAGCCCTAAATCAAAACCTTTTTATTAAATCATTCTTTAAGGTTTAAAATGCATCAAATTACTCATTTAAAGTATGCACTATTATGCAATCCCCCATTCTACTAGAATTTTTAATTACCTTGAACAATGAGACATAGGCTCATAATCACATCATATCCTGTAATAGACCAATCTTTGAGGTACAAGTGGCTGTAAGTAGCGATGACATGTGGTAGTTAGCTCGAGAAGAAGATCATCACACGTGGTGAAGCTGTTGCGGGTTGACGGTTGCGAGGCGGTTGTAAACAGTTAGTCGTTTTAGTCGTTATGTTAGTTGTTTTCTTTAGTTGTACAAAAGAGAGAAAAATGAGTAAAGAGAAGGCATTCTGTTTTGTAATTCGTTCCTAGTGAACTCTGGAGGTTACTTGGATCCTTGAATTGCCAAGGATTGGAGATTGGCCATCTTGAATAGGCTTGTTCAATAAAATTCCTATCTTTCCCTTCAATTCTTCTTCTTCATCTTGAAATTTCTTTCTTTTTCTCTGTTAAATTCTTAACAAAACTTCAGTTCTGCTACATATCCCATCAAATTTTGACACATACATCTGATTGAGTTACCACCACAACATCATTTAAAAAATGAGAAATCATAAAAAGGAAAAAAAAATGAAAAAAAATCTGATTCTTCCCCTAATGCCATCCAGTTTGCTCCTGTTTCTAAGGCAACTATTGAACGATCATTTTCAGCCATGAATATTGTTAAAAGTCTTAAAACTATGCTTCATAACAAAATTGAATATGAGTTTTTGACTGATTTTTAATTTAATATTATATATCGAAAGAGAAATTTCTAAAAAATTTAGTACAAATTTAATCACAAATGATTTTCAGGATTTAAAAGAACATTGGATTCCATTTTAATAGGTGAATGAATTGAAAATTAGAATTTATTAAGAAATCATCATTTTGTATCTTTTATCTTGCTTATATTTTCTTAACATTTTTATATATTGATTTATTCTTCGATCCTAATATATTTCCGGTCCATACTTTGACCCACCATCTTAATATATTTGTCATTCATGCTTTGGCCCCATCAATAAGAATTCCTAGTTTCATACCTCGCCCAAGACCTACTTTCAATTTAAGACCTAAATGCTCTAGAAGGCCAATTCTATCAACCAAGCCCTCGATGCTGTCATTTCGCTCAAGGACCCTGTTGTCAAGGCCATGCATTACTCCCTCTTTTGCATTACAAACTGATGTAACGTGCATTCTATAATTTAGTAAAATAATTAAGAATGTATGGTTGACAAGCTCACTACTAGTTAACTAACTTGACAAGCAAGATTATTTGGTTAATCATTTCACCAATTATGGGCTGCCACATCACTTTGTATAAAAACTTATGATACCCCTAGCAACACTCTCGTATGAAAATTCTGTTTGCAAATAATTAATCTCTCTTTCTATTAAGGTTAATTTCCCCAATTACTGTATAATTTATTGTCTCAAATTACACACAAAATGGTCAATAATTCAATGTGCCCAATCACCAACAGACAAATGAATCACAGAACAATATGCAGAAGATGAAAAAGAAACTTGCCTTCCCCGACAGCATATCCAGTGAAACCATGCACATGAGAAATGGTATACTGTGCAAAGATGACAGGAGCATATTCTTTCTGAATATGGTTCTGAGGCTAGCTAGCTTCTGGGGCAGAGTCATCCTCATGAACTGGGTATTGTTCCAGGGTATCCATCCTCTTAATAGTCCAGCCTTGTTGCTTCTCGAATTGTTCCCTTTCAGAGTAGAGCACCCTTACAGCACATGCCACACCACTCGTAAGGGGCCTCTCAAAAGCAGTTCTTTCCGTATACCTCGCAAAAGTACGTCCTCTTTAAGTTGTGAAAGTTAGATTGTTTTGTTGACAAATACTAGCGATCATTTGCAAAAGAAACTCAGATATGGTTTTAGATCAAGTTAAATTGACCACCAACAGGTTGTTCAACCATACCTTGAAGTGCGGTTAGACATATATATGGTGGTTTAATGGCCATGTTACCAGCGTGGCAACAACCAACAAGTGGCTTTTAAAATCACTATTAAATTTTGGATCTAATGAATCAAAAAATGTCCTTTTTTTTTTTTATTATTTTCTTCTTCCCTTTATCCTTCTTATTCCTTTTCTCCAATGATTGAAGTACACACAGTCGTTTCATATACAGCCTCTTTGCCCAAGATATTTTGGCTTGTCTAGTTTGCAGTAGTCTGCGGAATATATATGTGATGCTTTATTCTCCCTGTGAAAGTGTAACAGATTTTCTGGTTGATAGGAAATTCTAGGGATTGTATTTGCTGAATTGTAAGAAGAAATTGGAAATAGAAATGGAAAATAGAAGAAATTGAGGAATTATGAAAGAACAAGGAAGAATATGATATTATATTGAAATTAGGCAAATTCGAGGATGCCTAAAACGAGTAGTTCGAGGTACTCCCCCTCCATTTTCAGCCAAAGACCGGATACCAATTTTCATGCCTAAAACATTTAACTAGACTTGTTTATATAGACTCATCTAAGGGCCACTAAACTAATAGGACACTAAGTAATAGACCATTAACTAATAAGGCCCAATGCCCATTAACTACTAAGGTGGCCCATTATTAATATATCTGTTACAATACCGACCCCTTTAAGCACCTTGCCCACAAGGTGCGGTTATTTTTGAGTAAAAATATAAAAGCTTCAAAAGTTGGTTCCTGCCATTTCTTTGTGAACAAAAATATGCTCCAATTGTTGTAGGCCCAATAACCCACAAAAAGTAGCCCTTTCTCAAGGATGAACAGTACTGGTTCGGTCCCATGCACAAGATCCTACCCATTGTAAAATCCACAATTTTCTAGAAGCAAAAGGATAACCGTCTTCACGCATGACTGCGTGCCCTTCAGCTTTGAAATGAAATTTCAGTTTTGAAAACAATTCATGTGGATGCCATCTGTCCGTCTGCTTAGGCCTAAAGTGCACAGCCTGAAATTGCCCTTCGTCATCCTCACGTACCATTCTTCTCCTTTCTCTGCAGCTTCTAGAACCCACAGAGAAAAGCATCGGAACCCGTCCAAGTCTCCGGCCCATAGCTCGGCTTCTCGGACCTCCGGTCCCCTGTCTCGCACGGCTCCGGCGACAGCAGTGCCGTCCTCCTCGCCCAGCATCGACGCACCCTGGTTGCGTTGTCTCTGACCGAATTGTGTCCCGGCGGAGCACGTGGAGGTCACCGCCTCACATTTCGGCGCTGTCTCTACCGCCACCGCATCCTCTTCTTCTTCCCCGTGCTTCCAACGCCATCGATGCTTCAAGGCAACAAAGTCCAGCCCATCCGCATACGACAGCACCCTCTCAGCCCTTCGCAAAGGTTGCTTCCCAGATTTGGCGTGTCGGAGCTTGCACTTCGGATTCAGCCGTGCATCACATAATTTTCCTTCATTTGGATAAAGCTCCTCCCGATCTGAAAATTGCATCTCCACGCTAGATTCTGAAGTTCTTTGTTTAGGAATCATCGGATGTAGTGCTGGAATTTCTGTTTGGTCTGGATTTTCAGCTGGAATTAGTTCTGAAATTTTTGTTTGTGTTATGTCTGCAACCGGATCTGTTTCAGATTCTGGAATTTCTGGAATAATTTGGTCTCTCGGCTGCTTTTCTTCATCCTTTACATTTTCTAACGATTCTTCATCCAATTCGATTGACGTTGGTTTGAACCTTCCATCACGTGAACTGGAACCTTCATGAGAAGAAGAATTTTCTCCTCCAAAATTCTGATGCTGAAATTCATAATGCTGCACAGACGGTTTAGAGGTTGCACCTGATCCGAATTGTTTAGCCATCATATCCTCGAGACGATTCATCCGAGATTGCAAAGTCTGCATCACACTGTGAAATTCCAACCTAGTCACTCTATCTTCCGCCATAATCGTCGATCTAGGTTTCATGCACTGGATAGGCTGGATCGAAGGCTGCTGATACCAATTTGTAACAGATTTTCTGGTTGATAGGAAATTCTAGGGATTGTATTTGCTGAATTGTAAGAAGAAATTGGAAATAGAAATGGAAAATAGAAGAAATTGAGGAATTATGAAAGAACAAGTAAGAAAATGATATTATATTGAAATTAGACAAATTCGAGGATGCTTAAAACCTCCCTGAGTAGTTCGAGGTACTCCCCCTCCATTTTTAGCCAAAGACCGGATACCAATTTTCATGCCTAAAACATTTAACTAGACTTGTTTATATAGACTCATCTAAGGGCCACTAAACTAATAGGACACTAAGTAATAGACCATTTACTAATAAGGCCCAATGCCCATTAACTACTAAGGTGGCCCATTACTAATATATCTGTTACAGAAAGCAAATATTTATTGTTTAAAGCATTATTTTTGACTTGTTTACAGAATAAGTATGAAGACTTTGGATTGATCGAGTCCGATATTTTCTGGAATACAGTTTTATGTGGAATTGATGCATTGCCTTCTTGTTTGACTCTTCCGCACTACTATTGACAAAAACTGAGTCTTCTAATAGTGTGTAACATCATGTGACCTTTTCGCTTTCAGGATTCAGATGCTTCAATTCGGATAAGGGCCCTTGAACTTGTTTATCGATCTTCTAGTAAACGAGAGCAATGTGAAGCCTTCAACAAAAGAGCTGATTGAATATCTGGAAGTAAGTGATCAAGAATTCAAGCCAAAATTTAGATTTAATTCTTTCTTTCTTCTCCTTTGAGACACCAGATTCTATTTCCTTGTATATATCTGCTATGTGATTTGTAACAAATTAAGATGAATATTGCTTCTTAGAGAAAACAAATAAAAAGTTATGGTAGCTACTAATAGTAGTAGGATTTGGGATTCATATGGTAGTATATCTAGACTCCAGAGGTACGTAATAGAGTTCACTTGCCAATTCTTGTAGTGGCATTACCATTATAGGTTTTTTCATGTACTTTTGAAGCAACTTAAGCATTTGTTCCCCATCCAACCAAGGCAGTTCTAGCTGCACATAGGGGAAAGTAAATGGTCTCCTTAGTAGTCTCACCAAATTTTACTCACCAAAATAACTAAAAATTACTTTTTTCTATTCTGATGAGCCACTTTATTAAAATTCTCCCAGCAGCCTCACCATTTTAACTAGTCAATATTCACTATTCCATTTAAATAATAATTTTTTCATATTTCTTTATTTTTTCTCTATATAATATTTTTATAAAAAATCATTTATATCCATGAAATAAGGACATTATCGTGTGAGAGATGGGAGATGAGAGAAGAAAATGAGAGAAAAAGGGAAAAAAGTGTGCTAATCATGTGAGAGAGAAATGTGAAACAAAATTTGGTGAGTGAGTTGTTGAGTGAAAATGTCTGGTCTAATTTGACTAGTAATTTCAGTCATCAAATTTTTTTGGTTAAAATGGTGAGGCTGCTGGGAGTGGTTTTTAAGAGTTTTCATCAAATTGGCTCACCAAAATAGCTAAAAAACTAATTTGGTGAGGCTACTAAAAATGCTCTTATTGCTTTACATTATTAGAGTTGTAGTGAAGTCTCTGAGTTTAAACAGTGATTAGCATATACCAATATGATTTTATGTAATATTTTATCATTATCAGTGAAATATCAGCGTTTCCCCCCCCCCCCCCCCCTTCCTTCAAAGGCTAGGCTTACATGAAATCATGGATACTTTTTTTTTTTTTTTTTTGAGAGGAAACTATTGATTCCATTAAATAAGATCCGCATTTACAACGTTCACCAACACACTGGGGCACGAATTTAACCACACACGCTGGGACTGTTGAGAAATAGCAAATTTGGCCAGTAAATGAGCAGCCATGTTCCATTCTCGCCTCACGTGAGAGATTCTCCAAGAGAGAAAAGTCTCCAGCATCTGCCTTGCCTCAAACATCGTATTCCCGTAAATGGAATCAGCCTCCGCAGAGCTCCCCAAAGCCAAGATGATTTCACGGGCGTCACCCTCCAGCTCTATCGATTCAAACCCCATGTTGCAGCCGAATTGCACAGCTCGACGGGCTGCAATAGCTTCTGCTACAGTTGGATCCCTTATATAAGGGATGACGACGTCGCACATAGCTGCCTTCACTTCCCCTTGACAGTCGCTAGCAACAATCCCCATACCCATGATTTTCTTCCGGCCATCCAACGCTGCATCCCAGTTAATTTTGATGCTGTTCACCGCTGGTTTAAGCCACCTACCATGAGAGATCTGCCCCCCTGGCCCTGGAGCTACAGTGACATCTTGGGATTTCCTAAACTCCTCTACAAGCTCTGTAGCTTCTCTTATCAAGATAGAAGGGGGCAACACTGCGTCCCCAAAAACCACCCTATTACGGCGGGACCAAATTTTGCGAGCAATAGAGGCAAATAGTTCCAGCTCCTTATCCTTCAGTCTGTCACAGAGAAAAGCAAAAATGTCGAAGAAGTCCTCCGCCTCCACCGAGCTCTTTTGTATGGGTCCCCCGCAGCAGCCCCACACCGCCTGAGCAGAGTCGCACCTCCAGAGGGCATGCCCGTTGGATTCTGCCTCAGAGCTACACATCGGGCATAACTGGTCAGTAACCACCTTTCTCTTGTAGAGGTTATTTTTTGTGGGTAGAATGTCATTACATGCTCTCCAAAGGAATAAAAAAATGTAACGGGGAAGGTTTAGATTCCATAGGCAACACCAGGTGGGAATTGCAGAATGCAACGTTGAAGTACTCTAATTATCCCTATTCCTTGTCTCAACTTCAAGATGATAGGCACTACGAACCGAAAACTTGCCATTGTACGTTAGTCCCTGCCCATATTAACTTGTCCTCTTGAGGCCGAGGATTGATAAGGATACTGCAAATCTTCTCCACACTCTCCTCTGAAAAGATTTGTTCAATTAGGGGAATGTCCCACCAATTGGCTTCCCGATTGATAATGTCAGCTACTCTTGCATCCCTTGAGAGGATACTTGGGTATATGTCATGAACTTTTGTGATTGTAGCTATTCGATCTGATTATTTTTAGTCGAAATGTGGTAAAGTGAAAGTAAGTGTGCGTTTGAGATTGCGATTTCGTAGACAATAAGTGTAATTTTAAACCAAATCGCAAAACATAAATTGTTTGGAAACTGCATTTTTAAAAATTGGGATTTGAAAACGCAGAAAATCTGCCTTTTCAAATCGTTGGTAAGATGGTGTTTTTTTGAAAACGAGGAATTTTAAAAGCTAATTTGCGATTTTAAAGGTTAAACTGCAATTTTGCCAAACGCTTAACTGCGTTTTTAAAAATCACTTTTTTAAATTGCACATTTTAATATCTTTATTTAAAATGCCACTTTTTGAAATTGCAAACCCAAACAAATCCTAAGTTAGAGTAACATTATCATGAAATTCAATATTATATATATTGCTAGTATCAAATCTGTATAATTTATTTTGAGTTTGAGTTAATTCGTTTACTCTTCTATTTTTTGCAGTTTTTTATATTCAAATGCATATTTTTACCAAACATTTATAACAAAAATTATTTGTAAATAAAAGAAACATTATCCATGATATAAAATTTAAATAAAAGAAGAACAGAACCTGATTTATCAAAGATCTTTTTCAACTTCACTTTATGTTAAGATCATCTAATTCCCTAGCTCAACCTATAAAAGCAAAGACACAATAATTTTTTTTTTTAAAACAATTTTATTATTCAAAATAAATTTATAGTATTTCCTGTTGATGGTCGAGAATTTCTTCAGACTTATCTTGTATTGAGAGGCATAACACAATGGATCTCCTTTTAAGTTTTTGCTTTTGTATTATAAATAGTACTTGGTTTTTGTTGACAAAAAAGAAACCTGAAATAAGAGAGGAAAAAAAAAAGAAAAAAAAAGTAAAGCCCAAATTACCTTCTCAATTCCCAAAAAAAAAAAAAAAAAAAACCGAAAAAAAGGGAACATGTGGTTGTTCATAATGAAAAAAAAAATAAAAAAAAATGGAAAAAGTATTCCTCACTCCACAGCCACACATCTTGCCTTATCTCTTGGTGTGGTGCTGCCATCAAGGTTACTAGACTACTAGAAGAAAAAAGAAAAAGAAAAAGAAAAAAACTAAAGCAGAGAAAGGAATGACTTATCCCTAGGTGCGGTGCACACCAAAAAAGAAAACAAAAAAAAAAAAAAAAAAAAAAAAAAAAAAAAACAAAGAGGAAGCAAGTCTAGGCTGATGGTCATGCTGTGAGGTCCTAGCGGTGGTTTTTGGCCTCCTACCTCTTGACTACTAGAGGATTGTAGAGCAATTTTGAAGAGATTGTTTAGAGAATAAAATTTGTGTATGTGTTTTTATTTTTTATTTTTAATTTTTTAAAAATAAATTGTCTTCCTTGGCATGATTGTTTGTTCTTATATGCTGGAGTTCTAGCTAGAGCCTTCCGGTATGATAATGGATTATTTTATTTATTTATTTTTAGAATTGTTGTTTCCAGGCAATTGATTTTTGTGAGAGGGAGATAATGAACTTTTTTTTTTTTGGGGGGGGGGGGCTATTAATGTTGTGTTCTTGAACCCCTAACTATTGATTTTTTTTTTATTTTTTATTTTTTTTTATTTTTATTTTTTTTATGAAAGTTTAAGAGTCTCCAAGTAGAGATAATGAACATTTCTTTTGTCAAAATCCTTGTAAAAGCCTCATTTTTTTTTTTATATATTTTTTTCTACAAACTTATTTATAGGCCTTATTTTTTATTTATTTATTTTTATCGAGATACGGCCTTATTCTTATTTTTGCATAGGCCTAATTTAATTTTTTTTCTCACAAACCTATTTTATGGGAGCATCCTTCCACTAGGAGCCTTAGGCGGTTGCCTAAGCAGCCCAGTGGAAGAGCTGGCCCCATATATATATATATATATTATTACAAAATGCACTAATTTTCAACTGGCAAAAAGTCTATCTCAAAGTGCATTAATGTAGCATCACTGGTGACTGGTCAAAAATTAATGAGGCTCTGGTAATCATACGCAGTCGAACTTTCATCTAGCTAAATTTTACACGAAATTTTGGGTGATAATATGGTCAGAAAATGTTATATTCTAATGGTTGTTAAGATCTCTCATCAGGTTTCATGGTAGATTCACACTGGCAGAACTGAATATTAAGAGAGGGAGACAAAACAAAAAAAAAAATTAAAAAAATTTGGAGATAAAAATTAATTTTGGAGATCCATTTAACCAAAATAAATAATAAAAAATAATAAATTTTGTGGTGACCCAAGACCCCAAAGGCATGGGTGGTACCACTCCTAGATTCACATGGTACGGTGAATTTAGGATCTGCATTTTAGTGCAATTGCAATGAGGTTGCTAGCTCAAACTTTACCTGTTCGGATAGCTAATTAAGCACTCTCCTTGCTCGAGCTATTTTGTCCGAACAAATAAGGTTTGAACAATATAACGAACGACCTCATTACACAGGATTCAAATCCGTGTTCGCAATAGTCCCATTTATAGTATTAAATATTTTGTAGTTAAATGCCGAGTGTGAAGATATTTTACATCATCTCGAAAAGGATGGGTATCATTCCTAAGGGGTACTTCAATCGGTTGGAGACCTTGCTTTATGAAGTGGAGGTCACTAGTTCGAATTCTCCCTCCCCTCCTATGCATGTGAACATGTAAAAAAAAAAAAAGAAAAAAAAAGAAAAAAGGAGGATGGGTATCATTTTATATGCATGACTTGGCACAATTACTTTTTTCAAATATTTTGGAGACCTGTAAACAGTGGATCACGGAGAAAAAACAGATGCCATGCGATGGGTTGCCACTGCAGATGGATACTTGCTGTTCACTAGAGGGTTCCCAAATGCTGGTCTCATATCTTCATTAACAACCATGCAGAATTACAGTCATTTTATTTGTGACATAGGTATCTGTTCTTTATTGGATGATTGCTATATATATATTTCTACTTTTTTATGGGAATATATTCTATAGATTGTGTGCAGTTCTTATTTCATTTTGTTTGTTTCTCAAGTTGGACAGAGGATGTTTGCCTCTTCGAACATCCAGTTTTCAAATTTTGGGATCCTTTGTTGACCTTATTGTTTGTCTTCCCCTTTGGAGAGAGTTTATGCTGTGTAAGTATATAAGCGGAATAAGCCTACTAAATTGACTTATTGACCCCCCATTTTATTCTGAACCCAAATTACTGTGTGGATGCATGTGTTTGTGTTACAAATGCAAATGTGAAGCAGACAGTACTGAAACCCACATTAATTTTTATGTTTTTATCCAATATATATCTGGCTAATGTGATGGAAGTGTGAAGATTTTCTTTCTTCTGAACCCCATTTAATTGGTTCCTGGTTTTTTGGCTACTTTGACAGTGGTCACTTTGGGGAGCACGTACAGATTGATCATCTTCAATGTTTCAGCTTGTTGCCAGGTCCTTTACAGTCTGTGTTTTCATATGTTTGGTTTATAGTCGTGAAAACACTTAGCCAAGGCCAGTTGATAGCTAGCCCTACTGATTCCCTAGCCAGTTGCCTAACTGACATGATCAGAAACTGTCTTAAATGAATTATTTGGTCACACTTGTGATCAATGCATGGGATCATGCATACCCAATCTTGGCTAAGATTGCTTTCCATTGCGAAACTATCTTCTGCCTCATTTGCTCCCACACCGTCTTTCCACTCCTCCATTCTCTAAGATTACCTATACGACTATACCAAACACTCTCAGAACCAACACAAACAGTTCTCTCTCTCTCTCTGATTTATATATATCTTAAGAGTAATTAGAGAGAGAGACGACGACTAATGTTAAAGCGAGAGACACGTGGGACTTAAATGGATGGCAGACTTGGCAGTTGAGCTGAATTAATAGCTACCGTTCCTTAAAGAGTGAGCTGATCGAATTAGTAGTTCTTTCTCAAACGGTCAAACCCTTGTTTCATACATCCACAGTTGACGTTATTAAAAGGAAAAAGTATAATTTAGTCCTTCTAAATTATCACTCTTTTGTTTGATGGCCCTCTAAACTATTAAAGTATGAATTCTGACCCTCCAAATTACTAAAATTTTTGGAAAATGCTATTTTTGGCGAAATATTCTTATAATACTCTTGTCATATGTTATTTTTCAATTAAAAAAAATTAAAAAATTAAAAAATTAGAAAAAATTAAAAATTAATTTTTTTTAAAAAAAATAAAACTAAAAAAAACATTTATTTTTATTTTTTATTTTTTTAAAAAAAAATATTGCAAACGACAAGCAAGTTTATCATCGTTGTGGAAGACCTCGATCGGTTTCTAACGAAGAAATCAATAGTTGTGAGCTTATTCGTTGATGTTCATATCAATCCTCTCTGTGATTTTTTGGCATTCAAAACATTGGTCAATAGCTACCTAGAGCTCAAGAATCACTAGCTTTTCTTACAAGTTGATGATATTTTCTAGAGTAGGGCGAGCTTGAACTCAACCGAGATTAGCGAGCTGATGGTTGCGAATCGAAACTTGTCGAGCCGGGCTATAACATCAATCATCATGGCATTGCAAACAAATGGTGACCGGAGGGGTACTGTCGGGATGATCGGATCGTAGTTGGGAAATAACGCGACCCCAAACACTCATCTTTTTAAAATAAAAATAAAAATAAGAAACAAAATTTTAGTTTATTTATTTATTGATTTTTTAAAATTTTAAAATTTTTAATTTTATTAATTTTTTAATTGAAAAATGACACGTGGCAAGGGTATTATTAAGATATTTCGTCAAAATGGGATTTGTTCAAAGGTTTTGGTAGTTTAAGGGGTTAGATTGTAAGTCTTAATAGTTTGGAAGGCCATTCGAAAAAACAGTAGTAGTTTGAAGGCTAAATTTGTATTTTTCCCTTACTAAAATGCCTTTTGTAATGGCAACCCTTTCCAATGGATCCCAAAAATCAATTGTGTTGTTCATTCCTTCCATGGTTACCTTCTCCTCTGTTATTCTTGTTTGAATGCAAAGGTATCTCATTGGACATTGGTATAGTTTGTGTGAGTCAAAGCTCAGAGGATAAGGAAGTAATGAAGTCCTATAATGTCTAATCTTTCACGTGAATAGCTTAGTCTTAGAAATCACAATTCTTAAAAGAAATTAAGGAAAAAAAAATGCAAAATCAATGCATGTGGTTTACATGATCTTAACTAGTTTCATGTGTTATCAAAATGAATTCAGAGGTCCTTCGGTATGCAAAAAAACAAATCACTTCTTGCAGTCAAATTCCGTAAAAAAACTAAACAGATTCCGTTAGTGTGCCACGTCAGCGCCAATAAAATGATGACACGTGTCACTCATAATAAAAAAAATATAAATATAAAATATATAAAACTAAAATAAATAAATAAATAAAAAACTTAAAGAATTATTATTTTTTAATTTTTCTTTTTAAAAAATGAAAGGGCCACCCCAGCTAGCTTTGGCTGGCAGGTCAGCCCAACCAAGGAGAGGAGCCACCCCTTTTATTTATTATTTTTTTAAAAAAACAATAGTGCTTATATATTAGTTAAGCATCCACCTCCTTATACACTACAAAAAACTAATATTTTTCGCTACGTGGCTACAGTAATCGGTACCGTAACCATGTGGTGATTTCGCTACGTAGTAGATTACCCACGTCGCGATTTCGCCATGTGGGTAATCTACCACGTAGCGAAATGTTTTGCATAGATAAGAGAAATGATTCTTCACCACCTAAATATACAACTTTTTACCACCTTGTCTATGTGGCAAGATGGTCCCCCACTTTATTTTATTTTTTAAAAATAAAAAAACTTTAAAGTTAGTAGGGGACCACCTTGCCACATAGATAAGGTGGTGAAAAGTTGTATATTTAGGTGGTAGTGAATCATTACTCCATAGATAATTGGCCACGTGGATTATTGTCACGTCACCAATTAGCCACATGGCAAATAAGCCATGTGGCTAAAATATTCATACTTTTTCCTTCTTTTTTTTTTTTTTTTAATTTGAAATTTTAGCCACATGCTTTATTGACCATGTGACCAATTGGCCACGTGGCAAATAAACCACATGGCTAATTTATTTTATTTAAAAAAAAAATTGAGATATTAAAATTTTAGCCTCGTGAGTTATTTGCTACGTGGCTAATTGGCCACGTGGCAAATAACCCACGTGGCCAATTAGCCACATGGGATTTCAACCCACGTCTCCAATTGCCAGTATAGATTAAAAAAATTAACTAAAAAGCAATTGGCCGGTGTGGACGCGCACGGGACACGAAAAATTTCATGTCCCGCGCGCACCAATATTGAGATTTCAAATTTGACTTTTTTATTAATATTTTCATTTTTTTTTCTTCCTAAAAGGTTGCCTCACATTTAATGCTCTATCACTCTCTCAGCTTTCTTCACACGTTTCTTCTCCCATGAATAAAAAAAGAAAAAACAAAACTCTCTTCTCCCCAAAACTCTCTTCTCTCTCTCGTCGATCTCTCTAATCATCTCTCACTCTCTTCTTATTTTCCACGAGATTATCGACCACTCACCCCCATCGGCCCAACTGCACGACTTATCGCCACCACCCTGGGAGATCGGCCGACTCAGAGAAGTAGAGATCGAGATCGAGAGAGGGAGGAGATCCGGATCGAGAGATGGAGAAAAAATGCAACAGAGGAGGCCCCCTTTTTGGTGATTTCTGGTCATTTTTTATGGTGATTTTTGCTCATTTTTGGTCCTTTTTGTTGGTCCCCGGAGTTGGAGTTTTTTGGGTATATTTGGTAGTTTTTGTCAGTGATGGAGATGAAGGGTTGAGGACTCGCCAGGGGTTGGATTTTGGTCGGTTTTGGGTTGGATTTTTTGGGTAGGATTTCATGGGGGCAGGAAGGGGAAGATTTCGCCTGGCCCTTGAAGAAGTTTCCGGCGAGGGCCAGAAACCAAGCACACTGGCGATGGGAAAAATAAAAATAAAACCAGTAACGTACGCCGGGATCCCAAGTTATCCAATGAGGTAACAAAAAAAAAAAAAATTCCAGCGAGGGCTAGAAAGAAAAAACAGAACTCGCCGAATTTTATTATTATTATTTTTTTTAAAAAAAAAAAATGTTTTTAGAGACATGGGTTAGTGGTACGTGGCTAATTGCATTTATTTTCCTTTTTTTAAAAAATAAAATAAAATAAAATTTCATTTAGCCACATGTCAGTGGCATGTAGCTAAATCTCACGTCGCTAAATAACCATGTTTTTTGAATGCCGCATGGCTAAATTGCATTTTTCGACTACCTGATGCGCTATGCGGGCCCCACGTAGTTAACGGCACGTGGCGAACCATTAGCCACGTCTCTAAATGTGGGTGGCTAAATGCCAACTTTTTTTGTAGTGTTAATTGCCCCCTCCCCGTTCTTTTTTCTTCTTCTTCTTTTTAATTTTTTTTTTTTAATGTTTGTGTGTGTGTTTGTGTGTTTTTGCCATATATCAAGTTGATGTGTCACTTTTGTATACAAAGAGCTATTTTATTAAGTCTAACGTGGTCTTACGCCTACGTGTCTCAATTTTTCATTAAAAAAAAGAAAAGAAAAAGAAAACCCTAACGCAGGTATAGAGAGGAAGTGATTTGATAACAAAACATGTCACTTATCAATATCTCAAAAGTGTGTAAACCTTGTGACACAGTAAGTGTTTATTGGTTTGGGTAGTAAATCAAGGTATGATCTAGAAAATTATTTATTTTCCTCTAGTCCGTTCTCGGGTTGGGTTAGGGGAACATCCGAGCGATTGCCTTCACGGATCCAAACACGCTCACAAGGCGAACAATAAGAATAAGACAAATAGAGATTAGGAGAAGTTTTCAAAACGTATGTGTGAAAACGAGTATGTGACCAGAATTGATATCTTTCCCTCAGGCATGGGCGTCACTCAATCATTTTTTCATTCCTTTCTTGAGTCCAGGTTATCAGAAATAACCTCTATAAAGAGTAGCCCCCAGCGGTGCTACACCAAAGCATGGGCTTAATTTTTCAAAAATAGGAAAACGATAAGCTTCAACTGGATCAATTGGAACTAGAACAAGCTATGCTACCTTTGGCTTCTCTTCACTTCCATTTCGGTTTCCGGTTTGGGTCAACTGGAACTTGGTTAGGTACTAGAACAACAAGCTCCTTTCTCCCTAACAGTCGAGTGGCTTCCACTCCTATTTCAGAGTATATTGGAAAAGATCCTCCTCTAATACGAATGTATAATCAGAGGATGTTCGCCATGGAGATTCTTGATCCTAGAGCGGGGGATGGAATGTGGCTGCTTCTGGGGTTGAAGCTAGTGATGATTCTGAAGTTGATGACAGGGTCGAATGCAACAAAAAAACAGATGCAGCAATTAAACTATTGCAACGAGAAAACGGATGCACAAACGAGCAACGGCTTTCTCGCTACCGCGCTCAGCCATGCAACGACTTTCTAGCATTATATTGGCAACTCAATCCATTTCCCTCATTTTCTTGCTAGAATTGGAAATCTATTATTTTACATATCCATATGATTTATTCCTTGGGTTTCTGAAATAATGTAAAAAGACTGGTTCAAAGCATTGCTATTTGACTCAGACTTATTCTAAAAAAGTCTACGGCATTTCGAATTGTTTGTTGACACGAACAAAGTCAAGGCAAACATCTAAAATTATTTCAATATTGGACCTTGGACATATAATAGTTCCGAATGAAATCCCTTTCGAAAGAAGATCTTTTGTCTCACGATAGCCTGCTCCAGTTTTAATTGAAAGATACAAATAATTTTAAACTTTATGGAATGATTTAATAAGGATTGAATCTCATAGACGACCTCTATAGTATATTACCTTAAACATAATTTAGAATCAGTTCTAAATTTCCTATTGTAAGGTGGGGCCTTAGAAGATCTTACGAGACTACTAAGGGTCCGTTTGAATTTGCAATTTCAAAAAATGTAATTTAAAAAGTGATTTTTAAAAACGTAGTTAAGTGTTTAGCAAAATTGCAGTCTATTTTTTTATATCACAGGTTAACCTTTAAAATTCTGCTTTTTTAAAAAAAAATCATTTTACCTACAATTTGAAAAAGCAAATTTCTTGCATTTTCAAATTGCAATTTTTTAAAAACACAAATCCTAAACGATTCATTTTCTGGGATTAAGTTTAAAATTGCACTTTTTTATCTACGAAATTGCAATCACAAATACACCCCAAGTAAGAATTAGAAAATAACACTTCTATTCTAAATTTTTCATCGTCTTATTATTAAAAAAAATTAGGGTCATTTTGTTTTTGTTTTTTTTAAAAAAATTTTACTTGTCTTAAGAAAGACATTCACAATTTTTTTGGTAGTTTGAGAGGAGGGAGGAAGATATTGTCAATTAAATGGTAGTTTGAAGGGAGTATGTAGACCTTTCTCGTATATCAAACTTAACCTCTTCTGCCAGTGGGGTAAATGGACCTGCCTTCGAGTAGAAGCTCATTATTACATACAAGCACCATCAAGAGTAAATGAAGAATCAACTCAAAATGCAAGATGAAATTCAAGAGCCTTCAGGAACCAAGAGAGCAAAAATGGAGAAAGAAGGAGAAAAGTAAAAGACAAAGAGAGACGAGGAGAGAAAATGCTTTGTGTGGGTGTGTATGGTGAAAATGAGAGAAAATGCATTGTGTGAGTAAAGTAAAGAAAGATGGAGGAAAGAGAAATATATATATATATATATATATATAATATTTGGATTGTGATTGTTACTATGATTTATTGAGTTAGTTTTCAAGCAATTGGTCATGTTTTGGTTTAACTTAACACAACCTATTTATTAAATGGATTATGCGAGTCGTGTCGAGTCAACCCAACACGATCTGTTATTAAACAGGTTAGTAAGTTGTATCGCGTCACTTGCTTATTTTAATGGGTCATGTCAGGGTTGATCCTTGACATATTCACCTGTGAGTCGACCCAACCCAAATGCAATCTGCCAACCTGGATTGCAGCTAGCGTAGACAGGTTCTGCATGGGTCTCTCGCTATGGGTCATGTGAAAACTCATAGCACCTCACAAGGATCAAGTCGGGGAAGACCTAGGGGCAATGTGTTACCTTCTTGGTACATGGGAGTCCCTCTTCAAGAAATCAACAATTTTATTTTTTGTAATTTTTTTACTTGAAGGGTATTTAAATAAATTTAGTCTTATCTAAAGGTATTTTCGTAATTTCAAGTAAAAAATATGTATCTGCATGCCACATGATCGTTTTTCCATATGATTTTATGCCTTCAACTAATAAATGGGCTCTCTTTTGCATCTAAATGGTAGTTAGATGGAAATTAAATTTGAGCAAAACTTCTATTTTCTTCAATCGCAACACTAGTCCTTTGAAGAGGCAGAAAATCACCCAATTACCTGGATTGGAAGCCACGGACAGGTATGACAAATACTTAGGCTTACCCGCATTGGTTGGGAAATTGAGAGCGGAGGCTTTCCAAAGCATAAAAGACAAAGTAAGGCAGAGTCTACAAAATTGGAAGAACAAGTTTTTATCCCAAGCTGGAAAAGAGATTCTCCTAAAAGCAGTAATATAGGCTATCCCAAGATACAGTATGAGTGTTTTCCAGCTGCCAATTACTCTATGTAAAGAGATAAATCAAAAGATGCAGAAGTTTTGGTAGGGGAATCAACAAAATTCTACAAAGATTCATTGGCTGAGTTGGGAGTGCATGGGATCATCAAAGAACCAAGGTGGCATGGGATTCCAAGATTTGGCTTTATTCAACAAAGTCCTTCTAGCCAAGCAAATATGGCGGTTGTTAGAAGACCCATCATCCTTAGTAGCTCGCATTATGCAAGCAAAATATCATCCCCAATGTTTGGTAATGGAGGCACCTTTGGGGAGGAAACCTTATTTTGCATGGCGGAGTATATCCTCAGCTCAATCAATGATTAAAAACAAGCTAGTGTTGCGGGTGTGTAATGGAAGAGACATCAAAATATGGGGGGGGGGGATAAATGGCTTCCAATCCCAACAACTTATGTAATTCAAACTCCAAGGAGAATTCTGGCGAAACAAGCAAGGGCAGAAGAAGTTATTGATCCAGGCACCAAGAGTTGGAATCTTGCACTCATTCAAGCAGTCTTTAAGGAGGTAGAAGCACAGATTATTTCCAACATTCCTTTAAGCTCTCTACAGCCAAAAGATCGATTAATATGGAGAGGTACTACAAGTGGCAAGTTCACAGTGAGGAATGCCTTTACTTGGAAGTTGAGAAATAAGGGTATAGTATAGGGGAAAGCTCAGGTACTAACTCCATGGTGGAAAAAATATGGAAGATGCTCTGGTCACTAGCTGTTCCTAACTCTGTTAAAGTGTTCAGCTGGAAAGCTTGTAACAATATTCTCCCCACAGAGGAGAATTTGTTTAAAAGAACAGTGGTGTCCAATACAATGTGCTCGATTTGTGAAAGGGATGAGAAAACTGTTATTCATGCTCTTTGGGCCTGCCCAGCTGCCCAAAGATGCTTGGGGGTATGGACCAATAAAGCTGCAAATGACCTACTTGGTTTTTTGAACTTAGTTAAGGTTTTAATGGAAAGATGCGATTGAGAAGAGATAGAACTGGGAGTTGTGCTAGCTCGAAAAATAAGGTTGCGTCGGAACTCTATAGTATATGGGGGTCCTTTCACCCACCCTGCCCAATTAGTCAGGGAATCCAAGGCAACAATGGAGGATTTTCACCGGTTTAATGTAAAAGAGAATGGAGGTGCAGTCTTGCAACTTGCTAGAGAATCAAACGCTAACTATCCACCAGCTCGTGGAATTTTCAAAGCAAACTAGAATGTGGCTATGAATGTTAAAAAGTGGCAAATTGGAGTGGGCATTATTGTTTGAGATTGAGAGGGCTTCGTTTTGGCTGCCCGCAGTTCCACATAATTTTTCGCAATTGATCCCACAATGGCCGAGGCATGGGCAGCGATTCAAGTAGTGCTCTTTTGTAAAGAGCTGGGTTTTTTTGATATTTGCCTAGAAGGAGATTTCCTGCAAATTGTACGAGAATGTGCGATAGACTTGCCCAACATGAGCAGAACATCTATTGAAGGGCATAAAATCTGCCATGCAGTTTTTTTGGATGGCGAATTTAGGTCATGTCAAACGTGAGGCTAATTCAGCAGCTCACGGATTAGCACGAGAGGCTGTCACCCATATTGTAGACTCAATTTGGATGGAAGAAATTCTTCCTTGGATCTACGATATTGTAATTAGGGAACTTCTTGTTCCTATGCTTTGATACTAGCTGTTTTATGTGATTTTTATAATACGAAGGAATTTGTTAAAAAAAAAAAAAAAAAAGTAGTTAGATGGGGTTAAATGTTGCAAATAGTAGTTTAAGGGGTAATCATGAAAGATGTGGAGTTCATGGGAATAAGTGTATTTGTAGACTCACTTCTTGGAGTTCTAAGTCCACCTCTTTTAAGCACATCACCTCAAGTTGTACCTAAATTCTTTTGTGCATGTGTCATCGATGTCATAGTAATTGTTGTTAAGTTTGAAAATTTTGATAGGATTTAACAGAAGATTTTAACGAAGGATTGAAAGTGAAAAAAAATGAAAAGATGAATACCTTAAATTGATACTTTTTAAAATTTGGGTACCTTTTTTAAAAAAATGATGAAAGACCATGGGTTACAAGTAAAATTCTCCCAAATAATAATTACTCATATCCACAAAAGGAAAAAAAAAAAAGAATAAAAAATGCAATCCTCTTTAGCTGTATAATGATTTAGCATGCAAAACTTTGAATTGATTTGTGGGTCTATATGGATAAGTTATACTTTATTAAAAGTTTTTGGACCCGTATTGAAAGCTTTGACAAACTTTAATTAATAATTTACACTTTATTAATCTCTTTATTGAAAGTGTCTGGATGCCTTGCCTTTCCTTTCACAAACTTTTTATTAAAAGAGGCTGCTTAGGGTGACGGTGGGGATTGAAATCTGTTAGGAAGAGAGTTTTAGGTGGGTTTGGCAAAGATTTTTTTAGAAAAAAAAAAAGTGAACTTCATTTCTTCATGTTAATAAATAATTGACTCCACTTTTCTTTTAAAAAAAAAATTAAAACTATTTTCTACTTTATTGGGCCTCCCTTTCCTCTATTGGGTCTGTATTAATTTCTTTGAGTAATACTATAAGAAGGACTCTTGTTCTTTTTGTATCCTTTCAAATATTTTGTAATTTTTAAAAGTACAATTAAATTAAAATTTATAATAGACCTCTTAAATTCAATAATAATTTTAAAAATCAAGTTACAATCAAAGTCCCCACTTTAGCCTTAGTCAATTGCTTTTCATCAAGTTGCATCATCATTTCATGTAAACCGCCTCTTTTACTTCATGCCATTGCTTTTCATATCTCCTCATGATTAATAGCTTTACTTTTTTAAAAATTTACCAAAAAAAAAAAGTTCATAAAGGTAGAGCGAACAGCTATAGTAGCTACTTTATTTCGGCGTGATTATAATTTATAGTAGCACTTGCCGGTTGAAAATCATACAGAAACAAAAACAAAAAACAAAGCCAAAAAAAGAGAATGATTTTTCAAACACAGATCAAGATCTACTACAATTTTTAAAATTATGTGAATTCAATATGTACCTTGCAGCAAACGACTTGAAAAATATTGTCTATTAAAAAAGTGGTATGATAGAAAAGACAGCAAAAAAAAAAAAAAATATTCCTAAAAGTTTTTCTTTTTTTTAAAAAAAAAATGACGTCTCTTCCTTAATAAACCAAAAGACAATTTTTTTATTCAAAACCTTTTTACGACATAAAGTACAAGAAACTGATAAAAATATATTCAATTCTCGTTAGCAACATGTCACATTTTTAATATTTAGTATTTTGCATACCTCTTAATACAAAAAAAAAAAAAAAAAAAAAAACAACCTAAATCAATATAATTTAAGAATTTACAATTTTAAAAAAATTGTAAGAAATCTTTGTCTGGGCCTTATTCTCGAAAAATGTGACTGTTGAGATCCTGTTAAGAAGCTTTCATGGGGTATTATTGCTGATGCTAAAAGGTCACCAATAATTAAAGCCACCACTAGTTCAACTTTCCAGAAGAATCTTTTTGGCGGACCCTATCCCTTCCGGTGGGCAATTATTAGGGTACGGATCGCACCTTGCAAATTGCAATTATTAGTGAACGCTTGTTTTTTTTGCTTTATAGAAAAAGAAAAAAACAAGAAAAAAAGAATTTTTAAAAAGTAATTTTAGACGTAATACTCATATTTAATGATAAGCGTTTGTGTCCCTCTAATAGTAATGTGGTTTTTACAATCACTAAGAGTACTAGCAACAGCTTTTTTAAATCTCATAACATTTCCTACGTGAAGGAAAAACTCCTAAAAAATCAGATTTTCTTGTTGTTCCCTGAACTAAGGAAACGTCAAGAAAACTAAAAGTTGTATCTTATATCAAGGGAAGCAAAAGTAGTTCTCTTAGCATTATTTTAATATAAAAAAAACTTTATATTTCCTCTCTCTCATTCCTCTCGCATTTATTTAAAATAATAATTAAATTATTTCTCTTTCATATCTCTTTCTCTTAACATAATATTTAAATGATATAGGAAAAAGATATGAGAAACTATTGTGAATTTCATTTAAATAGGGAAGCAAAAAGTGATTTAATTTCCTAAATTGAAGAAAAGTTTAAAGGAAGCTGCCACTAGTACTCTAATGGACTTGTGATTTTTTTTTTTTTGAAAAGAGATCAATTCTCATTAACTTAGGCAAATTGCTCAATGGCTACAACACGATGGATAGCAGGAGGGCACTCCCCTACCCATACTTGATCAGTCTGCCTATATAGAGCACTCTTAGCCAACGTGTGAGCGGCTATATTAGCCTCACGCCTTACATAATGCACCCTGTAAGGATGAATTGCCGAAAAATAGTATCTAGTATCCTCAATCACAATGGACTTGTAATTGATCTTTATTGAATTTTGATCAAATTGTGACTTCAAAAGCTGTATCATTATTAGAGGAACACAAGAATGACATGGGCATGACGTCTAGAATTACTCAATTTTTTATGGTTAAAATGTTTTCGCTATATCATCACCATCTCTCTTCCTTTTTACCTTCCTCTCCCTCCCTTCTTCCCAAATTTTGCTGAAAAGCCCTTTGGAAGCTTCATTTAAATCATCATTTAAAGCTTTTTTTGTGGAAAATGGTTTGGAATATTATTCTAACTAAAATTCGTACCTCTTATTCCGTCCCTCTTTCCAACCGTGACGCTACTTACTCTCTTTGTTCCTTCCTTGTGGATTCCCTCTATCAGCTCTTTTTTGCTTGCCTTATTGCTTGAGTAGTTTGGCGACAATCTTTTTAGCCTATGGATATTCTTGCTTTAAATGTTGCTAATATGACGGACTGGATTCAGATTATTCTCAATCCGAGTAGTATTGGTATTCCTTCATCAAATACCCATCTGTTTCAAATTTTTGTTGCGGTTGCCTGTGATAATATATGATTTGCTCGTAATAAAGCACATCTTGAGAATATGGTTCCAAATGCTTTTGTTATCTTAGCAACTATCAACAGAACTATTCTTGAACATCATTCTGCCTGGGCTTCACAGCGGCTTAAGCCACTTGCTATTTGGCAGAAACCATGTTTCGGAACACTTTTTCTGCACAGGCTGTCGTCTGCAAAGATTCTTCTGGCTCTATTTTACAATGCTCTTTTATTGCACTACTGTTTATGGAGAGGCTACTGCTGCGCTTTTTGTTGTTCAACTAGCCCTCTCTTTAAAGTTATCTTCTTTTATCTTAGAAGGTGATTCCTTTACTGTTACTTTAACTCTTCAAAAACTAGAAATCATACAAGACTAGCTAGCGCATTGCTTTTATCATTTCTGAAGCTCACTCCATCATTCCCCCCACTACTAGCTGGATGGCTAGTCATGTCAACCGAAGATCAAATTTCTGTGCCCACCATATGACAAATTGGGCCGCAAACTGACTGCATTCCCACTCTATCTTTTTTATCAGGACGTTCTCCTACCTGTTTTGGAAATGCTTCCTCGTCTACTTTTTTAGTTCCTTAATTTCTCCTTACTCTTTGTACTTACTATATATATATAAACAAATAAATTAAAACTACTTTCAGATTTATATCCCAACCAATATTATTTTCAACCAAAAGATAAAAAAAAAATACCGTATATAAAATTCTATCAAACAAAATATCTCTTGTTCCGAGAGAGAGGGAGTAGTTCCTGAGGGGTTGAAAGATTTGGGTTAATTTGAACAGACGAGATTTAGGAAAATGAAAAATCAATGTGCTATTCTAGAAAAGTAAGGAAGTACACTAGAGTGGACCAAGTCTTTAGGCATTTGAAATTGATTTTTTTATCCCGGAGTAATACTAGAAGTTACTTTAGTGTACCTCTAAAAATAATGTGACTTTTAAAATTATCATTAAACTTGTAATTAATCACTATTAAATTTTGATTAAATGATGATTTTAAAAGCCACATTATCCTTAGAGGAACACAAAAAAGACATGAGAATGACTTATAGAATTACTCTGTATCACGTGGGTGTGAATTTTGTTTACATACTATTATTGATCTTGTATGCATTTTATCTTGAGAAATGGTAGAGGTACTAAATCTTTTATCAAGAGATAGGTACCAAGATGATATGGAGCTTATCTATTGGAGATGATCAAAACAATTAATAAAAATAAATGCTACGAGTACCAATGAATAAGCTCCACATCATTTTGGTACTCATCTCTTGGTAAAAGATTTGGTACCTCTAGTATTTCGTATGCATTTATGTATTTATTTACTTACGTAGTTTTGGACCTCATACATAAAATTCTAGTTCTACCCTAGTCGAACCATCTTTGTAGCTATAGAAAACAGTTTAACTATCTCTAATGGCCGGTTGTGCGGAGAAGGTGAAACCGTTTTTGTGGTCACTGGTGGTGGTGGTTTGGTCACTCTCAATAACTTAGCTTGTTTATAGGTAACCAAACCATCTTTGTAGCCGAAGAAAATAGTTTAGCTATCTCCACTTACTGGTTTCGGGGAGAAAGTAAAGCGTTCTTGTGGTCAATTGTGATGATTTGGCCATTCCCAAAGGTTAATATGAGGTGGTCGAATCATCTATTGACAAAAAAAGACGGTTCGCCATCTCAATGACCACCCGAACTTGCATGGCCAAAGGGACATCTATAGGTGAGGGGGGACAAATATTTTTTTTACCACATGTACTGTTTTTTCTCTTGCCTACCCTTAGAAAGAAGAGAAGTGTTATACTTATCTAATTTTATATTTTTTATAAATGTTGATTTTCAAATAATGTGACAATCACAAATGAAATTTACAATTTTAGAAAATACATTATCATCTCATGCCATGATGCTGCATAATTTGAAAAACAATTTTCGTTTTTAAAAAAATAAAAAAGTAAAACATTTCTCTATAAATAAATCCCCTCCCGCGTTTCATCCATTCCTCTAAACAACTTTCGTATAAAATTGAAAGTTGTCGAAAGTAATAACAAAAAGTAAATGCCGTGGGAAAAGTGAAAAAAAAAAAAAAAAAAAAAAGTTGCCAAAGCAATGTTACGAAAAGGGGTCACAAGCCACTTTATGCTTCGAAAAAAGCCTATACGCACTTAAAAACACATTATTAGGTCCATAGGCTATACACCTAGGAGGCACAAGCCATATATATAATTATATATATAGTAAAATATTATTGCCCAATAAAATTGTAAAATTTGTGTACGACAAAAGACACATGAGGTAAAACTTATGTAAATAAAACTCACCCCATATGTTTTGTGTTGTGTACAAGTTGTACAATTCTATCGTGCACCAATCACTTTTTTATATATATAAATAATTTTTTTGTCCTCAATTTTCTAATTTTGCACAATATCCGATAACAAGCTATTTTATTGCTAATGATTTTTATTTTCTTTTGAAAATGTTTAATTAGGTATTTAATTAAAATTTTATATGAATTTATTTTTAAATTTACTATCAAGTAATAAATTTTTTTAATTTAATCTTTTATTATTTAGATTGCTCTTTAAAATTAATTGTCATTGAATCTGTATATTTATTTTTAAAAATGATTTTATCAAATATATAATTTTACCTAACATTATGGAGAACAGTAATTTTACTTAGCCACAATCAAGCTCGTATCGATATAGATTTAACGAATTTATCAATATATTCTTTTTTAAAAAGAAATATTTATGATTACCATCAATCGATAGAGGTCAAATTTGAAGAGAATGTCTACAAAAACAACACTCGTCAAGAACAACCGAATAAATGAATGTTAGGTGTAAAAAAAATAAATTGCTAGTTATATTTATATGTTTTAAACGATAATTAAATTTTGTTGAATTGGTTATTTATTTTGGTAGTTATTTTTTAAACTTGTCTCTTATGAACGAAATAAAAATTCTATCTCTACCATTGTTTATTGGCATGACAGGGGTGGTTCAACCACTCTCAATGAAGCCCAAACCATCTTTGTAGCCAAAGAAAAAAAAATGTTACATACCCCAAAACTTGTTCCCAAATAAGATATCTTAACCATTGCACAGAATCTTATTCCAAACATGGGAGCCTGATCAAGTAGAAGATGCAGTAGCCATCTATCTGAGGTATACATGCCATTAGAATATAACATCCAGTCATCCACTCGAGGATCTCCTTTGATTTGCTTCTTGTCTTATTTTTTTTATGCTTTTATGAAAAGTAATCTAAACTTTCTTTGAGGCATATGCGGATCTCATTTAATAATTTTGTTTGACTTATTTCTTTTAGTATAGTATATTTGCTATACAACCTCCACACTATTGGAACAGAAAATATTTTATATTTATTTTATTTTGTTACATTTAATAGTATATATAATAAACATATTGTTACATTATTAATTAAAAAAATTAAATTACATGACATAATGTGTACCATTAAATACAAAAAAAAAAAGAAAAAAAAAAAGAAAAAAAGAAGAAGAAGAAGTTAATTACTTGTCCCACACTCAGGGGTGGACCTGCATAAGTGCTAAGGGGGGGCAGGATCCCAAAAGTTTCCCAAAAAAAAAAAATTAAAATTTTACCTCATAATTTTTTTAATTTTTTTAGTTTTGTCCCCTCAAAAAAAATTTTCTTCAATTTGACCCCTCCATTTTTACAAGCCTAGGTCCTCCACTGCCCACACTATTGAACCTTTACCATATGAGGTCAAAATTGAAATGCAACTATGCTAGAAATTGCTTTCAAAAAAACTATGCTAGAGTTCATATTCTTATTGGAAGCTTCCAACATCTAGTAATTCAATTAGTTATAAGTAGGGGAGTGGTCTAATGAAATTCGAGTTTAACAATGGGAGTAAGGTCTTAATTAAGGTCGAATATCGAAATAGGAAATGTTTGGTTTATCACCCCATTGGTTTTGGTATCGCTAGTGTTCTCGATTGGGCTGGACAATAAAGATATAACTTTATTAAACTTGAAGGAGTGCTCGTGGTTTCTAATTATCTAGGTTCTTTGGCCCTTTTTTGTGTAATTGTCTAGTGGACATGGGCTACTATGGTCACACCCAGGTAAAATAGCTACTCTGATCGTCCCCCTCCAAAAAAAAAAAAAAAAAAAAAAAAAAAAAAAAAAAAAAAGACCCTTCAAGTCGCAAAGTTGATTTCACCGTATAAAAGAAAAAGAGATCGAGGGCATTATTCCAAATGTCGATAAGCCAAAAAGAGAAATGGAAGAAAGAAAAAGGCAATTGTAGAATTAGTAGTGGATGAGATGTTCAATACTCTTATTTGAATATTACAATAAAACTGTCAATTTCAGAAAGAAAGAAAAAAAAAATGTAAAAGTTAAAGATATTGTAAGGAAGAGAAAAACTAATATTCTTTATAAATTCTTTCCATTGTTCCTTCGGTCAAATAGTAGTTCAAAAAGAAACCTCACCAATCTAACAAGTACATTTAATTGTGAATCATGGTTGATTAGTTTAGCCAAATTAACCAGAAAAAAGTTAATTACTATACGGACTTAAGGTTATGATAAAATATGTTAAAATATTAATTGAATGGTTATATTTTTATATTTTATATTTTTTATGAATTTAAATTTTTATGAAAAATTAACCAAACATGATATAAGAATAAAAGTAATGAATTCAGATTTTATTTATTTATTTATTTCATTTTAATTAAATATTTTGTTTATTAGGTTTTGAACCTTTTTTTCGTTACATAAAAGATAATAATAATAATAATAAATATGTAATTTATTTGACCTACTCCTGCGTGCCTACTTACGTACTATAAATTGTAGAGGACAGTCTACTATCTCGCCGACCAGACCACTCCCAAATATCACTCCTGAAATGGATCCACCCACTTCAACAAAGCTTCTTCTAGACCAACTTCCAAAGGGAACCTTTTTTGAGAACCTTGAGCTCTATCAAAGCGATGGCTTCTGGTACAGACCCCGTCACCTTGAAGCTGCAGTGGCCTCTCACTCGCAGTTTGAAGCTCGTGAAGATGATGTTATCTTGGCGTCCGCCATGAAAACAGGTAGCACATGGCTCAAAGCCCTCTGCTTTTGCATTATGAAGAGGCAAAGTGATCATGTTGATCATCTCAACAAGGATGAGGACCTTTTGGCCTTGAACCACCCTGCATTCTATGTGCAGACATTGGAAGTCCAGGTTTACACTACAAAGCCTCCTCCTGACCTCTCAGGTATTGTTAGTTAAATTATCGCTTCTCTCTTTCACGTTCTTTTTAACAACTGAGACGTCTCATCACGTGTAATATTTAACATATATCAGTCTACTAAATATAATTTTTCTATGAAAAAAACTTAAGTCAGTAAAAAGTAGTAAATTTTATAATTTAATTTATATTCCAACAGATATGCAGTCTCCGAGACTCTTCCACACCCACTTGCCTTACAGTGCCCTACCTGAGTCCATCAAGAACTCTGAGTGCAAGATTGTTTACATAGCAAGGAACCCAAAAGACACTTTAGTTTCAATGTGGCACTTCTTCAACAAGCTTAGGACACCCGAACAAGGTCCATATCCCTTAGAAAACACTGTCGAGAGCTTCTGCAATGGCGTCTGCCACTTTGGGCCATTTTTCGACCATGTTTTGCAGTACTGGAATGAGAGCTTAAAGATACCTCAAAAGATACTTTTTGTCAAGTACGAGGAGCTGCAGAGGAACCCAAAAGAGGAAGTGAAAAGGCTTGCTGCATTCCTTGGAAAGCCATTTGCGGAGGAGAAAGAGGCTGAGGAGCTGATATGGAGGTGTAGCTTGGAGAGGCTGAAAAACTTGGAAGTAAACAAAAATGGTGTGGATCCGTGGGTTGGGATGCCAAACAGTGCTTTTTTCAGGACTGGTGTTGTCGGCGACTGGAAAAACATCTTGACACCGGAAATGAGGAAACGCATTGATCAAATCACAAGCATGAAACTGGAGGGGTCTGGCTTAGCTCTTGTGGATGATGATGCTTTAGAGAATGGTGTTTCTCTGACTCAGCAAACTTTTGCTGCTAAGCAGTAGAATTTCTTTTATCTATGATATGCCAACATTTATCCCTTAATTGTTTTGTTATAATTAATGTATTATGGGATTTGATTATTGATTGTATTCCCCTACAATCAAATTTAATTGACTTGATTATGATATTTACCTATCCCAATTCACCGATAAATAAGAGTTTTTTATATTGTAACATCACAAAGTAAATAAGAACATAATATAAATGGATTACCTTAAAGTTAAGGATTTGATTTAGGGATTTGATAATTGATGGAAACTTTCTAGTTTACAAGAATGATAAAAAAAAAAAAAAAAAAAAAAAGAAGAAGATAAAAACTTGTCAAAACAAACATACATGTCACCAATCATTGTTACACTAAACAAGTGCCACTTTATATATGCTTGAAATAATTAAAAAACAAAAAAAAAACAAAACAAGCATATAATCAAATCCTTTTCTCTTAATTTTGCAGTTTAGCACAATTTTAAAAAACAAAGCACTGCATTATTACAAAAACAATATCTTTCTTGCAAATTTTCAAATATATAATCAAATTTTTATATTAAATTTTTTTTTTAAAGCTAGTATTAAGTATTAAAATTGTCTATATAAAATTTCATATTTATAAATGAAATAATCAGAAGAAACAAACTTGACTTACTCAGTTTTATTTTAATGATTTTTCAACAATTGGATTTATTACCTTAGATAGTCAGCTTAAAACATACATCCTTAACATGCGTTTTAGTGAAAAAATTTCCACACTCAGAAGAATTGGATAGTTTGCTAAGAAGATACACTCAATAATCTGCAGGCGTTGCCATTTTCAGGTTGTAACTCCAAAATAACAAGCTTTCCATGTTCTTCCACAAGCAAAAGTTGTGTGTGTGTGTATATATATATATATATAATGTAATGGCAGATGAAATCCGAATTCTAACGAGATAAAGGAGCTTAATTGTGGAACAATCCCATGTGCTGCATCACCAATGGTCGTTTTCATTGGAAACCTTTTGGGGACGGAATTAGCTGTACGTATCTTCAGGATAAAAATTAAGTACATAGGCAATGGCTCTTTCTTCCTCCAGAAAAATCCCATAAAAGATAAGCCTACATGTGTCTTCGTTCTGCAAGGGAAGCTAAGTCACTATCCAGTATCTACAGTTGGAAGAAAACAAGTAAATTAACAAAATGGGACCGGCATGAAATAAGAAGAAGAAACAAGTGAATATCAAAAAGATCCCAACTCTTACAATTTGACAGACGTCCGTCCACCTCAAGCACATTAAGGGGAAAGCGATAGCGGTTGGGCTTGGCCCCATGCATGTGGATGCATTTCCTATCATCGAAGCCTTCAGAGTTCAGTTATACAAGCATGCTGATGCTATGCAGATCGAAATTTTACGCACAAAAAGGAGGCACTCTTTCAATAAATCTAGCTAATTCACCATAAGGGAAGAGAGGAAAAAGCAGTTACCAATATTTCTGAATGGAGTAAATTTTAGACCTTAGAAATTAAAGGAGTCAGCGGTGAAGAAATTTTTTGTTCCATCTGTAGATTACAGTTGGATAACGAAGTCTTAGAAATTTGAAGCAAATCTTAGCAATATCTCTCTTCTCGATCAACTCTCTTATAACAGATTCCAATTAGTTTGGGACGAAAGCATAGTTAAGTTGAATAGCAATTTAATTTCAAGAAAATGCACTGGCCAGACATCCCCGTATACCTCATGTGATGCATTACTCTGCAATGACTCTGATCGAAAGGGGGAATCACGCTTCCAGTACTGGTTGTACGTATCATAAGCGTGGATTCATGCATGGATACATTCCGCTAGCTGCTGAACTGTTTTTGAATAATAATGTGATTCTCTAAACATGACGTACTGATATTTGCTCCAATTATTGAGCTCCCATGCCGAAGCTCAGAGAAGTGGAGCACTTTCCACAGTAAAAGATCAACTTCAACCTTCTGTTTTCCTTTGGAAATTATCTCTACACGTACGGTTGATTTTTCCCGACAAAAGAATCTTTTATTGTCCCAAAGGAATAATAATTAGTACTTCATAATGGCGTTTTCACGTGATCCCTCGTTCATGACTTCATGGGTGAGAGTACGTAGAATAGTTTCTCATCGTTGTTATTACAGGAGCAATGCTGAGTTCCCATCATTACTTTATAATTTATTTCTTTTTTTATATTAATTAAATATTTAATATTTAATGTGTGGGCTTTATTTTGAGATCAGATCTGAAAAGCAGTGTTAATGTATTAATTAAATAACTAAATTTATAATTTTTTAATTATTTTAAAATTTTAGGATAATTGGATTTTTTTTTTTTCCCTGTAAGTATAACTGATCATCTTTGAGTGATTCTATAGGTGCTACAAATTTTCCTACAAAGTTCTACAAAAATGGCTATATTTTGTGATTCCATAATCCAATGAAGATAATCTTTGTGGCATTCCAAACCTTATTCTAAGGGTTACAAAGTCATATTTTATAAATATTTTTCAATTAATTAAGTCAAAACCATTAATTAATAGATAGAAGTTCAACAATTTAATAGATCTCAATTCCACATGTCAATTTACAGCATAATTTGCTTACCAGGAGCTCTTACATTTTAAGCTGCTTTCAGAACTTCCACCTTTGATTTTGATGCCTACAATTAATATGGACTTTCCTACATCAGTACTTTCAGATCCCAGTTATTTTCTTTCTTCTCTGGCGTCTGCCACTATGGGCCATTTTTCGACCATGTTTTGCAGTACTGGAATGAGAGCTTAAAGATACCTCAAAAGATACTTTTTGTCAAGTACGTACGTACGAGGAGCTGCAGAGGAACCCAAAAGAGGAAGTGAAAAGGCTTGCTGCATTCCTCGGAAAGCCATTTGCGGAGGAGAAAGAGGCGGAGGGAGCTGATATGGAAGTGTAGCTTGGAGAGGCTGAAAAACTTGGAAGTAAACAAAAATGGTGTGGATCCGTGGGTTGGGATGCCAAACAGTGCTTTTTTCAGGACTGGTGTTGTCGGCGACTGGAAAAACATCTTGACGCCGGAAATGGGGAAACGCATTGATCAAAACACAAGCATGAAACTGGAGGGGTCTGGTTTAGCTCTTGTGGATGATGATGCTTTAGAGAATGGTGTTTCTCTGACTCAGTAAACTTTGGCTGCTAAGCAGTGGACTTTCTTTTATCTATGATATGCCAACATTTATCTCTTAATTAATTGTTTTGTTATAATTAATGTATTATGGGATTTGATTATTGGTTGTATTCCCCTACAATCAAATTTAATTGATTTGATTATGATATTTACCTATCCCAATTCACGGATAAATAAGAGTTTTTTATATTGTAACGTCACAAAGTAAATATGGACATAATTTGGTTTAGTGAGGAATTTTCAACACTCAAAATAATTGAATAATTTGCTAAGAAAATGGTAGAAAATAAAGATGAAAAAGGTTAGTGTGTATCCATTAGTTTATTCATTTGTGGCGACATTATCATTAATCCCGTCAGTTGCGACAACTACTGTTGAAAGTGTTTTTTTAGCAACAAATATTTATAAATTGTTTGATTATGTATATTGAGAATAATATATATTCAAGACTATCAGCTTAATGAAAAAAAAATCATACATCGATTTCAAATTAAATAAGAAAACTCATCTATGACATCTGAATAAATTAATGTTAGGCGTACGTAAATAAATAAATTACAAGTTACAATTATATATATGTTTTATAAGATAATTAAATTTTTTTGAATTATTTCTTTATCTAGCTTGTTAGTTATATTTTTAAATATTTTAATCAATCTTCATTCTTATCTTTTAATTTTGCCTCCTACGAACTTAAATCATGGCTCCATATTCACATATGAACATTCAGCATTCACAACAAGTTGTATGGTCACTAAAAATATATATTAACGACTGTGCATGGTGTCGTCACAAATTATATATAAACGTATTGGTTACGACAATTAATATAATTAATTGTCACAAATAGAAATTTATTAGCGACAACTCAACTCGTTGCTAATATTCATTCCTATTCACAAAACATATATTAATGTATATATTTAACATTGATATATTAAATTAGTATTTGCGACAATAGATATTGCAGTTGACTTTCTCTTTGTTTAAAAAATAAATAAAAATAAAAATATTTGAGGTTACTTGTGTTAGAAAATCGATAGAAAATTTGAAAAAAAATGATTTGATTGAAAATGTCAATACGTACCCTTTATGGAGCTAAATAAAAAATAAAATTAAAAACCCAGAGAACGATTTTAAAATCGAGATAAGATAAAATTAATGACTTGATAAGTTTCTTTAAAAATACTTTAAAATTATGGCCAAAAGTGGGCCTTATGTCTAATATTTAGGGCATGTTCGGGTAATTTTTATTTTTTAAATATTATTTTTTAGAATTTAAATTCTACTTAAATTTTATCTAATTTTTTTTGTCTCAGGTTTTTTAAACCATCTAAACATAATTTTGAAAAATAAATTCTTTCGATATTCACAATTTTAAATATTTTTCAAAAAAATCGAATACCCAAACGATCCATATATTTTTTTAATATGTTTGTTTCATTATCTTCTCATGTTATTAGTAATATGAAGTCCAAGATTTTTAAAAACCTTGGATTAAAATATATTTTTTAATTACTCAATGAAAATGAAATCCAAAAATAGTTCGAGTCCTTTAAAACTAATTTTGCACGAAGTTGAATGGAAGCTTATCCTAGTATTTAAGTAAAGAGAAATGATATATTTATATCGATCTTTTATATATTTCTTGTTCATTTACAAACAATCAAGTTTCAAATATATTATTAAATTTGAAGGGCTCAATTTGTGGAGCTCAATATAGGTCTTATAAATTTAAAAATCAGATGTATTAAAAATTAAAAAAAATATATATATATATATATATATATATATATATATATATATATATATATATATATATATATATATATATATATATCATTTCTATTGAGGAAATAGTCAGAGGTTTTGAAGAGTGAAAAGTGAAAACGTTCTATATAGATATTTGTTGTACAATTGTCATATTTTGTACAAATGTTTATACATGGGGTACGAAATTTATTAAATGCAGAGCAGTCACCATTAAATAGAGTTAGTAACCAATTAAGTCAAGCTTACGTTGTCCTATCTTACAAAGAGTCAAGGAACCATTTCTAGTGAAATGGAGCCAATTATTTATGGTTCAAATTAAAATGGTGAAATTATTTTTTTAATATTTAAAAAATATAAAAGAAAAGAAAAGGTCTCGATGGGTGCTAGACCACCTCCTTAAGGCTAAAGAGGCGGTTTGGCCATCTTGAAAAACTTAAAACGGGTGGATTGGCCATTCCCAAAACCTATTCTAGAGTTGGCCAAACCATCCATCAATTTTGAAGAGTTACAGGAATGATTCAGCTACCTCTCAATAACTTGTTTATAGATGGCCGAACCACTCCTCAAAACTAACGTAAAAAGCATCATCATTGACTCCAAAGAAGTAAGCAAAGGAGAATCGATATGTAACTCCAATTCTAACTGCATTTGTGATCTCAATAATATTTATTGTATTACTCAACAGCTTTATTATGGCAACACCAAATGCACTAACTCTATAAGTGAATATCTCGAATGTGGAGAACCAGCATCGACAGCAGTTTCGATTGTCCCTAAAAGCCTACTTGGGATGGATGAACCATCTCTCAAGGACGAAAGGGCGGTTCAGCCATCCCCAAAAGTTTGAAGAGGCCGGATGGTTAAACCACCATTTAAAACTGTAGGGGTTATTTAGCAACCCCAAAACCAGTAAGAGTGTGGTCGAACCAGGCCTTACTCTTTAATTTCTTTTCTATTTTTATATTTTTATGAATAATTTGAGAATTTGAAGTAAAAAATTAGAATATATATGCACGTCACGTGTCCTATGTTTTATAAATCTCAACTCTAGAAGCTAATGGAGCCTATAATTTGTAACGAAGTGGTAGCTTGAAAATGTTAAATGTCATTCTTTAAAGTTTGGAGATATATGTACTACATAGTTGTCATATTGGAGGAGGTAAATATAGTTTCTTCTTAGTTTCTTCGAAAATGAAGTATGCCTATTAAATGCAACTGTAAGTAGATGTACATCTTTCTTCTTTATCTGTTGTCCATATGAAGTAGGAGACACGGCAATCGATTTCTCTACACAACAATTATATGGAGTATGGGAGCAGTCATTTTCCCCATCATCAATGTGTGGGGTATGAGGCATGGCAATCAATTTCTCCATTAGTCTCTCTATCGAGTAAGGAACATACCAATCAATTTCTCCATCAAAGGCTGAGAAGGCCTCTGCGGCTTGGAGTTCTCTTTGGAATCTTCCAATCCCAAATTCTGTTAAGGTGTTTATGTGGCGTGCGTGTAATGACATCCTTCCTACTAGATTGAATCTTCTCAAACGGAGAGTGATTGATGATGGAAGATGTCCCTGGTGTAATTTAGAGGAGGAGTCCACAGCCCATGCAATCTGGTTTTGTCCAGCTGCAAAAGATGTGTGGAATGCTGACCAGTCTATTTTTCATAAATGTGCTTTTGTTGAACAATCTTTTTTGGATATTTTCAGCAAGGTTTAAATCGTTTTGACAGGTTTGAGATGGCTCTCTTTGCTGCTATTGCTAAAAAGATATGGATGAGGAGAAATTCTATGATTTTTGAAGGCGTCTCTGTACACCCAAATAAGAGTTATGAAGATGCTGTCAGATTAATTGATGACTATAAAAGGTGTCTTAAAGGTGATGAAAAGAAGTCCAAGTCTACGCATGAGAATGCTCCTGTACTGTCATGTTGGAAGCCTCCTCCGAAGGGAACCATTAAGGTTAACTTTGATGCAGCCATCAATAGTAATGCTGGTTATGTTGGGGTGAGATTGGTTGCTAGGGATTTTATGGGTCATTTAAAGGCAGCCAAGCGTCTTTCTATTTCAGTTCTAACTGATGCTTATAATGCTGAACTTATGGCAGCTTCTCAAGCTGTTATTTTCTGCAATCAAGCTGTTTTTTTAATGTAATTCTTGAGGGTGATGCATTGAAGGTCATAAAGGAAGTAAACTCTCCCCCCCCCCCCCCCCCCCCCTTATCTTTCTCGAAGTGGGCATTTGTTAAAAGGAATCAAGCAGGATGCTGGAAACTTATATTCCTATTCTTTTGTTCATGTGGAGAGAACTTGTAATGAAGCAGCTCATATCCTTGCTAAAACAGCAACTGCTTCTCTTTGTAATGATTCTTGGTTTGATCAATTTCCTGCTTGTATTATTGATGTTGTTACTAGGGAACAGAGAGTCCCTAGATCCTGAAAAACTTTGTAGTTTGGGATCAGTTTTTTCTCAATGAAGTTCTTCTGAGCTTTGTTCAAAAAAAAAAATTTCTCCATCAATCAAATAGCATTAGCTGCTTATGGAAGTTAGAGTTAATCACTTTTTATTATTATTTAAACAAAAAATTTATTAAAAAATATAAAATTTTCATTTTTCCTTAAAAAAATTTCAAATTGTTTTCTACTTCATATCACATCAATAAGGTCTTACTACTATTTAAACAAAAATTCAACTACAAAACCGTTTACCGAACATTCCCTTATATTTTCAAATTTGTTTCATTTCCTTTTCAAACAAATTGAAGATCATTAATATACATTGCAAAGCTGGAGTTGGAAGAATCATTCCCAAGCTTGGGTTAAGCAGATTTTTGTAAGTATATTGCTTAATTAATGAGTAAAAGAACAAGATTTCAAATGGTTTTCAAGACATGATATTGATGTTTTTAATTTAAGCTAATGATATGTTGTGTTAATATGTGTTTATATGATACTTTCGTTGATTTCTATGAGTTTATGACATGCTTGCAAATAGTGTTGAAGGAGTATGGTGTTAAATATGCATGAGCACAAAAGAATGTACACAAAGATTTTATCATGAAGCATGATGCATAAACATAAAACGAAATAATTATGAACAATATCATGGCAAGGTTGACGATTCCACAGTGGTGATAGAAATTACTCTCATGATTGTATGAGCAAGTCCATCATTAGCATGTTACGAATGAAACTAAAACCAATTGGACAAAATTTTCCATGCATGTTACATAAATGAACGAACAACTCTAGTTAAAGGTTCCACAGCATGTGATCATTAATGTCATGATAATGATGTATGCCATGTTTTAATATATGGATGTTTACTAGAGTTATCATAATGTATATGTGACTGAATGGGACAGTGCATGTGTATACTGCTATAGCTGGATTACATATGATGTTTTGATGATGTTCTTGCTTAGATACGCCTATATGTATGCATTCTTCGAAAGTTGTAAAATACATTTCTATGAGTGTAGCTTAGTTATGATGTTTCTTGTCTAGATATGCCTATATGTATGTGTTCTTCGAATGTTGCAGAATGCATGTATATGAGTGTAGCTGGATTATATGTTGTACACACGAATATGTATTAGATGAGTTTATATGTGTATAAATATATAGATGGTTTTATAAAAATCGTATGTATTAGATGAATTTATATGTGTATAAATTTATAGATAGTTTTATAAAAATCGTCTGAAAATGTAAATTTTCATACGGTTTTTATAAAACCTTATGGAATTTTATGAACGATTTAATCAAATCGTCCATAATAAATTTTTTACAGACGGTTTCGAAAAAAAAACCGTCTGCAAATTTTGTTTTCTAGACGGTTTCTAAAACCATCTAGAAAAAAACCATCCATAAATGCCCTTTTTTTGTAGTGTAAGAGAGAAGAGAGATAAATGATTAAAAAAAATAACACATAGACTATGGTGCTTGCCTAAAAGTAGCTAATAAAAAAGCACCATACGTGTTTTAGATAAAGAGAATACAAGTTTTTTTTTTTTTTTTTTGACATGTCCACACAAGAGGGGGGGTGAGGGGAGCCGATCTAGTGACCTCCGCTTCATGAGGTGTGGTCCATAACCGATTGAGCTACCCCTTGAAGACAAAGAAAATACAAGTTGTTAGACTTGATCTTTGCCTCATATTAATTATATATACATGATATAAACAGTAAGAAATCTGCATAAAGTCATGCTTTACAAATAAGAGATTGAAAGAAACACTAGAGCTTTGCTGGGACTACCAATTGTTAAATCATCACTTATCTCAAAAGCTTAACCTTAATTGGAATGAGTAAATTTAATTATTTAATCAATACGTTAACACGCTCATTCACGCGTGGGCTCAAACTCCCTTTTAATAGGTAAGGCCCAACACGTAAAATATTTAATTGAAATTGAATGAATTGTGAAGTCAATATTTGAATTCATGGCTTTTGACTATGATTCCACGTTAAACCACCATTATCCCAAAAGCTTGGAAAATGGTAAATTTAATCATTTAATCAATACTTTAATATTCATCCTCACGTGTAGGCTCAAACTCATTTTCAATAGGTGAGGCTCAACACGTAAAATATTTAATTAAATTTAAAAATAAATGACGAAAACAAAGTTCGAACTCAAGACCGATCTCTTTAGAGATTCTCTTTATACTTTCGTAGGCCATAGGACCTGACGATCTGTATTGATGGGCGGCATTGATTCGAGTTCCGAAAAATACAAAATGAAGAACAAACAAATTGATTGTTATCGTTGTTGGCACAACTTCGAATATGCAACTGTCTTTGTTTCGGCCAAATCCAACACAAGAAAAGAAACAACTAAAGAACGAAAAGAGTCCAATGATGTTTTTATAAACAATAATCATAATAGAACGAATAGCTGAAGGCCAATGTGGGAAGAGTTTTTTTTTTTTTTTTTTTTTTTTAAAGTATGAAAAATAAATAAAGTTACAAGGGGAGGGGGTGAGAGACCCAACAAACACTCTAAAAATAGTCATTATTTCGTGTTGTTTGATGATTGGACGGCCGAACGAAGGGTGGACTGCCGATCACTGTGATGAGGCGGTCGATAAAAATTTCATTTCCCGCATTCTTGTACAAAGAAGCATGCTCTGTAACAGCTTCAAACAAAAGAGAGATCCGCTCTCATTTTATTGATAAAGGAGGTGGAATGGGTTCGCAGAAGGAAGAGTTGGAATTGAACACTACTAGAGGAGGCGGCGTGTGTGCCTCAGGCGCTAGTGGAGACGACGACATGTGGGCCCATGGATAAAGTTATGCCATGTGGAAAAGTCATTTACAACAATGAATGATGAACATTAAAACGGAGTAAAATGCATTGGATGATGAACATTAATTTTTCCAGATAGGTCATTGAATTGTAGAAAGCATAATCACTCAGGAATCAATTTAGAATTTGTTTGGTTTGCGATTTCAATAAATGCGATTTAAAATAAAGATTTTAAAACATGCAATGTGAAAATATTATTCTTAAAAATGAAATTAAATGTTTGACAAAATCGCAGTTTAACTGTCAAAATTATACGTTCTCAAAAAAGCACTCCCTGCTTGAGACTTTTCTGCATTTTCAAATTGCAATTCTTTTAGAAACGGAATTCCAAACGATTCATATTATACGATTTGATTTAATATCACACAATTTGTGATTTGTCTACGAAATCGCAATGTCAAACGCACATTATTTATTATTAACTTAATTTTTTTAATGGATTATAACTTATCTTCAAACCAAATCAATCTATTCTATATCTTAAATCTGACTATAGTACATCAGATGAGATCTCATATCTATATAATTAGATACATTATTAAAATTTTGGGATATTGTTTTCAATTGAAAGAATAAGTGAGCAACCGACCTAACACCTTTTAGTATTACTTCTGGGCCATATCCTTTTGACTTTCGTTGCCGTTGCCCTGCCCCTGTGATTAGTCCATTTCACAGCCCCAATAGCAAATTTTGTGTTTGTTATATTTAACCGTGGAAATATATATATATATAATCTAATATGGATTATAAAATAAATAGTTATAAAATCTAATCTTATCCATAAAATAAATACTCTATTACGTGGATATTATGTGGACAATAAATAGGGCAGGGCCCAAAGCCTTTAATGCCCAACAGAAACAAAAACTCAGGTACATCGTCCTCCAAAAAAAAAAATCTATTATTTTTAATCTCATAGTGAAACAAAAATACTGACTTGACCGCGAGCAACTCCCCCCGTTGGCCTCGGGCAGGCGCCACGCTGGTGATTCTCTCCTTGTTTTGTAGGTACTCGTCGTAGTCCGGTCCGGCCGTGCCGTGTGGAATTAGGTATATCACCCTCTATTCCTCCATTTTACTCATTCATATATAATACCAAAAATCACAAGCACAAGAGAGAGAGAAGTATGAAAGATATCACAACACCCCATAAAGAAAGTGGAGAAGGTTGCGGAAAAAGGGCAAATGGGAGAGCTTTTCTACCAATAAAATAGGAAAAAAGCAATGTGCCTTGGTACTGCTTTTTCCTACTCCACGCTAAGCCCCACCGTCCATCCATACATATACATACATTTGAAAAAGAAGTATTAAAAAAAAAAAAAAAAAAAAAGGGCAAAAAAAGTAGGGTATCACACTTGAGCAGGATCCCACCTTCTATACAGACAAACAGCTACGATTAAAAGCATCCTGAGTTGATGTTGGGACTTGGGGTCTGGGTCTTGTCCCACACACGCCAAGCATAATTCATCTCCCCACTCCCAAAGTCCAAGAGATTCCCATTCAATGTCCTGAAAATAATGAAAGAAAAATGGAGTCACGTGAGTGGAAAACTTGAGAGAGTCAGATCGGATCTGTTGAAAATATGAGTACAATAACCCACATGACTCACATGACTACATGAGCCAAAAGGCCCTTCTCCTTTGAAAATATGTGTTCATATGTGTGGGACCCAGATGAGCCGCTCAGAACCAATGGGGATTTTGAAAAGTAAAAGGATGGGAGAAAGGTAGTCTAATCCTGGTCACATTCATTCAATGTACCATAATCTTATAATACTGTATTCTGGTGTACAACCTAAAGCAGCTCATAACATTCTGCTTAAGATGCATCAAGGGATCAGGGTCATCTCTATTTCATCTATTTCAAATGAAATGAATGATCTATTTTATGGTTTCAATTAAATTTCACAGATCTAATGGTGTATTTGTTATCATATCATTTGAAGTTTTAAATAACATAATACCATGTACACCATGAAATGGAGAGGATCCTGTGTGAAGACAGAAATCCTACTTTAATTGAGCAGCAATAGCAGAGCAAGCATTTATAGTCAGTACTTTGAAAAACTTGCTTTCATAGTTGGTGAGGTGTAAATGTTAGTATTTTTTGGAATTCCTTTTTCTTTTGAGGTAAACAAAAAAAAAAAAAAAAAAAAAAAAAAAAAAAAAAGAAAGAAAGAAAGAAGAGGAGGAAGAAGAAATGAAGAAAAAAAAGAAAGAAAGAAGAATTACTTATCAAAAAGAAAGAAGAAGGGAAAAAAAGAGTGTGTGGAACTTGATAAATTTTTGTTTGGGAAAACTTCAATTTACCCCCATGAAGTTGTCACCGATTTGCAATTCAACCACCAATGTTTCAATTTCGTCAATTGCACCCCATAAAGTTTCAAAAATTTTCAATTCAGCCAATCCGTCCAATTGATCCGTCTGAAATAACGAAATTGTCCTGACTTACCGAAAATGCCCTTAATAAAACGGTAGTGTTTTGGCAAAACGCTGTCGTTTCAGTAAGGGTATTTTTGTCAACTTTGGACAAAAAATCGCATGTGCCACTCACGTGGGTCCACTTCCGTTTCTTCAGACGGCTCAATTGGACGGAATGGGGTGGATTGAAATTTTTTGAAACTTAATGGGTTGCAATTAACAAAATTGAAACATTGGTGGTTGAATTGCAAATCGGTGACAACTTCATGGGGGTAAATTGAAGTTTTCCCTTTTTGTTTTAATACGGCACATTAACAGGCTTGAAACATTAACAGCCAGTGGCACGCTACATGCCTGACTAACAACAAAATCTGGTGGGCAATACAATGATACACCACATTTTCGGTTGAATTTAACGAAAAATACTAATAGAGAATGTTATTTGTAATTAAGTGGTATTTTGGGGAGGTTAAATGTCACTTTTCTCATACTAACATATTCAACATTTAATTATTAGGAGAAATGATTGTTGGGGGACGTTTTACCATCCCCCAACCGGCTTTTGTATTAAAAAAAAAGCATATTTTAATGCAAAAAGTCATTTAATGTGACATCAAATGACTTTTTACATTAAAATTTGATTTTTTTAATTAAAAGAGACAGCTGGGGGACGGTAAAACGTCCCCCCGTGTATCAGTGCTCTTTAATTAGTTGGTTGTATATGTAATGACCACGAAAAAGAAGTAGTCATATCTGCGCTATCACTTCAAAAGGACTTAAGGAACTAGGAACTAAAGCAGAACTTAGCACCCATGAGCTCTTTTATAATCCACTCACTTTGTAGGCTAATCATCTTCTCAACGTGGGACTAGGGTGTATATATATATATATATATTAAAACAAGAACATATTTCCAGAAAGAAGTAGATGTATAAATGACGCGTTACCACACAATAGAGCTTCACCAAGTCGCTCAAGCCTAGTAAACATTTCACCACATAAGATTTTCAACGTCTCAAGGTTCTACAGATCAATGTGCAACCTCGATGTGGATGGGGATCTATAAAGTAATATTCCATTTTATAGCTTGCTTATTGCTTATTACTAATATATTTCTTCTCTGTCCCTGTCAGTAATAATATTCAAAGATTAGCTGACACCTTGTCCCTACTTCTCTTGAATTCATAGAAAAAAAGTCCGAGGATTTTTCAATGACAAAGCAACCATTGTCGGCAACAGCATCAAAATTAGGGCCCTAATACCATGCTATTCCTTTGCCTATTATATCTACAATCTCTCAAACATTTTGTTTATCTTCTTCTAAGATACCTACGCCTCACAGTTTTCCTCTTTTTACACTTCTTATGTACTTGAGTGTCGTATATCAATTTTTAATGATACGCTGATTAGGGTTGGCAATTCGGATTTTCGGGTCGGGTTTGTGTCGGCCCAGCTGACCCAATTACATATACGGGTTCAACATGAACCCGACCCGATTATTAATCGGGTCAGAACACACGACCCGGTTGTAACACAAACCCGACCCGCTTAAACACGATTGAACTCAGTGTTATTTGGAGACCCGTTCTGAACTTCTGGAGTTCTGGTGGATCTTGTTTCTTGTGGTCATGACCCCAGACCCATCATCACCCACGGCTTGTAAGGCTCTGTAGGAGATGCAATTGGGTCATCTGGTCCTTGGAGTCTTGCAGATTGTCTAGGTAGGAACAATGACGGCAAATAATCTCACACTGGTGAAGGGGCAGGTGGTCGTCGAGGACCGAGAGAGGGATACCTAGTTGGCGGGCTTGCTCCTCGGTGCATTTCGAGGTGGGAATTCCGACGATGTTGGATAACTGACCGGTCTGGAGGAGGTGGCCGAGCTTGGCGACGACGAAGGCGGCAGTGGATCCGAAGCCGAGGCCGAGGACCATGCCGGGCTTGACGTAGTCCACGGCCTCATCGGCGGCGAGCTTCTTGAGGTCGTCTTGCGTGAGGATTGGAGCGGATAGGGCTTTGATGGAGATGGGTTTGCCGTTTGCGGGACTAGGTGCGTAGGTGAAAGGGGTTGTGGGTTGCGTGGGCTAAGAGGGCTGGAGGTTTGGTAACTTTGGTGGGGCAGGGAGGAGAAGTTGGAGAATGATTGGGAGAGGGACAAGGAGGAGGCCATTTCTGGGTGGAGTACTGGAGATGAGAAACAAGACAAGCGTGGTGAATAGGACTGAAAAGCCGGTTACGGTTACCGGTTTTTGGACAAAACCGGCAACCGTAACCGGCTAGGCGGTTAGCAAAATTTGCTAACCGCCTCCGCCAACCGCCTAGGCGGTTGGCGGTTTTCAAATAACCGCCGGTTGGCGGTTTTCAAATAACCGCCGGTTGGCGGTTATAACCGCCAACCGGGAACCGGGAACCGTTCAAAGCCACAAAAATCGCCGAACAGGACTAGAACCAACCAAAACCACACCAACCGGAACAACATTTGAGCCGCCACCAATCCGAGCTGCTGAACCAGAATCGCACGAACAAGAACCAAAACCACCGCACAGAGCCGCCGAATCGGACCCACCGAAACAGAACTCAGAGTATGCCGACAGCTCAGGACCACCGAACAGCACCGAGATCAACCGAACCAGAACCACCGAACAAGTCGCTCCACCGGTACTGGGCTGAGAAAATCAAAACCCCAACCCCAACCCCATAACCCACTGTGAATGCTCTAATTTACCTTGTCTTAGCAGAGGGTTAGGAAATCTAGTAAAAGTTGGGGAAAAAGATTATGATTCTGGCTAACACGTTCGGGTATTCTGTATTCTATAGCAGAGGAAGAGAGAGAGAGAGAGAGTAGTACCAAATCGGGAGCGTGGGCGTGTTAGAGCTGGAGCGTGGCGTGCAGAGGGAAAGTGAAGTGAAAGGGAAGAGAGTTTGTGAATGCAAAGATGCAGAGAACGCGAGAGAGCGAGACGAGAGAGACCACTGAGAGTCTGAGACAGTGAGATGGCGGCGCGAGAGAGCGAGACGAGAGTCGGGAGAAAGGAGAGAGGAGAAAGGAGAAAGGAGAAAGGAGAGTAGGGTTAAGCTTAGGCTGAATGAAACGGCGCCGTTTTGGTAACACCAAAACGGCGTCGTTTTATATATAAAAATTTTAAAAATATATATATATATAATAGGAAAGCCGGTAACCGCCTTTTTAAGGCGGTTACCGGTTACCGGTTTTTAGACGGTTTCAACGGTTATCCGGTTATGGGCGGTTAGCGGTTAGCGGGCGGTTATTGCGGGCGGTTATTTTCACCCCTAGTGGTGAAGATTGTGGTTTTGAGATGGGTCTGTACTCTGTAGGTGTGGTGATGAAAACACTGAAAAGGGCCAAAAGGCGTGCGGTGTGAGAAATCTGATCTGAAATTCTGAATCACTAATTTTTTCTTTCTTTTTTGAAGGATCTGTGTCATAATCGTGTTTCGCGGGTCAACCCGAACCCGATAATCCCGGTTTTTTCGTGCCGGGTTCGCGGGTCGTGTCAAAAATTGTCAATCCTAATGCTGATTACTTTTTAAAAAAAAGGGGGGTGTCCAATTATAAGTTGCTCAATTTCATCATTAGGACCAGAAATTTCAGATGTTATGCAAAATGCTATACCAAAGAGGGACATATTTGGTAGCCCAAGTAGTCTTTTCCAATCTTCCAATGACAACATAAAAAGCTCCCCATCAACCACTACGTAGATATTGAAGGGTGACCAGTCACGTCGTGGCCCCTAAATTGCACCAAAGGTGCCCCTTCAAACTCACCAAATAATTGAGTTGAATAAACTGTCCGTACTAGGCAGAGTAGCCACTGATACTCACGAGCCTGCTACCATATGTCATGCCAAAGAGGGATCCGCATATACGATATGCTAGCAATTTTGGCCGTCTAAGTGCAAGGGATCCTTATTCTGACAAGAATAATGCTACTCGTCACACTCATTTATCACACCCATTCCACACCGATTGACATGGCGTGCTTTAAGTAATTTTCAATATTAACCACTAAAAACACAACACGTCAGCCGGTGTAAAATGAGTTCGAAGAATAGTATTACTCTTCTGCCAAAGAGGTCTAAAATTCGGTACCACAAGTCTTTAAAAATCTTCCACTCACAACCTAAAAGCTCCACATTAACCACTATATATTTATGGGTGACCTACCAGCCACATGGTAGCACCTAAATTGTACTCACCAAAGTATTGGGCTGAATGAAATGCCCATAATAGGCAGAGATACTGAGTAGCTACTGACAGGTTAGCAGAGACAAATGGACAAAAATAAGGATTCACTACAATTAAGCTGTAGAAATTTCACCGAAAAGAGCGCAAGTTATGGAGCCCACCTGCCCTAAGTGCAAGGGATCCTCATTTTGCCAAGAGCAATGCTACTCGTCACACTCATTTATCACACCCATTTCACACCGACTGACGTGGCGTACTTTAAGTAATTTTCAATATTAGCCACTAAAAACACGCCGGTGTAAAATGAATTCGAAGAATAGTATTACTCTTCTGCCAAAGAGGTCTAACATTCAGTACCCCAAGTTTTTAAAAATCTTCCACTCACAACCTAAAAGCTCCACATTAACCACTATATCTTGATGGGTGACCTACCAGCCACATGGTAGCACCCAAATTGAACTCAACAAAGTATTGGGCTGAATGAAATGCCCATAATAGGCAGAGATACTGAGTAGCTACTGACAGGTTAGCAGAGACAAATGGACCAAAATAAGGATTCACTACAATTAAGCTGTTGAAATTTCACCAAATTTAAGCAACATAAGAGCGCAGGTTATGGAGCCCACCTGCCCGAGACAGATAGATCCTATAGCTTTTCTCTCTTCGGCTGCTCGAATTTTTGTGAAATTCTAAAAACCTAAAGTAGTGGATACAGTTAGCAGAGACAATGGACAAAGGAGAAGCCCAACCTTGCTGAAACAAAACTAGCAACTAGCAAGAGCACAGAAGTAACTGCAAACTCTATTCAAAGTAACCGCAAGCCAGGCCCCTCTTTTGATGACGAAAAACCCCTTCAAGGTAGGCCACTTCATATACCCATTCCTGTCACGTAAACCTCATACCCGTGTAAAGCGCCCCTCTACACGGATTGGGTAATACTCCAACTTTACCAGCGGGCTGGCCCGAAGGAACTGCAAGCCAGACCCACGTTCTGAAACTGATGGTAACAGTTCCTTGCAGTAAAGAAGAAACTAAAGAGACTCAGGCACTCAACTCAGACTCTAACTGGGTCAACTCAGCCTAAACAAACCAAGAACTCGTCTAAACTCAATCCAAAAGCACAAAAATAAATAAATAAATGTATCTTTTTGGGTCAATAATTGAAGAAATGAACCATTCCACTAAAGTCAAGAGTGAAGAAAAAAAATAAAGCAAGTAATAAGTGTGAAAAAGAAAGCATACCCAAGTTCACTTCAATCCCGGAAGACGACGTCATCGGCGATCTCCATCAACGGCAACAAGCAATCGGGCGTGAACTTCCGTGCGAACAAGTACGAATAGCTCGAATTCGATTCCCTCAACTTGTACACAAGGTCAGCGGACACTTCCTCCGGCGTGTACAGGTGGGGGTGCCCATCAAAACTGCCCGTCCAGTTCACCCTCGTAAGCGTGTAATGGGTACACCCACCGGGGTCTTCCATGGACAAAAGCGTCGGAAAGTAGTGCTCCTCCGGGTAACACGAGTCGATGTTCAAGCACGGCAGCCTGAACTTCATCCATAACTTGCTGTCTCTTAAGACCATCAGCGCGTGTTTGCGGGTAAGCGTGAAAAATTGAGATCCAACCCTGAATTGCTCGAACGGGACTTCGGGAAGCATGGCGTCCTCGCCTCGAGCGTTGTAGCGGTCGACCAAGGTGGGCTCGTCGGAGAGTATTTCGATGAAGCTTTGATACTTTGGGAAAGACGGCGATGAGAGTGTTAAAGTTTCTCTCAAGGTTGTTAAAGTGTTGCGGAAAAGGAATTTGTGGACGAAGTGGAAGGAATGCAGAGGGACGCAATGCTGGGATAAGAGAGCGAAGTACGAATTCAATGGGTCGTCGAGAAGCGCCGTGGCCAGTAGTCGACGCGCGGCGGAGATGAGAGTGGGTGACGCTCGCTCCGTCTTTTTCGCGTGCGTGATGAACCGGCCTTGGAATACACCGCCGGGAGGGGTGATTTTCACCGATGGGTCGGCGTGGACGTAGATGTTGTAGAGGTGAGAGTTGCCATGGAAGAATTTCTCCCACAAGGGAGCGAAAGAGAGGTCGGAGTTTGTGAGGAAGAGGAAGGCAATCTTGGGCTTGGGATTGGTGGCGGTGCCCAAGTGGGAGTGCGTGGAGCGCGTGCGCACGGAGGAAGGGCGGGTCGCCTTGCGGAAGAGCGCAAGGTCGGCGAGGTCATCGGAGAAGCGTGTCGGCGGGAGGATTTGAGGGCCGAAGACGAAGAGAAGGGGTAAGGATAGAAACAGAGCGAAGCAGAGCACAAATGGGGTTGATGAAAACATGCTTGTGAACGAAAATTTCGGATTTTTTTTTTTTCCTATCAGACTACAGGGATTTAAAAAGGGTTCATGGAGAGAGTGTTCAGTGGATTGTGATGAGGAGGAAGATATGGGAGAGAAAATATAGGATGGATAAAGAAGAAAGGGATAACGATAAGAGTTGAAAACAGTGGAGGTGAGAGAGAACAGGGGAATGTATTTAATTAGTATATATCTTCCTTTACCTTTTGCTTTTGGTGGAGAAGTAGGATACAAGAAAAGGGTACAGAGTGAAGGGAAAGCTGGGATTTTTGATTTGATTTGGGTGAGCTTGAGTCTTTTTCAACCCCTCCTTTCCTTCTCTTTCAAAAAAACACTGGGGCTTTACTATGATGAGACATTGAGAATGGATGGTGGGTTAGGCTTGCAGATGATATATGCTTTTACTTCAACCATCAAAATTTTCTTGATTTTTTCAGCTTTTGAGGAGATTTTTTTTCAGTTGAGTATGTCAATTGACATGTGTTATGCGAGTATCGATATTTAGTAGACTGCCATAAAATTTATGTACAATTTGATGACGTAACGGTGAAAAATTTATAATTGTAAAAACAAAACAAAAAATTAATATTAAATTAATGACTAGTTTTCACTGTTTCGTCAAAAGAAGCGTAGATTCAGCCGCTCGTATCATAAGCAAAGAAGCCATTTTGTGTGTTATGAATAGGGTTTAAGTTAAAGAAACTCGAAATTGTATATGTGATATTGTAGCTGACAAACTTTTTGTCCTTAATAGATTTGATGAATTTTTAATTTTTTTATAAAAAAAAATCAATTAAATAGAAAACAAAAAAAAAAACATATAATTCTATTTTGCCTTACGAGTTTACTACCCTTAGATTAAATTTAATTGAAAAGGAAAAAAAAAAAAACACAGGTGGAGTGAGCATGTCACGTTAGTTGAATATGATGAGAAAATACAAAACGGCATTTCTCAAAAAAAAAAATATTAAAGACTGATTTTTACTGTCATGCATACCAATCGTGTGGCAGTCGTATAATAGTTTATTAAATAACATTATTTAGAGCAATCATATGATTCTTACATACATTTTAATATATATGAGAATTACATGCCTTATTAAAAATACACGTGACAATATATATTAAGTTAATAGACTGAATTTGATAAATTTCATTTAACCTAATTTAAAAAAAGAAATCTTTATCCTTCTAAACTACCAAGTTTCTTAAATGGTTTAAAACATGTTTTGTTTTTCACAAATAAAACGTAAATAAAACCATGGTTACAACTTTGACTCATGGTCCTTAATTTTGAAAGAACAAAGTTCTTTTCTTTTCTTTTCTTTTTTTATTTTTTTCCAAATTATGCTTGGAGATATGATTTTATTTAAATTTAAAAATAAATACGATGAGCTTCTCTTATACTCTTTCATCCTCATCTCCTCCAATCCCTCACCCCCACTCTTTTTCTTCATCTCTTCCATTCTTCCAAGAGCCACGAAACAAACAAAAAACATACCTAGCTAACCTAAATATCACCACATAAAAGCCATCTATCCCTATCCTTTGAGTCACACTCCCATCATTTACCCGATAACACTATCCGGAACAATCAGTAAAATCATTACTTATTTTAAAAATTTAAGTTGAAAAGTTTAAGAAATTATTTAATTACATGGAATCTCTTTAAAGCCGGGTCCTTCAGACCCACCTTTATAGAGTAAACCTAAATACCTACAATCATTTAATAAACATTCGGGAAAAACTTCACTTAACCTTATGAACTTTTATTACTTTTACAATCTCCCCCTCTCAAAGTTTCTTAAATGGTTTAAAACATGTTTTGTTTTTCACAAATAAAACGTCAAAAAAAAACCATGGTTACACATGGTCCTTAATTTTGAAAGAACAAAGTTCTTTTCTTTTCTTTTCTTTTTTTTATTTTTTTCCAAATTATGCTTGGAGATATGATTTTATTTAAATTTAAAAATAAATACGATGAGCTTCTCTTATACTCTTTCATCCTCATCTCCTCCAATCCCTCACCCCCACTCTTTTTCTTCGTCTCTTCCATTCTTCCAAGAGCCACGAACCAAACAATAAACATACCTAGCTAACCTAAATATCACCACATAAAAGCCATCTATCCCTATCCTTTGAGTCACACTCCCATCATTTACCCGATAACACTATCTGAAATAATCGGTTAAATCATTACTTATTTCAAAAATTTAAGTTGAAAAGTTTAAGAAATTATTTAATTACAGGGAATCTCTTTAAAGCCGGGTCCTTCAGACCCACCTTTATAGAGTAAACCTAAATACCTACAATCATTTAATAAACATTCGGGAAAAACTTCACTTAACCTTATGAACTTTTATTACTTTTACAATCTCCCCCTCTCAAAGTTTCTTAAATGGTTTAAAACATGTTTTGTTTTTCACAAATAAAACGTCAAAAAAAAACCATGGTTACACATGGTCCTTAATTTTGAAAGAACAAAGTTCTTTTCTTTTCTTTTCTTTTTTTTATTTTTTTCCAAATTATGCTTGGAGATATGATTTTATTTAAATTTAAAAATAAATACGATGAGCTTCTCTTATACTCTTTCATCCTCATCTCCTCCAATCCCTCACCCCCACTCTTTTTCTTTTTCTCTTCCATTCTTCCAAGAGCCACGAACCAAACAAAAAACATACCTAGCTAACCTAAATATCACCACATAAAAGCCATCTATCCCTATCCTTTGAGTCACACTCCCATCATTTACCCGATAACACTATCTGAAACAATCGGTTAAATCATTACTTATTTCAAAATTTTAAATTGAGAAGTTTAAGAAATTATTTAATTACAGGGAATCTCTTTAAAGCCGGATCCTTCGGACCCACCTTCATAGAGTAAACCTAAATACCTACAATCATTTAATAAATATTCGGGAAAAACTTCACTTAACCTTATGAACTTTTACTACTTTTACGATCCCCCCTCAAAGTTACAAAAAAAAAACTATTAATTTAGCGTATCAAATTTTTAATTTTTTTACAATCCCACTCTTTCTATTAGGGTTTAAGGTTAAATCAAACAGTCAAATGATAAAATGACCCTTATACCCTTGTAATTTTATAAAATTACAATTTTTTTTAAAATAAAAAAAATGGTGTTTTGGGAATTTCTAACCCCTTCATTAGGATTGTAAACTTTTTAAAATTTGATACACTAAATTGATAATTTTTAAACTTTAGAGAGGAGATTGCAAAAATAATGAAAGTTCAGAGGAGTTAAGTGAAGTTTTCCCTAAATATTCTAACACTCTTCTTACTTGTGAGCTCAAACTCTCCCTTAATAAGTGAAACCCAACATGTAAAGTTTTTAATTGAAATGAGAGGCGAATGACAAAAACAATATTCAAACCCGAAACTACTAAGTTAAATCATCACCTACCCCAAAAATTTTAACTAATAAAAAATAATTAATTTTAATCATTTAGCACAATTTAAACAAACCCTCCCCCTTTTAACTTGTAGGGTTGTAGCCATCTTTACTTCTTTTGATTCCCTCAGCTTTAGACTTCCACTTTGAAAGGCTGTACAGGAAGCATCATTGGTCTCTTTCCCTTTGTAAAAGCCCTCTTGGCTTTCACAACCCTTGTTGATTTTTTTTTTTAGTAGTAAAAAATGAAAGAGATATGTAAAAGACAAACTTGTACACTTTGATTTTAATCCATTTTCATTGTCTAGCTCTGCCAGATATTCTAACACAGGGGCTTTACTATGATGAGACATTGAGAATGGATGGTGGGTTAGGCTTATAGATGATACATGCTTTTACTTCAACCATAAAAAATTTTCTTTATTTTTTCAGCTTTTGAAGAGATTTTTTTTTCAGTTGAGTATGTCAATTGACATGTGTTATTAGAGCGAGCATCGATATTTAATAGACTGCCGTAAGATTTATGTACAATTTGATAATGTAACAGTAAAAAATTCATAATTATAAAAACAAAAACAAAAAAAAAATATTAAATGAATAACTAGTTTTTACTGTTTCGTCAAAAGATTATGAATAGGGTTTGGGTTAAAGAAACTCGAAATTGTATATGTGGCATTGTAGCTGACAAACTTTTTGTCCCTAATAGATTTGATGAATTTTTAATTTTTTGTTTTAAAAATCAATTAAATAGAAAACAAAAAATTATATATATTAAAAAAATGTATATAAGAATCATATTTTTTTATTTTTCTATTTAATTGATTTTTTAATATATATATATATTTGATTAAGTTTAGCAACCATTCAAAATTTCTTTCAAATTAAGTTCGAGGATATTCTTTTCAATTAACTGGCACGTGTAATTAGAGTGAGTAATGCTATTTATTAGCAACTTGATGATGTACCATTGAAAATTAATATTTGTAAAAAAAAAAAAAGAGAAATTATATTTTTCATTCTCAGAACATACTAGTTGACTTGGTTCCTTCAATCTACCCTTAGATCAATTTTAATTGAAAAGGAAAAAAAAAAAAAAAACAAAATCAAAGGTAGATTGAGCATATCACGTCAGCTGAATATGCTGAGAGAATGCGAAACAGCATTTTTCAAAAAAATATTAAAGACTGATTTTTACTGTCACGACATAACAATCGTATGAAAGTTGTATAACAATTTATTAAATAGCATTACTTAGAGCGAGCATGTGATATTATTTGAAATGGATGCTATTTATTTTATGGTCACGATTTAAAATTGATTCATCTAATGATATACATGATTTCACATTATTTAAATTTTTAAAAGGCGTGCCAATATTAATTTTGTATACACCATTAGATACATTAATTTTAAATCCTAACCTTTCATTTGAAATCATTTATGCTTCGTTTATTTCGGCGTAAAATAATTTCGGCATTTTACAGTGTTTGGTAGGAGCGAAAACAATGGTCAACGAAAATCATTTTCGGTTTGACCGTAAAAACTTCTTTAATTTTTGGAAAACAATTTACGGTTTTAAAAACCGTAAATCGTTTTCTGAAATTAAACTATTCATCATTGTACGCACGTTTGATATCCGATTGTTGGAATCCGGTAATGGTCGATCGTTAGAATCCAAGCGGCGCCGGAATCCGACAACATCCGGCTACCGGAGTACTGCCGGCGGATCAGATTCCGATCGAAACTGGCCGAAATCCGACCATAGTCAGAAACCAGCTAGATCTGGACAAAATGGTCGGAATCCATCCGGATCTGACCGAATCTGGAGGAGTTCGGCTGAAATCCGGCCAAACATACTGGTGACAGTTGCATTTTCGCTTTTCATAATTTTTTCGTGTGAACCAAACGCTAGAAAATCATTTTTTCTGAAAATGATTTCGTTAAAAATATTTTACATCGAAACAAACGGAGCATAAATGAAATGGAGAGGATTATATTCCGTTAAAAATATCCTTGACAATATATGTTAGGTTAATAGACTAAATTTGATAAATTTCATTTAACCTAATTTAAAAAAGGAAAACTTTATCCTTCTAAACTACCAAGTTTCTTAAATGGTTTAAAACATGTTTTGTTTTTCACAAATAAAACGTCAAAACCATGGTTACGGCTTTGACTCATCGTCCTTAATTTTGAAAGAACAAAGTTCTTTTCTTTTCTTTTTTGTTTTTTTTCAAATTATGCTTGGAGATATGATTTTATTTAAATTTAAAAATAAATACGATGAGCTTCTCTTATCCTCTTTCATCCTCATCTCCTCCCATCCCTCACCCCACTCTTTTTCTTCATCTCTTCCATTCTTCCTAGAGCCACGAAACAAACAATAAACATTCCTAGCTGACCTAAATATCACCGCATAAAAGCCATCTATCCCTATCCTTTGAGTCACACTCCCATCATTTACCCGATAACACTACTACATGAAACAATCGGTTAAATTATTATTTATTTCAAAAGTTTAAGTTAATAAAAAATTAAACTTTGAAAGTTTAAGAATTTTTTTTTTTTTTTTTTTTAACGTGAAATCTCTTTAATGCAGGGCCTTCATACCCACCTTTACCTACAATCATTTAATAAATATTCAGGAAAAACTTCATTTAACTTTATGAACTTTTATTACTTTTACGATCCCTTCCCCCCTTCTAAGTAAAAGAAAAAAAAAAAAAAAAAAAAAAAACTCTCAATTTAGCATATCAAACTTTCAATTTTTTTACAATCTTACCCCTTCTATTAGGGTTTAGGGTTAAATCAAACAATCAAATAATAAAATGACCATTATACCCTCGTAAATTTTATAAAATTGCAATTTTTTATTTTATTTTTTTAAAAAATGGTGTTTTCAGAATTTCTAACCACTCAGTTACGATTGTAAATTTTTAAAGTTCAATACACTAAATTCAGAGTTTTTAAACTTTAGAGAGGATATTGTAAAAATGATGAAAGTTCAAAGGGGTTAAGTGAAGTTTTCCTTAAATATTCTAACACTCTTCTCACGTGTGAGCTCAAACTCTCCATTAATAAGTGAAACCCAACATGTAAAATTTTTAATTGAAATGAGAGGCGAATGAAAAACACAATATTTAAGCTCGGAACTACCAAATTAAATCATCACTTCTATGAAAAGCTTAAACTAATAAAAAATAATAATTAATTTTAATCATTTAACACAAAATTTAAACAAACCCTCCCCCTTTTAACTCTTCTTTTGATTCCCTCAGCTTTAGACTTCCACTTTGAAAGGCTGTACAGGAAGCATCATTGGTCTGTTTCCCTTTGTAAAAGCCCTCTTGGCTTTCACAACCCTTGTTGATATTTTTTTAGTAGTAAAAAGTGAAAGAGATAGAAAGACAAACTTGTACACTTTGATTTTAATCCATTTTAATTAATTGTCTAGCTCTGCCAGATATTAAAATGGAACTATCTAATTGGCTTTACTTTCTATCACAGCATCTCTTGGGCAAGAAGCAGCAGCCCTCTTCTGTGTCCTTAATGCATATGATGCTGACCATACATTGGTATCTTCTCGTTTATATGTGCTTTTTATTTTGTGAATTTGAGTCTCTCTTGACCATATAATCAATTAGAGTTAAGATTATTTGCTCCTTAATTACTTTGACTTGTTTATAAAAAAAAAAAAAAAAAAAAAAAAAAAAAAAAAAAAATTACTTTGACTTACCTTCGACGGTATGCCACTCAGATCGAAAGGTTTGGAGCTCATGGTAGTGGGCCTCCACTCTCCAGGCTCAATGATAAAGCCAATAAGGCCCATTTGATGGGCAACACTACAACACCAAGCCCAACCAGGTCCCTGAGGAGCCCAACAATTGGGTACCATGTAATTCCAAGAGAATTAATTTATTTCCTCAACACGAAATCCACAAAGCATGGCATTGTCGTCTGAAAATGACGTAGCGGAAGACTTAGTAACAACAACCAGAAGCTCTAAAGATAAAATAAGCCCGTAGGTTAAAAAAACGATAAATTCCGTAAATTGTTTGAGAAAATTCTCTGATTTAGTATTAATGCAAGGGTTAATGTTTACATGCTACTACCTCCTATATTTATACTAAAATATTACTTGAAGATAAAGTAAACCTACTCCTAATAACAGTACTAAACCTAATTCTAGTAAAAGATGTAAACCTAATCCTAGTAAGAAAAGGAAAATAATTATAATCTTAAAATAAAGTAAAATTATAAATTATAAAAGTAAATAAAATCTCCAGCTTGGCGGTCACAGATTCCCATTCTAAAATATTCGTCATTACTGCACCAGTTGTATACAATCCACTCGTGTCTTTCTTCTCAGTCTCGATCAGACTAATTAAAAACCTAGTTCTAATAACTATAGCTGCCCATATGTATAGATAATGGTGACTTGACAATGACACATCAACGAAGAAATATAGAAGAAGGACGAGAGAGTGTCGAGTAGCATTTCTTATAAATATATATCTACAAATTTAAATGTTGATTTAATTTGATATGGAAAGTTAGTTATTTTATCAATTTAACTTGAATTCCTTTGGTATGAATCTAGCCATGCATATAGACATTCATACTAAATTAAATCAGGAATCATTAATTAGTTGTAATTATCCATTTTGAAAAGCCATTATTTCAAAGTCCACTAAGCATATAAAATTATTGCCAAAATAAACAATTCGGCTACATAAATTGAATGAATGGAAAATTTATGATCCTTCTCTTCTCATGTTCTTTCCAACACATCCATAAATCAATGGCTTAAAATCCATTTCATTAAAAGCTCTAAACCTTGATTTGTGCCACCTAAGCGTTTTATGTACTGACAATTTTTTCCAAACTCCATATTTAAAGCCTACTACATGCCACATGTGCATTCAATTGTCTTTAAAATTTTCCGTGTTTAATGGATTTTATTTCAAATATATATATATAATTTGGATTGAATTAAAGGAGGATAATTTTAGAAACTTTCAATTAGAATAAGTTTAATCATGGTCTTACAATTTAATGCTTTCCAAAATTTAAAAGAGGAAAAAAAATCGAAATTTAATAACATGCTACAAATACTATGCATGGGATTTGAACCGGAGAGGACCCAGTTAGACTTATTTGAGGGGTAAAATTGTCATTTTTATATTTTTATGAATAATTTTGCCTCTCAAATAACACTACTGTATCTACTCCGGTTCGGATCCAAATGCGATCGGTCATATATAGTGTTCAGACACTTCTTTAATTTTTTTTTTGGGAAAAAGTACACATACCCTCTTTAAACTACCACATATGCACCTCATTGTCAAGAGATATGATACGTTTACAACCTTTGTATACTCTTGTACAACCCAACATTTTTTTAAAAAAAAAAAAAAAAAAATCAACCATTGAATATGTCGTCCATTATAATTGATGGAAAAGTGGTCACGAGCCTTACACACGACCTTTTTGACAAAAACTTCATAAAATACCTTTTTTTTTCCTAAAAAACACCAAAATCAAATTAAAATAATAAAAAAATAATAATAATTATCTAAGGGTGGAAAAACAAAAAATATATTAATAGGTTTATGATTAAAAATAAAAGAGGCATTTTGATCATCTCTAGTTTAAATGAACGGAGGGGATCCAGTTAGTTATATTGGAGGGATATAATTGTTTTATAAAAATGTGAAATTACAATACTCAAGTTGGCGTAAAAGTTGTTGATATTGCATATCAATCTAAGAGTAATACTATTTAGTTGACTCATGTACAATCATTATACAACTGGATGATGTGGTAGTAAAAATCAGCCATTCGATCAGCACTTTCAAAAAAAAAAGTCAAATACTCATTTAATAACTGATTTTTGCTGTCATATCATATAGTTGTACATAAATATACCGAATAGAATTATACTTAACCTAATTGGATTTGAGTAAAATCCTACATACTCAACTCCCATTCTCCTGGGCATTAGCCTTTATTAAAAAATAAAAATTTAAAGTATAATAAGCACCGTCAAATTAATCTAGTTAAATAAAAGTTGAGTATTTAAAATTATTTATTAGATTTAAGGGATAATTACACTTATTAGATTAGATTTAGTTGAGTATTTAAAATTATTTATTAGATTTAATTAAAACAGTAGTGGAGTTAGATTTGACTTGGGCTGAGAGATTCTTAGTTGCACATCAATCTAAGAGTAATGTTATTTAGTTGACTTATAAACAATTACTATACAACTGGATGACGTGACAGTAAAAATCAGTCATTCGATCAGAATATTTTTTTTTTTTTAAAAAAAAAAAAGTCAAGTACTCAATCAATGACTGATTTTTACTGTCATATCATCTAATTGTATAATAGTTGTACAACAATATACTGAATAGAATTACACTTAACCTAATTGGATTTGAGTAATCCTACATACTCAACTCCCATTCAGTTAAATAAAAATTGAATATTTAGAATTATTTATTAGATTTAATTAAAAGAGTGGTGGAGTTAGATTTGAGTTGGGCTGAGAGTTTTTGTAGCCCAACCCAATAGCATGATCCACCAGGACCGAATAGATCCGATCCATGCTCGCCATGAAACCTCATGACTCATGACCTAAAAGAATGCTAAAAATAATAATTAAATAATAAAACAATTCGATTCTATTAGTCAAACCAACTGGTCAATAAAGTCTCCCAATTTTTAGGCCCAATATTTTTCTAATGGATGGTGGAGGCTTTCATTTTTTTATTTTTTATTTTTTTAAAAATTTATTAACACATGCCAGCACATAATTGAAAGAGAATTAAATTTTATAGTGATTAACGTAACTCTAATCACATACTTAACACGTGTCAGCTAATTATAAAAAAATTAAAAAAATTATAAGTTTAATATTTTCACCTTTAAGAATGGTTACATTGTTTAGCCATTTTCTTGAATCAATACAAATGGTAACACCGTGTGACACTATTAATCTTAATTAACTACATTTAATTTGTCTAAACTTTTATTATTTTTCTAATTTTTTTTAAAGTTTAAAAATTATCAATTTAGTATATTGAATCTTTTAAAATTTGCATTCTCACACATCCGTTCAAATTTTCCTTTAAATCCTAACGGATGGATGATAAATTTTCCAAATACCTTTTTTTTTTTTTAAAAAAAAAAAATGTAATTTAAGAGTAATTTTGTAAATTTATATAGTTTATAGGGGTATAAGGGTCAATTTGCACTTTGACTGTCTAATTTAACCCTAAGCCATAACGGGTAAATGATATTACAAAAAATTGAAAGTTCGGCACATTAAATAGAGGTTTTTTTTTTTTTTTAAAAAAAAAAACTTTGGAAAAAAATTACAAAAATGATAGAAGTTCAAGAGAGTTAAGTGAAGTTTCCCTTAATTATTTTGAAACAAATTGTAAAAAATTTATAAGTCTAGCATTTTCACCTTTAAGAATCATTACATTGGTTAGCCTTTTCCTTGAATCAATACAAATGAGTTTGTACTACGCTAGAAAGACCATGTAGAACTATTAATCCTAATTCTTATGAAATAATAGTGTAAGGGTGCGTTTGAGATTGCGATTTCGTAGATAATAAGTGCGATTTTAAACCAAATCTCATAACATAAATCGTTTGTGAATTGCATTTTTAAAAATTGCGATTTGAAAACGTAAAAAATCTGTTTTTTCAAATCGCAGGTAAGATGATATTTTTTTGAGAACGCAGAATTCTTAAAGGCTAATTTGCGATTTTAAATGCTAAACTGTAATTTTGCCAAACGCTTAACTGCGTTTTTAAAAATCATTTTTTTCAAATCGCACATTTTAAAATCGTGATTTTAAATCACACTTTTTAAAATCACAAACTCAAATGAACCTTTAACGGGACTAACACTTTTCTTGGACGGTTACGTTAAGAAATGTGATAAATATCTATAAACATAGAGCCACTTTAAGGATAATTTGGTCAATTCATAAGGCAAGAAAGTTTTTGATTTGGTTTGATAAAACCTTTTCCTTTTCTTTTTGTTTCTTATTTTAAAATAAAAATATTAATAAATGCTTCGACAATATAAATTATTCGAAATTATTTTCATATTTATATCATATTATAATACTTTTTTCAAATATATATATATATATATACCCTTGAAAAAACATTAACAACAAAGCATACTTGTTTCCATCCAAATTAATGTCTGATTATCCGATGAATTGTAACAACCTTAAAATTTATTAAGAAGAATTGCAATTAAATTAATAATTTCATTTAACCTTTAATATGTTGAATACAATTTTCTCAACCTTAAACCTTTTTTCTTTTCTCGTATTTCCCTAATTTGTTTTTTTTTTTTTTTTTAAAAAAAGAAAGAAAAGAAAATTGTTTGTGGTGGATTACAACTATGGACTAGATCAACGGTGTAGATACACTCTCTCAAACCTCATTCTCAAAAGATTCTAGATCCTTCGGTTCTTCACCTCCACTCAGCCGTTGGAGTCAATTTCAATACTACCCCTTAGCTACTACGCCTCTTCAGCAATCAATCTTCACCGTCCATTCCATCCCCCTTAAAAGACAGATCTGAACTCATTCACGCCCCTCTCTCTGTCTCTCTCTCGCCGCCTCGCTTGCTTCCGTGGTTGTCTTTCGGTCTCTTGCGATACAATTCCCACAGTTCTAGATCGGTTAGTTTGTCCATCTCTTTAATCTATGCGATCTCTGACTTGGGTTCTTGCTTTTGTTGGGAAAATTTTGATCTAAGTTGGTGGGGTTTGATTGTTTTTCGGAAGAAAGAAAAAATGTTTGGTAGGGCACCGAAGAAAAGCGACAACACGAAGTACTATGAGATCCTGGGAGTGTCAAAGGAGGCTTCGCAGGATGATCTAAAGAAGGCTTACAGAAAAGCGGCCATCAAGAACCATCCGGACAAGGGTGGTGACCCAGAAAAGGTCTAACTTGATTTGTCTATTCGTTTATAATTCTAGTTTTTTTTTTTTTTTTTTTTTGCTGTTGATTTTTAATGGATCAGCTTGTGAATTGTTATTTAATTGTTTGGTGCAATTAGGTTTTTTTGGCTTGGATTTGTTGGGTCAAATTGGACAGATCTATTCTGTCTATTCTCATTGAAGGTTTTATTTTTCGGTTTAAGTTTTGATTTCTGTTGTGTTGGGTTTTCTTTCTTCTTTATGAAACTTTGTTGCACTGTGATTGAAGTCAAGGAACGTGATTAGGGAGTCCGTGGATATGTGGACTGGCTTGTTTGTTATTTATGTTTTGAGGGAATTGTGGGAAATATTGATTGTGCATGTTTATGCAATAACGTAAATTCTCTCAATTGTTTTTTACCCAAGTGGACTCTACCCTAGACCGCCAAAAAAACTCCACAACCCTAAATTTGTCACTTCTGACACTGTGTTATCTTACTTATTGTCATGTATGGTTATATTTGGCTGTGTTAATTGTTCTGGTAAAGTAGTGGATGTGCTGAATCTTGTCAAATTTGGGGTGCTTTTCAGTTTAAGGAGTTGGCCCAAGCTTATGAGGTTCTAAGTGACCCAGAGAAGCGTGAGATCTATGATCAGTATGGAGAGGATGCTCTCAAGGAAGGAATGGGTGGTGGAGGTGGTGGACATGACCCGTTTGACATATTCCAGTCCTTCTTTGGTGGCAACCCTTTTGGCGGTATGAATCTTTAGTCATGATATACATGCAGTTGTTTATGAAACATATATGGAAATTCGTGCTGAATTTTCTTGCGCCCAGGTGGCGGAAGCAGCAGAGGCCGAAGGCAGAGGAGGGGAGAGGATGTGATCCATCCCCTCAAGGTTTCTCTGGAAGACCTCCACAATGGGACATCCAAGAAGCTATCCCTCTCTCGGAATGTTCTGTGTTCCAAGTGCAAGGGGTTAGTACCATACTTTTACATGTTTTTGGTGTGTTTGGTATTTGTTCTTCATTCTGCTTATATGGGGATTTTTTAATGACATTTTGCAGTAAAGGCTCCAAGTCTGGTGCTTCAATGAAATGTTCTGGCTGTCAAGGGTCTGGAATCAAAGTATCCATTAGACACCTTGGCCCCTCTATGATCCAGCAAATGCAGCATGCTTGCAATGAGTGTAAGGGTACTGGTGAGACCATCAATGACAAGGACCGCTGCCCTCAGTGTAAGGGAGAGAAGGTTGTTCAGGAGAAGAAAGTTTTGGAAGTCGTTGTGGAGAAGGGTATGCAGAATGGACAGAGGATTACATTCCCTGGAGAAGCTGATGAAGCGGTGAGGCTAATGTGTCTTTTTCTCTGTTGTAAAAAATATTTTTTTTCATGTCTTTGGGACGCTAAGTGGTTTGTTTGTTGGAGGCGGGCAAAGCAGCTTTTTTTCTTTTCTTTTCTTTCTTGTTTTTAGAAATATTTTCCCCTTTCCATGTGTCTTTGGTATTCGGTTATTAATATCTGCATTTGATTTGTGTTTTTCTGCAGCCTGACACTGTCACAGGGGACATTGTTTTTGTTTTACAACAGAAAGAGCACCCTAAGTTTAAGCGAAAGGGCGATGACTTATTTGTTGAACATACATTGTCCCTTACAGAGGCACTCTGTGGCTTCCAATTTATATTAACCCATTTGGATGGCAGGCAACTCCTTATTAAATCCCAACCTGGAGAAGTTGTCAAGCCTGGTAAGCTAATTAGTATTATGTTATTGACTTGTTTAGTTGTTTACCCTCAAGTCTTTCATTTGATTGAAAATTGAGATGTTCGTTTACTACTGATGTTGTGAACTATTTCTAAGTTCTTTCTCTCTATGAGAGTCCATCACTGCAGTTTTATGTCAGAGTACATTTGACAGACTTTGTTATGTTTTTATTTTTTGAGAGTCAAAGGTGAAGATATGCCCTGTAAAATATTTGTGCACAAGAAGTTTGTGAAATAAAACCTAACTCATAACCTAATGGAGTTATTAATATTTGTGAAAGGAAATCCTAACAGATCTATATGCAAGTTTGTGCACAAGAAGTTTTTGACATCCATTGGTCTTTACTATCTTGTTATCTGTGGTTGACAACATCTGGTCTTTACCATCTTCTTACTCATGGCTCTAGTTATCCACGGTCACTCCCCTAGCTGTAAAAAAAGTTACAGCACATTTGCTGTAGTTTTTTCGACGGCCCATTTTTAATTTCACTCTCTTTCTCATGGAAAACTTGAAATTGAATAGGAACGGTTGAAAGAACTACAGCCATGTATTTTAGTTTTTTTTTTTTTTTTTTACAGCATCCAAGCCAAATCAACTCCCCTAAACCCAAAGGTTAGTTATGGTGCTGTTCATTGTACTGATCTTTTTGCTTGTGTGGCACAGACCAATACAAGGCCATAAATGATGAGGGCATGCCAATATACAAGAGGGCCTTCATGAAGGGTAAATTATACATTCACTTCACAGTGGAGTTCCCAGACACCCTCAACCCAGATCAGTCAAAGGCACTGGAGACAGTGCTGCCCCCGAGAACTTCTGTGCAGCTGACAGACATGGAGGTAGATGAATGTGAAGAGACTACCCTGCATGATGTGAACATTGAGGACGAAATGCGCCGCAAGCAAGCACAGGCCCAAGAGGCATATGAGGAGGACGACGATATGCCCGGTGGTGCTCAGAGGGTCCAATGTGCTCAGCAATGATGAATGAGTCGGTTGATCAACAACAAATAGGCTGATTTGGAGTCCATGATTTGGAGAAAATAATTTTAACATCGATGTCTTCTGTTATAGGGAGCATGTTAGATTTTGGTTTGGGGTTTTTCCTATGTTTCCATAAGCTTATACTGTATGAGATTTATTTGAATTCTAGTGTACTTTTAAGAAGGGCTGTGCCTTGGGTTGTATATCTATTATATCATCTGGATGGTGGTTGTGACATCTAGACTGTGTCATGGAGGCCACAACAAATATTTTGCCTTTCCATCTGCTTTGTGCTTTTAAGGTTGGTATGCGATTGCCTTGTAGGAACCAAGTGTAAGGATTGATAACTGATTTGCCAAGATGCGAAGATGGTAGAGCTGAAATGATATCCATGTTCTTAAGTTGTGTCATCCAATATTATCATAAGCATCTCTTAATCCAAATAAATTGAAATGGAAAAAGAAAAGAGAAAAAATAAAGAAAAAAAAGAGTTCGCGCATGTTTGGTTTAGTAGTTTCAAACTCGTTCTGAAACTTGAAGGATTTTTTTAGTGAATTTCATGATTTTCATTAAACGTTGTCATGCAGAAATACTCCCTGACCTTACAATAAGCAGGATATTTTTCTTCCAGATTTACTCCGACAATTTTTGGAGAGTTGTCTTTGCCAAACAATGAGCTGCCAATATTAGCTTTCCCTTTGACGTGATGGACATGTCATGAATGGTGGCTATTTTGTAAAGTCTTTTGAACCATCAATTAGATTATCATATGATTTCACGATTGTTCTTCATTTTGTAGCGCATGTACAATTTTTAGAGCATCGCCCTTTAAAATAGTATTTGTATACCCAAATCTCTATTAAATTTCACAACCTTCCATACTGCATAAGCCTCCGCAATAGTAAAGTTTATTATGTATAGTTTAGAGGAACACTCAACACATTGCAGCCATAACCTGCCTCTCATGATCTTTGACAATGATATCCACACTCATCATCTTTCTTGTTGTATCAATCGGCGCATCCCAATTAATTTTGAACACACCACAGAGGGGAACCATCCATTTTGGAACAAGTATGTCCGGGCTATGTACCACACTTCGTTTGCCTTTTATTCAGCTTCATAAAATTCCTCTAGTGATTCCTTTGCACTTCAAACAACTTGCAGGATGAGATGAGTCTCCACCATAAACTACTGAATTTATGCAGAGCCAATTTCTCCTTGCAACAGTAGCTAGTAATTCAAACTCCTCCTCCTCTTAACTTTTCTAAGAGCTCACATGATTTTTTAAGAAAATCCTCTCCTCCCCTCCCCTGGGACACTTATGTATTTTTCTACTACAGCCACCAAACACATCATTAGAGGATGGGCATCTCCACAAGATATGACACATGTTGTCCACCTCCATTCCACAAATAGGACATAAAGGGTCTTTAGTAATCATTTTCTATAATAAATTTTCTTTGGTTGGCAGCAAGTTGTTGCAAGCCTTTCATAGAAAAACTTTCCCTACCCCCAAGGCACATAGATTCCAAAGCCTTTTCTACACATTACTATACATGAAGGTGCATGTATGCACTTTTCACAGAAAATTCACCATTTGATGTGCCAATCCAAATTGGATAGATTGCCAAACTTCATATTCTTTCCGCCTCATCTTCATTAAAAATATCATTTACCAGAGACGGGTTCCACCACCCATTGTCATCATCAATTAATTTCATGAATTTTGCATCCCAATTAATTTTCAAATACTTTTCCAAGCATAAGATGACCTATGTCCCTGTTGTGCTTCTAAAAAATTCATGTGCAGGTAATATTTCTCCTTTAAAATCTCTTCTACCAAAGTGTCTGGCTTTCGGAACAGTCGCCATTCTTATTTTGCTATGAGAGCTTTATTAAAGTACTCCAGTTCTCTAAACCCCAGCCTTCCAATGAATTTGGAACGCTCTACACTAGCTCAGCTCATCCATACATTTTTTGACTTGTTATTTAAAAAAAGTGTTTTGATGAAATATAAAGATGAAATTGTCTTTATGTTTTTACGGGTATTTTGTGTTTTGCTTTATTTGTTAATATATATATATATATATATAATTTTAGAATATAAAATAAAAGACATAAAAAAAATATAAAAATTAAACAAAGCGCAAAATCCTTTTATAACCACAAGTGATTTGTCATTGAAATCCACACACAAGTACAACTGCTTCTTTCTTCGTTTTTGTCTTTGTTAAACGCAGCATGAAGGGCTTGTTGTGGACACATGTCTCATGGAGTTTGGCTTAGGTGCTGTGAAAAGATATAGTATCTGTGTTGCAGTTTTTTTAATGGTTTATATTTAATTTTATTATCTCTTTCTTCCTTATTAAAAATTTGATATTAAATCTGAACCGTTGAAAAAACTACGACACATATATTAAAGTTTTTTTTTTTTTTTTTTTTATAGCATCTAAACCAAATCTAAGGTGATAGAACTAAAAAACCCAATCCAAAAGTATAAGGGCTTGGAGCTTGAAATAGAATTAGACATCTTCCTTATCTTCCAATATGACTAAAAGTGGAGCTTTATATTTACATCCCTTCTAATGCAATCAATGTCTTATAATCTTTTAGGAAAAAATACAAAATCAGCTCATGAGGTTTACCCTTACATAATTTACAAGAGATATAGTACATTGTTACCCAAAAACACAACTCTTGATCACCTTTGCCCACGTTGCAACTTTTTTTTTTAAAAAAAAATCATAAAGTTATGTAGGAGACCACCTTGTCACATGGATAAGGTGGTCAAGAGTTGTGTCTCTAGGTGACAAAATATCATATATCTATTTACAATTATTTCAATGTGGTATCTTAATGAACTCAGAGGTCCTTAAGATATGCTAAAATAACAGTTTACTCCCTACAATTATATTCTGTCCAATGAATTAACAGATCTCGATATTATGACGTGTCATAGTCAAGAAAATTATGACACGTGTATTATTTAAGTCAGAGTCACACTAACGAAATCTATTAAATCAATTGACGAAATATGACTATAGCCTATAGGGAGTAAATTGTTTTTGTGGCATACTCAGGGACCTTTAACTTCATTTTGATTCATATGGAGTTATTTGTAAATCAGGTAAACTACAAAGGCTGATTTCGCCTTTTTCCCGATCCATGATTGGGATTGCAACGTCTCATTTCTCACTAAATATAACAAATATAACCTTGATAAAAAAAATGAACAAATTGTTTTTTGTTTTTTAATCAGTTTTTTAAATTAAGAATATTTTCATAAATTTTGAATCGAGAAAAGAGATATTTGTCAATACGTGACTATGCATGTCCAACCCACGACACAAGAATCCTGCAAAACAATCAAAAATTAAAGTGGTACATTGTTAGAGGTGGCGTCACCGCCTCCGATGCTACAATAAATCGTGGAATAAGTAAAAAACAAGCTTGAGAAAAAAGGGGAGAGATGGTAGAATATACATGCCTTGTCTTTTACTAACCTTATGGGAATAGAAAAAGTATAAAATGGGTTGAATGAGCTTTGTAGGCCCCATTTCAATATTACAACTTCAATATTAGATTGAGATTTGTTAGCCGTATAACAATGGCACAACAATACTGATATGTTTAACATTTTCATTTTTTTTTAAAAAAAAAATGTTGGACATATCATTATTGTTATATAATTATTGTATAAGAATTGTGCAAATAACATATCTCTATTTAATTGTTGCAAACATATTTCTCCACTTTTTACTCACAAAAAATTCAAATATATTTTTACTCTTATCTCCCATTGCTTTTATGTCCCATCAATAATTTATTTTATTCCTTTAAAAAAAAAAGATTATTTTATAAATTGATAAATTTTTGGCACTATTGGGGATTAGGATAGGTGGCAACTTAGGATCAATATGATTTGGGCTTATGGGAAAAAATACAGTTCACCCCTCATGATAACCATTGGAAGAAATTTAAACACAGGTCCAAAAATCCTTTTCAATTCCACATGGCCTTTGTCATTGAAAATCAAAATCCACACCTTTTAGGACAACCCTAGAAGAAGTATATATATTGCTCTCCCTCCTTCCCCCTTCTCTTCCTCTTTCTCTTTCTCTGCGTTTCTCATCAGCACTCCTTGTCTCAGCTGCTTCCAATCAAGCAATATTTGCTGCGTGTTTGATTGACAAAATTATAAATATATTATATAGTTTTTCAGAGGTATATCTATTTGATTCGTATTTCTCTCCGCCAAAATCGATTTGGGTAAGGGGATAAAGCAGCTCGAGAGAAGCAATTTTCATCAAAATCTGCGCTTTTCTCAGGTACCCAAAATCTGCTTCTTTCCCTTCTCAATTTTCACCGTTTGCTTTTGGTAGGGTTTAGGGTTCTTTCCGAGGTACCAATTTTTTTTTTTTTTTTTTTTTTTTCTTCCAGTAATTTGACTGTAATAAGCACAGTCAGGATTTTATTTCTGGGTCTGTGTTGTGTAAGAAATTGTTAAATTTGCTCCTGATAAGGTACCATCGTCATGCTGCGGGGTTGCTTTAGAGTGTGTGTATAAATATACGTATACGTATACGTATACTTATACGTGTGTTTGTGTGATTTCGGGAGTTAGGGTTTTATTGATCTTGTTTTGGATTCTTTTTCATATTTCAGATCTGATTTCATTGGCTCTGATTGTTAGGCTTCTTGAAGAGAAGAACCGAATTGTGAATGGGTCGAAAGAAGCCGACGGCGCGTGGGGACGACGAGAACGCTTCGGCCGCCGTGTCGAAGTCGAAGAAGAAGGCGCAGTTGATCGACGATGATGAGTACGCCATCGGAGCCGAGCTGGCCGAGGAGCCAGAGGCTCAGGAGGACAAGGTCGTGATTACTGGGAAGAAGAAAGGCAAAAAGGGGAACACAAAAGCTCCGCAACCCAAGGATGGGGATGGTGAGATCGATAACGAAGAAGAGGAGGTTTCTGAGGTGGTGTTTGTTGGGAAGAAGAAGAAGGGGAAGTCGAAGAAAGGCGGTGGGAACGACGCTTTTGGGTTCGGGTTGTTGGGAGAGGAAGAGGAGGAAGGTGGTGATGATGAGGATGGACGGTCTGTATTGACGGGTGAGAAAGATAGTGAGGAAGATGATGAGGAACAGACGGTGAGCTTTTCTGGGAAGAAGAAGAAAAAGAATGACACTAAAAAAAGTGGTGGTAGTTTGTTCACTGCCTCAGCTTTTGATGCCATCGATGATGATGATGATGATGAAGCTGAGGTGGTTGATAAAGTTGAGGATGGTGATGATGATGAGCAGGTGATTGTGTTTACTGGGAAGAAGAAGAAGTCAACCAAAGGTGGTGACAAAGGCAGTCTCTTTACGGGGTCTGGATTTGATGGGCTTGGTGATGATGGGGATGAGGATGAAGATGTTGCACCCATTACGTTTTCGGGTAAGAAGAAGTCATCGAAGTCTTCGAAGACGTTGAAGAAGGCCGATGGCAATGTGTTTAGTGCTGTGTTGGGCGATGATAATGGAGAAGAAGCTGTTGATGATGATGATGTTTCTGCAATTGCGTTTTCGGGTAAGAAAAAGTCGTCTAAGAAGAAGGGTAGTAGTGTTTTTAGTGCGCTGGGAGATGGAGATGAGGTTAGGGATGTGGTTGAGACTGAGCAACCGAGTGTGGGAACTAGTAGTAAGAACGAAGAGGTGAAGGATTCTTCAAAGAACAAGAAGAAGAAGAAGAAGAGTGGAAGGACAGCTGAGGAGGAGGATGATTTGGATAAGATTCTTGCGGAGCTTGGTGAGGGGCCTACGGTATTGAAATCGGCTGCTCTTCCTCCACAAGAGGAGAAACTTGAGGTTCAGCCTGAATCAATTGCTGTGGTAGAGGAGGGGGTTGAAGACGAGAATGTGGAGTCTGCTGCGGCTAAGAAGAAGAAGAAGAAGAAGGAGAAGGAGAAAGAGAAGAAGGCAGCGGCAGCAGCAGCTGTGGCTGCTGCAGAGGAAAAACAGGATGAAGTAATAAAGCCTGAGCCAACTGAGGGAAAAAAGAATGAAGGGAAGAGTAAAGGGGCTGATAAGAAATTGCCAAAACATGTTAGGGAGATGCAAGAGGCACTTGCTCGGCGAAAAGAATTGGAAGAGAGAACGAAAAGGGAACAGGAGGAGAGGTTGAAGAAGGAGGAAGAGGAGCGGCTTAGGCAGGAAGAGCTTGAGAGGCAAGCAGAGGAAGTTAAGCGTAGAAAGAAGGAAAAGGAAAAAGAGAAATTACAAAGGAAGAAAGCGGAGGGCAAGCTTTTGACTACAAAGCAGAGGGAAGAGGCTCGGCGGTTGGAAGCTATGAGGAACCAGATACTTGCTAATGCAGGGGTGCCTCTTCCTTCTGCAGACACCGTTGTACAAACTAAACGACCCAAGTATCAGAATAAGAAGCAAAAACCAACTCACCAACAAGCAAATGGTGCTGCCCCTGATGAGGGACTGGAGAATGTAGAAGCAAAGGAAGAACCACAAGAGACTGTGACCAAGATGAATTTAGTAGATTCAGACAAAGTTGATGAGGAATCAATGGATGTCGAGGAGGAATCTGGAGTTGCTGAGGCTGGTGAAGAGAATGGGTTGGAAGAAGATGACGATGAGGATGAATGGGATGCAAAGAGCTGGGATGATGTAGCTGTTAATCTTTCTATTAAAAGTGCATTTGCTGATGAAGAGGCCGACTCTGAGCCTGAACCAGTGGTGAAAAGAGAGACAAAGGGTGCAGTACCAACTTCTCGCAATTCTGGTAAGGTTTATTTTTGAATATAGCTTTGTCTAGTATTCATGTTTCCTAATGAGCATATTGTCATGATGTTTTTTCTATTTGGTTTTCTTGGAATCCTTTACATTCGCCTGCACAGGTATTTTTGCTGATAGAATTTCCTAAATCTGGCCTTGTACAATTAATTCATTGATCTTTCTCTTTTCCAAGACGTGCAGAACACCATGGTATAATAGCCTTCAGACCATACAACACTATATGTTCTGCACAATTGGCTTGTATATACTACTGAAACAAAAATTATAACATAAAAAGAATAGATTCAAGAAATCGAGACACAACATTGAGTCAAGCAACAAAGGTATATTTGTAAACACACAAGCATAATACTAAAATTTTCAACTCCAAGCCTAGAACTTATTGTGATGTAATAATTATTGGGATGAAAGAAATGGAAATGGATAATTGAGAATATATGGTCTAGGCCTAGAAAACCATGAGCCATTTTAGTAAATGATATTTTTCTTATTTCAACCTACCAAAACTCTTTAATCATGATGGTGATTTTAACTTTGGTAATGAACATGTGGTAGTATGTGGTTGGGATATCTGTGAGATTGCAAGTAGCATATTTTTATTTTTTATTTTTTATAAGTAATTTAAATATCATTAAAAGCGCAAAGCGTAACCTAGGTATACAGAAAATATACAAGAGAAATGCCTAACTAGGAGTAGAAAAAAGTACAAAAAACTCATTAAAACTAATTACCAAGGGAGCTAAAAACACAGCTGTCCAAGTAAAAAGAGAATACAAGGACTTGAGCTCCTCCAACTTCCTCTCTTGATCCTCAAAATTTATATCATTTATTTTCCTCCATAGGCACTAGGAGTGTACATGTGGGGCGGTTATTAATCGCTAATAACCGCCAACGACCGCTAACTTGAAAACCGGAAAATAATTGCAACCTGGTCCGGTTGCGGTTACCGGTTATAGGGTTTTAGAAAACCAGTTAACGGTAATTAGAGTTTATATATATATATAAAACCTAATTCTAGAAACTAGTTAAAACTGCCAGTTGAAAAAAATAAAAAAAGGTAATATATAACATTTCTGTTTATACAAAGACTTGCAGTGAACAACCTAAGCAAACTTTCTTAAAGAAGTCTTGCAAACCAGATGGAACATTTAAAGAGCAGCAGTATGGAGATAAGCCAAGTACAAAACTCTGTGTCAAATGCGGATAAGGTGGTGCACTGTCCTCGTCCATCCAAAAGAATCATATTCACACACACGCTATGGTTTGGCTTGGCAAAAACCTTAATAACCGGATAACCAGCGGTTGGTAATAACCGCAACCGGTAGACTGCTCTACCAGTTGCAGTTGCGGTTATTTAAATGGAAATAACCGGGTACCCCGGTTACGGTTATTAGGAAATAACCGCAACTGCACAACAACACTAGCATATCATACTCAACTTATGTTTAATTTTTTATTTGACTTCAAAACCTTATTGTTCTTTAACACTTTGATTTCTTAGTGGCATTTCCAGTGTACTGCATTTTCTTTTTCTTAAAGAAAAAAAATTGAAAAGAAGATATTAATACGTGCCTTTTCATGGCTAAGGTGGTTCTTGCAAAATTATTCTAACTGGAAAACATCCTATTATAGCTCCTATTTCCCTTCCTTCTATCTTTATCTGTTTTTGAACTATGCCTTATTTTATTGTTCTTAGGCCTAACTCAGCTCGTGCAGAATGAGAATATGCGGTCTTACTCTTCGGAAATATGTTTGTTTTTCTGTACAAGTGGAAGATTTTATTAGTGAGGATGATAGATGTGTTGGATTGACTTGCATTTCTCGAGTTAGCAGATGTCTCTTTTACAAACCTCACACATAAACAAGAAATGATTAAAAATAAAAATTGTGATTGCAGTGTGTATGTTTATGCACCTGTCTGTGAATTTGGAAGATCTAGGTATAGAATTATTTCATAGGACTGCTTGGAATTACCTTGCTAAAGTATATTGCCCTTGGAGTAACTGCGTATGTTTTTTTTTTCCCCATTTATCCTAGCTCTGATCTACCTATTGTTTTTTTCTTTTGGTTTTTCAACCTACAGCACCTCCTGCAACTGTCAAGCCAACAGTTGCTGCTAAGAGAAAAGAAGTACTGGTTTCAGAGGCTACCTCCAAGCAGAGTGAAGATAACCTTCGTTCCCCGATTTGCTGCATCATGGGCCATGTTGATACTGGTAAAACCAAGTTGTTGGATTGTATACGAGGCACTAATGTTCAGGAAGGTGAAGCTGGAGGTATCACCCAACAGATTGGTGCAACATATTTTCCTGCTGAGAACATACGCGACAGAACCAAGGAACTGAAAGCTGATGCTAAACTGAAGGTCCCCGGGCTATTGGTTATTGATACCCCTGGGCACGAATCATTCACTAATTTAAGATCGCGGGGTTCGGGTTTATGTGATATTGCAATTTTGGTTGTCGATATTATGCATGGTTTGGAGCCACAAACAATAGAATCACTTAATCTTTTAAAAATGAGGAATACGGAATTCATTGTTGCATTGAATAAGGTGAGGTTCATTATCTAATTTGGTTTTTTTGTTGCTATTCCCCCCTCTTATTATTATTGATGTTTAATTTTGTTTTTTATTTTTATTTCTGCAGGTGGATAGGCTCTATGGCTGGAAAGTATGTCGCAATGCACCAATTGTGAAGGCCATGAAGCAGCAATCTAAGGATGTACAAAATGAATTCAATATGAGGCTCACTCAGGTTTTATAAATTCTGCCCCTTCTCATTGCTTCATTCTTGTCAGTTTAGCTCATTACTTATTCATTTGGTTTCTTTTTGTTGGTTGTCAGATTATCACTCAGTTCAAAGAGCAGGGATTAAATACTGAATTGTACTATAAAAATAAGGAAATGGGGGAAACTTTCAGCATTGTGCCTACAAGTGCTATTAGGTACAACTTGTGGACTTTTAATGTGGTATTGATATAACTTGTGTAGGATCTTCAGCTGCAAAATTTCTTCTGCTAATTTCCTGATATTTTGTGATTGTGAAAAATACAGTGGTGAAGGCATCCCAGATTTGTTATTATTATTAGTTCAATGGACTCAGAAAACTATGGTTGAGAAACTTACATACAGCAGTGAAATGCAGGTGTGTAGTCTTTTCACATGATTTTCATTTGGTTTAGTGCTTCAAGGTAGTAGTATGGAAATTTGATTGTGGTTAAATTTTGCACCAGTGTACTGTGTTGGAGGTCAAGGTTGTTGAAGGTCATGGGACAACTATTGATGTTGTATTAGTCAATGGTGTGCTTCATGAAGGAGATCAAATAGTTGTTTGTGGCATGCAGGTAAGCACCTAAAACATGTTTCCACATGATCTCATGCTAACTTTCAAATTCTTACAAATGAATCTTGCTTTGTAGGGGCCTATTGTTACCTCAATTCGAGCTTTATTAACACCCCATCCAATGAAGGAACTCCGAGTTAAGGTATGGTCTCTTTTCACATATTTACCTAGTTTTTGTAGTTCTTGGGTTGGTAAAATAGAACTCCGGCATACCGCTAGGAAACTAACTTGTGAAGAAGAGCTAGTTGACCTCGATATTGAAAATTATCTAAAACATACAAAATAGATTTTCACGAATCTTTCTTTTATTGAGTTTCATACTGCCTAAGGAGATTAGTTGTTCTCTTTTAAATAAAATAATTTAAAGTTAATAAACTGAAACTGGAATAATATCACGGAAGGCCAAGGTCTTGAAGAGGTTGCTAAGCTGCATGCCTCATGGTGACGGATGGGCGAATCTTTTGGGACTTTAAATGTTAGAGTAACATTGGGACAAAAGTCCATGGGCAAAGGAGGGATGGAGAAAATGTATACAATGAGAGAAAAATTAACAAGGAACTGCCAATATATTCAGAAAGTTAAGTAATACCACCTAAGAATGGCTATGCCATAGTATCAGAATTGGAGGACTCACGGAAGTGAGGGAGATTAGGTAATAACTTCTGTGAGAAATGTCTCTTGCTTGACAGAGGGAAGGAGTGCTTCCCCCTTTGTGAAAGACTGAGAAAAAGCGCTTTGTCGATAGAAGGCTGCCAATAGAGAGAGCAGTTTGGTTATTTTTATCCTTCATAACAATCCTGCTTCGTAGTGCTCTCTGTTGTTATCTTACTAAGGGTCTCCCTAACCCTAAAGTCACTTTATTTTTATCCTTCATAACAATCATGACAGCACTTTTTATATCAGCGAAGTGCTTATACACCCCTTATTGACATCGGCCTAGCTAATGTGCTTTACCAGTCCCTGGACCCCTCAGAAGCTAAGGACTTCTGACAATCATTTTGTCTTTTTTCCTTGGGATTATGAACATTAGTAGTCTTTTCAGTTGTTACATGCACCTTGGCTTTAGAAGTTAAATTTTGCAAGTTTGTTCCATAGAAATTGTAATTTTTTCCATCGCTTGAGAGATCCCTTTTTGATCCCACTTAGGTTATTTTGTTTGTTGTTGTGGATCTTTAGGGATCTATGACTTGCTTGCCGTGACCGATGTAATAAAAACATTTTTAAAAATAAAAAATAAAAAATAAAAGCCTAGTCGTGTGTACATGAACATGTTTAATTATTTTGTGAAATTCACAACCAGAGTTTATAAATTCTACAATCCTTGCTCAATCTTATTAGCAAGGCATGTCGACGTAGCAAACAATTCAGGGTAGACTGAAGGTTTGCCATGTATATATCTGTTTTTGAAGTTCAGATGTGGTTGGACACAATTTTAGATGGTAAAACTGGCAATATCTGACTGCTTCAGGAGTGCCAGAGTTTTGTGCTGCTCTTTCTTTTTCCCAGCAGGTTGTTGTGGGGGTCAAGTAACTCCCTTTCTGCACAAAGTTGTGTTACTTGACTGAAATAGCTTCTAAAGGGTTTATTTTTACTATAAATAACCTGTATGAAAGATTTAACTGTTAAGTTATATCCTGTGTTGTTTAAGCAAGAGCTATAAGTTATGCAATGCTTTAGATAATGATTCAGTGGTGGTCTGATTTCAGGGGACTTATCTGCACCATAAGGAAATCAAGGCTGCAATGGGTATCAAGATCACAGCGCAGGTATTTTTTGCACATATTGAAATCAAGGCCAATCCAACCTAATTTCAGCTTCGAGTTTCAGTAATGCACTTGCACAATTAAAGTGAGGATTGTTGGCTCGTTTGAAAGAAGTTCCTGATTCCTTGTGTCACATTGTAACGCAGGGCCTTGAGCATGCTATTGCTGGGACTGGTCTTTATGTTGTAGGGCCTGACGATGATATAGAGGATGTTAAGGAATCTGCTATGGAAGATATGAAGTCAGTCATGAGCAGGATTGATAAGACTGGTGAGGGAGTTTATGTACAAGCATCTACCTTAGGATCTTTGGAAGCATTGCTGGAGTTTTTGAAGTCCCCAGCAGTAAAAATTCCTGTTAGTGGTATAGGCATAGGCCCTGTGCATAAAAAGGATGTCATGAAGGCAAGTGTAATGCTTGAAAAGAAAAAAGAATATGCTACCATCCTGGCATTTGATGTCAAAGTTACACCAGAGGCCCGGGAACTCTCAGATGAACTTGGTGTGAAGATTTTTATTGCTGATATCATATATCACTTATTTGATCAATTTAAAGCCTATATTGATAATCTCAAGGAGGAAAAGAAGAAGGAAGCTGCTGATGATGCAGTCTTTCCATGTGTTCTTAAGATTTTACCAAACTGCATTTTCAACAAGAAGGATCCAATTGTATTGGGGGTTGATGTCGTCGAAGGAATTGCTAAGGTAATTACTTTCAGCCCGTTTGGCTTGTTTTCTCTTGTTTAAGGGACACTATAATGTTTGTAAAGGTGTTGATAAGTCCAAGAAAAAAATATTCATTCTCAGACGTGTTTGCAGCCAAAGTATTTGAGAAAAATGATTCATTGTCTACTTGGGCTCCTTTTGAATCTTGGCAAAGTTGAGAAAAAGGAAAGGGAAATCGAAAATATTTAAAACAAGAGGCTATTCATAAGTAATTTTATGACCCAAAAGTTTCCTTGGAATATCTCCTCACTTTGTTACTTGATTTGCAGTCTCCCTGGATTATGGTTTCAGAAAACTGGACATGTAAATTGTTTATCCGAGTCCTTGTGTTATGAGAAATGGAAGTTATGTAGTGAGCCCTGGAGTCAGTTCAACCAAAGTCTTTATTCATTTATTCAGTTAGAAGGGTTGACTTTGGTCCTTTCCAAGAGAACTAGCCAGTGGAGCCATCAACATACTTAAACTTTTCAGAGACAAAGACTGACCCTAGAAGTCCCTTTATATACCTACTGAATTTATTCCTTGATTTGCTTAGTTCCCTCCCCATTCCTGGACTCTTACACTTTTTTGATGAGGGATCGAAAGTATGAGGGATGGAGAGGAGAAGGGGGAGGGAGGGGGTGGGGGGGGGGGAATTGAGAGGAGTTTCATCTCTTATGCTGTTTGGTAGGAGGGAAGTAAAGACGAAAGAGGAGATGGTAAAGTTATAATTTTATCATTACACCCTCATATAATTTGTTTAAAGCAAGGATAAAAACCAATGAACCCAGTAAATTTTCCTTATACAAAATTTCAAAAATTTGTTACAAAAGTCTCCCCCTCCCATTATGTTTGGATTGGTTTTGGTGTCACCCTTCGTCCCTCTCCCATTCCAACCCTTTTCTCCTTCTATGAAATGGAGGGATTCTACCTCCCCTTTCCCTTTTCTCTCTCCTCCCCATCCCTCCCTCCCCTCTCCTCCACGAACATAATGTTAGTTATTTAGCTTAGTCTGCTACGAGATTTGGGGGCTGTGTTTGGTGTGGTCACACAATGATGACCAACAAAGTTTATAGAACCCATGGACATGTCTGTGTTGTTTTCTGTGCTCAATTAGAAGGGTGTACTTATCCACGACAAATTGAATGAGCTAGTGGAGTTTTCAAAATATGTGAACTTATACTATTTGTTTTGACGTATAATTGTCTATGCTAAGTCTAGGTTCTAGATCTTGTGGATCAAGTAGTGTAATATCTGGGTAAGTCTTCCGTATTTATATGCAATTTCATTTATCTTAATTATGTGGGATTGAAGTGTTTGAAAAACTCATGAATTATTTATATACTTCTAATATTTATATATCACATGATACTTCTTTTAGCTTGCATTTCTACTGTCTCTAGAATTCATCCCTGTATATGCTTAATTCCTTTCTCTTGCTTTGAATGGAGGCTGGCATGGCCCATCTAGATCTAAGTTTTTGATTGAGGCTACGTCAGTTTTCCTGATCTTTTGCTTGAATGCAAAGGGGTTGGCTTGATTGGTAAGTCATTTGGCCCTGGTGCCTCATGAACCATCAGGTCCAAGGTTCGATCTCCTTGAGTGCAAACAATTCCTTGGGGCCACGCTTGCGGGCAAAAGCTCGAGCTTTATCCAATCCGTGTAGGAGGGACGCTTTGCATGGTGTCCCTGGGATTTAGTCGGGGAAAAGCCCAGGATACCCCAGTTACAAAAAAAAAAAAAAAATTTTCGTGATCTTTTGCTTGATTTTATGGCTTGTGTCAGCATTAAATTTCTTGAATGGCTTATAATTCCTGAGTGGGCTTGATGCCAATTAGCACCAGTCCCCCAACATTATATTTGTGTGTTACGTGGCTGGCTTTAGATAATGCTTATATTATCAGATGCCCTTAGAGTTTGTGTTGTACATGAAAGTATTTGGTTTATATTTTTGTACATATCTGATGCAACCTATTTTTCTGCACAGGTTGGGACTCCAATTTGTGTTCCTGTAAAGGATTTCATTGATATTGGAAAAATTGCATCGATTGAAAATAATCATAAACCTGTGGATATTGCGAAGAAAGGGCAAATGGTTGCAATTAAGGTATGTGTTTGAATCACTGTGCAGTTTTGAATGCTTTGTCGGTTTAAGGGGATTCCATAGGGAATCGAATGGATCCATTATAACTTCACGGTATATCTGAAAAAGTGGTGATGTAGCTACCAAAAGCTGGTGAGAAATGAGACATTTATTTTTTAAATCTCCTTCAGTAATAACTAACGAGCATTTATTAAGATTGGTGGTCACAATTACAAAATCTCTATCTGCAAGTATTAAATCTTAATGACCTGACTTATACATAAAAAAACTTAATGACCTGATCTTCCCCAAGTCGTTAAACATCAAGCCCATCCAAGAATCCTGCAAGAATTTATCAAAAAGCCTAATATAATGGTTTAAAGAGCTTGGATCAAATTGTTCTGAGAGCGAACTACAGCCGTATGTCATTCTTTATGTGGGTAGTTATTGGGACATCATACCATCCATTTCCAAAATGATTTTTTAGACAAATTGTTCAAGATGCTTCCTTTTAGTTACAAATTGTCCAAGATATTTCCAAAATGTTTTTTCAGAAAAATTGGATACTCTGGTTGTCTGAGCATGTTTTTCAAGGATTGTCCCAGGAACCAATTTGGGCAGAAAATTGTGAAAGCCCATATGACACCCGCGTACCTAAATAAATCTTGGGTTGTTGAACCATGTATCTCACAATTGCTGTAGATCCTTACTTGATTTTTAATGTCAAATTTGTTGCTTCAGAATTTGTCATGCATCATTACACTTGGTTGGAGGTTGGCTAATACTTGGCTTTATTTGTTGTGCTTTTACAGATAGTTGCCTCCAGCTCTGACGAGCAGCAAAAGATGTTTGGTAGGCATTTTGAGGTTGAGGATGAGCTTGTGAGCCACATCTCAAGGAGGTCGATTGATGTACTCAAAGCTAATTATAGGGTAAGAAGTGGTTTGAATATCTCATCCACAATTTTTCTACGCTTCTATGGATTTCGTCGCAATTGTTGCTTATTGCAACTCCAAAAATATGCAGGATGATCTGTCGATCGAGGAGTGGAGGCTGGTTGCGAAATTGAAGACTGTGTTCAAGATACAATGAAGAGGCACATATCACCAAAAGTAGCTTTTCAAGATCCAAGGGAGTTTGTTTCATACAAAGATGCAAAGGAATGTGGTGGAGAAAGAAGAAAAAGGGTTCAAAGTCATATCATTTGGGTCACTCAGGGAAAGATTAATGGAGTGGAGAATGTGTTACGTTGTGTTGCGAGAAAGCCCTTTTTGTCTGTGGAATTGGTTTGATTTTTGTGAAAATCATGTGGTTTGTAATTTTTGTAGCGGTATAAGAAAGAGGTTGTAGAAGCAGGCAGTTGAGGAAATGTAATCGGGGAATGATATCTATAGAGGTGCCATATCATGTTTGATATTCTTGGCTGTTCAAATTCTTTTTTCAAAGAAAAATAATTTTCAGATAATTTTGAGATAAACATAAAGTAATAAAGTTAGAAGCCTTCAAAATTGTCTTCCAAATCCTGTCTTGGCTATTGGATTGTCATACCTGCATGTGGTTGGAGCTTATTATAGCTAAATTACACCATATCATGACATGACTAAGATTGGACTAGAGTGGCAGCCTATGCGGCTACCCTTAGTGTGGCCCGTGCCTTGGGCGGCCAGAACTAGAGGCACGGCCACCCTAGTTCTGGCTAACTGTGTAAAGGTTTTTGTTTTGTTTTGTTTTGTTTTTTTTTTTTAATTAACCTTTTATGTATTGTTTAATTTTTCTTTTTTGTTTTGTATTTATATTAATTATTTTCATTCTTTTATATACAAAAAAGGTAAATTAAAAAAAAAAAAAAACTTTAGAGTACTCTAAATGGATTGTCTATTTGCAACTTTAAGTTAGAATAAATAACGAAAGTGTTAAAAAAAAAGACTCCATCAGCTTATGTATTCTAACTCTAGAATAGGTTTTTCTTAATTTCATAAATAATATAACTCTACGCTTATCTATTTTTTTTTTTTATTCTTTATCTCCACCTTTACCGCTTTTTCTTTTTCCTTCTCTCTACGATTCCACGTTCTTCCTTTACAGTGAAGATCTAAGGGAAAGTGTGTAAAGTAATGGAGTTATCAAGCAGGACCTACGTGGAAAAAAAATACTACAATGAAAAAAATTAATGAAAAATAATAATATAGAATTATGAATAGATAATCGGATATATGATGCATTGTAAAACTCATTAGCTAAACTAGATAAAATGAATTTTGATAAGCTATTCTAGATGTAAATATATGTAAGCCATTGAGAGCGCTCTTGAGTGAGTGGACCAAAAAGTCATATCTCAATGACCTTTCGAGCATTTATTTTATAAAAAATGATCTTTTCCTCTTCTTATCCACCAGAAAGCCCACCATCTATTTTTTGCGATCAATGGATAAAAAGTTTGGTTATGAATATGAAGGATAGATTTAAAATTGTCACCAACAAAGAAATTACGCAGCGATTTAAAAATATGGAAATTTTTTGAAGATAATTGAATAAATTAGCAAATGGATCCTCCCTGTAATCCTTTTTCGGTATTCAATTAGTAAAGAAAAAAAAAATAGCAAAGGGATTATATGATTCTTCTGCAACAGATTTTACCCAGCAAACAGGTTTCATAAAGTATTTGTACAATTCTTCTGCAAAAGGTTTTCAATAAAATAAAGAAAGGCGTTTTTTCTTGAACGAGAGCTTTAGAAATGTCTTAACAAAAATTGTGGCAATAACACTATTATATGTAACAACTTATAGAATGTGACATACATTCTAGTGGCATATCTTGAATAACAACTAAGAAATGTACATAAATTAGAAAATTAGAAAAAAAGCCAGAAATGTATGCCTCTTAATAGTTAAAGAACTTGTTATGTGAGGAATTCCTAGTGTTTTAGAAAAAAAAAAAAATTTTGTTGCGAGATTCTATCTTTGATGCCTTAATATCACGTGTGAAATTAGAGATTTTCACTTGCACTTTTATTGTATAACGGTGGGGTGTCACAACTAAATAAGGAAAGTGTTTCATTTTAGAAAGTTGTATGTTTTCTCCATCTCCGGTGGTCCTCATGGGAAGAGGAATGGATTAATTCCCATCTCCCTTTTTCCTTCTTGTCTCTTGTTCTTTTTCTCCTTTTTGGTGTTTTTTTTCTTTTCCCCCAAACAATAGCTCGCCTCAGCCTCCGCCACGAGCCCCTTTACATGCCGCCGTCTTGCTCTCTATTTTTTCTACGCTCCTTGCCGGCTATTTCTTGAATTTGCAGAAGTTTATGGGTTTGGTTTTTTCAAAATCAGATTTATGATTCTCCGTCCATCCCGCCATTAGATGCGTCCCCCCACCATGCTCCTGGGCCTTCTCGGTTTCTGCCCCCGTCCTCAACTCCATCATCCGCTCTCCACGCACTGGCGCGTGGCCTTCATGCGCCAACCGCATGGTTCTTCATCTCCTAATCGTGGTTTGGCCGAATATTGGCTCCTCCTCCCTCCTCCGCCGCTACAGTTGCTATTTAGTGTTTTGTTATTTTTCCAGTGTTTTTCTTGTTTCTTTTCGTAATTTTCTGTGTTTTTTGTTGCTTAGGTTGCTGTCTCCTTGATTATATGTGGTCTGAACAATTTGTGACTTTTGTAACCGATTTTGGGTTGGTTCCTCTTTTTTCAGAAGTCCTTGATGTGAACTATGACAATGCATTTTCAGCTTCAATCTCTTTCCGGTAATTGTTGCTGGTTCTAAGTGGGGGTTCAGATAGATTCGCCTTAATCTGTGCCCCATTTGCTTCTGTAACTACATTGTGCAGCCATTTGAAAGGATCAGGTTACTTGTTTGACTCATTTCTTACTTTTTGTAATTATTTCTGCACTGTTTTAGTTTATGTTGAGGAGCCCACCCCATTTTTTGTTTTTAGGATCATTCATTCCTTCTTCCTTTTGGATTAGTTTATATTGGGGAGCCCACCCCATTTTTTGTTTTTAGAATCATTCATTCCCTCTTCCTTTTGGATCAGGAATGGAAAAGATCCTCCATTGTAACTTTCTTTTCTCAATCAATTAGGAAAAAAAAAGGAAAAAAAAAAGTGCTCGAACTAGGAAACCTTTTAGGAAAGACTCCTAATTTGACTAAAAGTTGGTTAAGTTTGTTAATTAGGTTTGTAGGAAGTTATTTGAAGTTTTTAGGAATTTCATGTAAAACAAATAAGCTAGGGTGTAGTCTAAAAAATGAGCCCCTTGAGGAAGCCTAGCCAAAGAGGAATCCTTGCATGAAAGAAATTTTTGGAGAGTGAAAGCCCAAAGGGGACCAACAATCTCATGAACTTTAGAACCCTATAGTTCTCTTTAAAAGGATGTAAAGGGCGGTTATGAGTTCTATGACGACCTTTTTTTTTTTTTTTATTTTTTTTTTTTATTTTATACAAACATTAATAAGTCATCACAGAGATACGACTATTTGTTGCTCAGCTAACATACGATACACATCTTATAAAATGTACCTGATAATCAGAATTACATATATATAGCAGATAACATAATCAATGTGCAGCGGAAAACGCATCTATAAATACGTAACTGTTAATTGTGGACACTCTCTAGAGAAATGGCCCTCTCGGCCACATTTATAGCACGCTTTAGATCCCTTACGACACACCCCTGAGTGTGGCTTCCCACACGTACTACACTTGATACACCGTGGAATGCTGATATTGTTGTGGTTTGCAGAGGCATCCACTTTTCCAAGGAGCCTAGAACCACAACCAACAGATAGTTTCTTCGACGGAGGGGAAGCAGGAGCTCCCATTGGCAGTGATCGTTTCCTACTTACATAGTCTGCTGCCGAATGTCCATCACCTCCATCAAACATAGATGGATTGTGCCCACAGGTGTTGGTTGATGTATGACTGATGGTTTCATGGCACTCGCCTTGTTTAGGCATAGCGGCCATCCAACTCATCATGAAGCCCATCATGAATTGTGCGGCATAGGGCCACAACTGAGCCATGTTGGGCATGGGTGGAGGAGGAGGAGGAGGAGGCAGCGAAGGAGGTGGTGAAGGTGGATGAGGAGGTGGAGGTGGAGGTGGAGGTACATTACCACCACTTCTATTCACTGGCCCCAGTTCCACATTGCGGTGTGCGACTCTGCGTCGTCTAGGCGGCATGGCTTTATCTGCACAAAGTTAATAAACAACACCACTCAAGACAAATGCATTACAAAATCCATGCAATGCACACAAGAATTTTCATTTATGCTTTCCCTATCTTTGTTGTAAGTTTTTAGAATCCCAAGGCTCTTTTGTTAAGGTTAGAATCCCAAAGCTCTTTTGTTATCCTTAGAATCTAATACAACCTTAGACTTCCGCTTTTCCTAACCAACCATAGAGCTAATTGCTCTGATACCAGTGGTATGACTTTTTGTCACTCAGCCAACATATGATACACATCCCATAATACGTACCTAACAATCAGAGTTACATCTATGTAGTGGATAACATAATCAATGTGCAACGGAACATATATCAACGGACAACACATATATAAATACATAACTGTTAATTACAACAAAAGAGCCATACATAAATCTATCTGTTTATGGCTTCACATAACATAGATACATGACAAAAGAATGGCTTTACAAAAGAATAGGTGACACAAGTGTCACAAGCCATATACAAAAATACACAAAAGAGTGGACAACCCGTGGTCTATCACATTATAACTGTTGCGTCGAACTTCAGTCGTAATAATCTAAGTACAGTGCTACGGGGTCATCATCTACAATAGGTGTACTTGTATTCAAAGCATCAATGTCTGCATGGTTGTAGATTTAACCACATCCGCACATGTGAAAGTATAAGTTCACCACCTCAACAATAAATTACTGAGGTCTCAGCGATATAATACTCCCTAAGTTTTTGTAAAGAACCGATCTTTCATTTTTATCATTCGTTTACAATAACAGCTACCATTTTTAGTAATGAAAATCCATCCCTCGAAAATATAACGTAGTTGGTAAAGTAAACACTGATACATTAGAAGTACATGAAAGCATACTATGTAGCTGTGAACATATGTATGAGTCCCAATCTCCCACTTGGAAATATCTACATATAAACCCATCTACAACATATTACTTTTATAATCGGTAGCACAACCATACATATATGCAAGTAATCTCAAGCATACACGTACGTCTAAGCAAGAAACAAATGCATATAATCATGAAAATGCCATGAAACATCACATGAAACAATGCTATGCATGCTTATCATTTATTCCCTTTGTTTCCGTTTCTGGTTCTATTTGTCGTTTTGCATTTGCCAAGGGCCTCGAACCCCGGTCTTGTTTATTACCGTTCTCCATGATCAAATACCATACTTTTACTTTTTCATGATTATGCCTTTAAACACATACTTTCTTATAAACATAAACAATTCCACATGTCATCTTTCTCAAACAACTTGCATAACTTAAATCCCAACCGCAGCAGGCATCAAAACATAATTTAAATTCCAACAGCAGCAGGCATCAAAACTCATCAAATCATATTTCAAATCACAATTTCATATTCATAATCTCAAAACACATAAACATCATTGACATAGTTCAACATACTTGAAATTAATCAAAACATTCAAAACACATATTCAACGTATTGTTGGTTCGATATGAAAACAACATAATATTTCATTTCTATAAAATACTTATAGCATAAGTAACATTTTTTCAGTGAGTAGAATACTCACTTTGGCTGCGCCGATATTAGGCTCAATTTATGGATTCCTAGACAATGACTCGCAATGTAATAGTGCATTCAATAATGCAATAACACATATTAAACTAAATTCAAACACTCTTAATTCTAAACACCCCATAGGTTATTTGTTTGTTTTAAGAACTCATCACTATAGCACCCTATGTAATTTCTAGGGTTTACTTATACATAGAAACATTCTTAGGGTTACAAATAAAAAAAATCTCCAATTTATACAAATCATAAATTTTAGGACCTAACCCCATAAATACCTACTTTTCATGGAGCCCATAGATAACCTAAGATTAATTAACACTCTAAATGCAATTAATACATTAATTAATAATCTAGGTTTAAACACCTAAAAGCTCCAAATTTAACACACTAATCAAATTTAGGGTTTATGCCCATACTTCAACAATTAATAAAACTGAAGTTTTAATCCTTTAATCCAACAACCTATGGCTTAAATAATGTATAGGAATTCACTATATATAAAAGCTCCAAGCTAATTTTAGGGATTCAATCTAACACCCAAAAATTGACCTAACTTAGGGAAAATTAGGTATTACGAATTTACCTTAGAATAATCGGTAGATCAAACCTTTGATGTTGATAATCGCTATTCTAGGCTTGAAGATGATGGAAACTTTCACTTGGAAGCAAGACCCATGTTCAAAGCTCCAGCTTCACGTGAAAGAGTAGAGAAAAGTGAGAATTTCAGAATTTTTTTGGCTCACCAAATCAGCCCCCATACTCTTTCTTATGCACTACCATGGCTAATTAGAAGTGCAAATTCAAGTTTAAACCATGATCTACCTGAAAGGGGACGAGATCGAGAGCAAAAGAGAGTTGAGAAATTACCTTTAAAGGTTTCAAATTTCAGCCCCTTTAAACCCTTGTTCTTTGTCTTCCCCACGAAATCCAGCCCTTACCCATTGCCATGCCAAGCCAAGCTTATGTGGAGAAGAGATGAGAGTTGAGACTTGAGAGGGAGAGATGAGCCTACAGTTTCTGGGTGGAGAGGGAGAAACACCCGATCGAGAGCTGCAGCAATGTGTGCGCGTTTGGGTGAAAAAAGAATAGAAAAATGTGAAGAAGAGAAGCGTGCTGTCATGGCCAAACAAAAAAGACAAAGGAAGGGTACGTGGAATTTCGAAAATGCCCCTAACTTTAAGTTCATAGAATAAATATTAAATAGACTTATTTTTACTTAATTCTAATAAACTCATTAAATAATTTCTTGGACATTACAAGCTTCATAAATTCGTTTAATTTCTAAATAAAATTAGAGGTCATTATCTTTTTTCAAAAATACCCATATATCATGGATAATGTTTCTTTTATTTACAAATAATTTTTGTTATAAATGTTTGCTAAAAATATGTATTTGAATATATAAAAAACTGCAAAAAGTAGAAGAATAAACAATTTAACTGAAACTCAAAATAAATTATACAGATTTATAAAAATATATAAAAATAAACAATTTAGAAGAATACATAAAAAAAATATGCATTTAAATATATAACTCACCCTGCCTACGACTTGAGTGAGTAAAACTCACATGGATCGATGCTTGTTATTATCTTTCTCTGCATAGCATGATTATTCTGTGTACCAAACGTGCATATTTATAACTCACAAGAAATGCACTTTTGATTACTGTGAACTCTAATTTATGAAAATGAGTAATGGATAACAAGACAATAAAAATGGTGAGTTCATAACAATATTTAGACCATAAAAAAGCTTTTTTCAGTAGCATGTGCTCCAATTCTTTAAGTGAGGAAGAGGTCGGTTGTATCAGTCACTCTAGATTAAGATAAGACTTAATTAGATAAGTTTAAAGTAATTCTCTTGATTCATACCAAGGAATTATGGTTCGACTGCAAAAGCTGGCTGCAGTTTGTATTATGCGCACACAAAGATTTAAAAGAGGAAAATTTGGTCGAGAGATTTGGCTATCTTGTAGTTAATTTATGATTCTGAAAGTAAGATTGAAGCCAAATGATCTTCGTTCAGAGGATCTTGTCACCATTCAGAGTATGCTGCCTATTTGGGTCACTTCAAAGAATAGGTGTTTTTCCAGCAATGCTTCGTAGGAGGACATAAGGAATAGGAAATCGAAGGTTGAATGGTCACTACAAAAAAGTTTTTAACATTTCTATTGGAGAGAAGTTATGAGCTGGGGTTGTAGTGGGGAGATGTTTCTTGTGCTTTTTGCAGTGTCGGCTCAATATATTTTGGGGTTTAAGGCGGAAATTTTAAATGAGGCCTTTTTCCGTGGGTTCTACTCTCTTTATTGGCTTCCTTGTAGTCCACATCCTTTTGGTTGAGTCTCCTAATGAGAGAGAAAATGTACTGTTTTTTTTGTTAGTATTAATTGTTGTGTTCTTGGGCCTCTAACTATTTATTTTTCTATTAAAGTTAAAGAGTCTTCAAAAAAGAGATCATGCTTCTTTTATTTTTTCAAAACCATTCCAGACTATGATTGAGCCTTTTTTTTTTTTTTTTTCAAACAAACCTACTTTGGGGGCCTTATTTCATTGGGAAAAAACCGTTTCAGCTTATGATTATGCTTTTTTTCTTTTTTCTTTTTTTAAACAAACTTATCTTTGGGGCCTTATTTAACTAAAAAAAAACTGTTTTAGATTATGATTAGGCTTTTTTTTTCTTTTTTCTTTTGCCCTGGCTATATTGAGAATGTTGGCCACTTGTTCTTTGGTTGTGGTTTTAGTGCTAGGCTGTGGAAGGCTCTTATGCAGAAAAACTTGTTTCCTGGCGCGGCCCATCTGTCGAATGGTCTGATATTGTGAGCCTTGGTATACAGAAATGGAGAAATAAGAGCTTACTGGCAAATTTGTGCAAATTATGCTTGACTGCTGTTGTATACCACTTATGGGGGCAGAGCTGAGGAGCAAATTTTGAAGGCTGGGGAAAGAAGAATTCAGTAATGCTCCGTTTGTTTCGGCATAAAATGATTTCTGAAAAATAATTTTGGTATTTTCCTGTATTTGGTAAGGGCGAAAATAATGGTCAACCGAAAAATGATTTCGGTTTGACAAAAAATGCTTAATAAAAAGCGTAAATCATTTTTTGATGGTAGTAGACACAGTCGATTCTCTTTTAAATAACGCAGTCGATCTTTACGTTCAAGCAGTTGACTATCGTCGAATTCCGACAAGTCAGACTCCGACACCGGTCGGTGTTGAATCCGACAAATTATGCTGGAATCCGGCGACATTCGGCAACTGTCGCCGGATTCCGGCGATACAGTGCCAGATTTCGGCCAGAGCCGCCAGATCTCCAGCTATCTGGTCGGGATACTGGCCGGATCCCCGGCCATCTGGCCGGGAACCTGGACGGATCCGGCAGTTTTGTGCCGGATTCCGACAAAGATCGCAGGAATCCGGCACAAATGGCCTGATTCCTGGCACGTTTGCCGGAAATTGTATGAAAAATAATTTTTATATTATTTTATATTAATATTTTTTATTCTGTGAATAAAATTTATTTATTTTTTTAAAAAATTAATATGATTAAATTAAAATATAAAAAATATTTGTAATTTTTCATACGCGCCAAACACCGAAAAATAATTTCGACGAAAAATATATTTCTGAAAAATGACTTCCCTGAAAATATTTTACGACGGAAACCATTTTACACCGAAACAAACGGAGCATAAGTTTCATGTGAATATTGCTCTTTGTGTAATTAAGCTGGGGCTTGATATTGACAATCTGTGTTGATAGTCAGATTAAGTTTGCTGCTTGTTTTATTCGTAGTTAAGTTTGTTTGGGTTTGTGATTTTAATTAATGCGATTTAAAAAATCGTAGTTTGACATTTAAAATCGTAGTTCAGCTTTTAAAATTGTGCATTTTCAAAACAGAATCTCCTTGCCTGTGATTTGAAAACGTATATAATCTACGTTTTCAAATCGTAATTTTTTAAAAAACTCATCCAAACAATTTATTTTTTGTGATTTTGTTTACGAAATCGCATTGTCGAACACGCCCTTAGTCTTGTAAGATGATTGTTTACTTCTTTTGGGTTGTGAATGGGGGGTTAATTGTTAGACCGATGGTTTGTAATTGTGGGGGTTTATGTTGTTTTAGCTATATTGCTAGAAGTGTGGTTGTATTTTTTTTTATCAGTGAAAATAACTCATTCATAAATAAATTAAAAAAGAAAAAGAAAAAAAGAGGAAACTTTTCAAGCAAAAAGGTGACTTTAGAACTTGCAAACATGGATGATTCCGCACACAGAAGCAGTACCTCAAACAAGTTCAAATTGAGTCACACAATCAAAAAAAACAAAAAGAAAAAAAAAGAAAAAAAAAAAATTTGGTAGTCACACTACTAGAAAGAAGAGGGAGAAAAAGAGTCGCAACTCAAAAGAAATTAATGAACTCTGTTTATTCATCATTCTAGTCTGTCTCAATTGGAGTAAAAAGAGCATTTAAATAGAAGCAGACAAAACCTTAAGTGTAATTTGATTGGTTTTTAGCCAAGCTCATTATTAAATTATAAAATATTACAACTTTCAAGAATTGATTAAAAGATAATTAAGTAAATACTAATAAGGGTTAAATACATATTTGTCCCATGTGCTTTACGATCTTTATTTTTTATCCACTCAGTTTCACTTTTTATCAAATTTGGTACCTGTGGTATATGAAAAGACGGAAATGGTACATCCGTTTGATTTTCCGTCCAAAACTAACGTTCACCTACGGCATTTTCTGTTATGTTGTTGTCTGGATGTTGTTGGAAACGATGTGTAAAGAATTGGGTTCTGTACTCAAATTTTTAGGTACCCAATGACGTGGCTGGACGTTAGTTTTAGACGAGAAATCAGACGGATGTACCATTTCCGTCTTTTCATATACCACAGGTACCAAATTTGATAAAAAGTGAAACTGAAGGGGCAAAAAATAAAGGTCGTAAAGTACTGAGGTTAAATATGTATTTAACCCTACTAATAAACTAAATAACTAATAAATCTTAAATAAAACTAAAGAACCTAATTAATTATGTCTTGTTCCGCGTCAGGCTGCACAAGCAGCATTTCATCATCAGTTAAGTCAATGGAATGCCAGCAAATTAACTGATGAGCCTGTCTCAGACATCCCCCATATATAATTATATATCTTCACTCTAGCCTCCGGTGCAGAAGCTATAGCTCAACTGGCACACAAACCTTTGTTTAAATGAAAGAGGACTTTCAAGACTAGGATTTCCATGGGGAAGGCTGACAACTATTATCAAAAAGAAAAAAAAGTCAAAAATAAGAAACATACATGCAAATTTATAGCTGAAGCATTCCTGTACTAGATTATTATTATTATTATTTTTTTTAAAAAAAAAAAAAAAACAACCCAAGCCAAATCCATTGGGTGAAAAGTCATGCATGGTCAAGTTCTTTCCAACCTAGGAGGATGATGTAGTGCCATAATTAATGGGTTATTAATTTGATTTTAGAGAAAGCATTCAATTGACAACTTTGGAAGTTTTAAGAGTTGTTTAGAAAGATGGTCTTTTTTATTTAATTTTATTTTTAGAAAGATGGTCTTAATCAATGTATTTTCTTTTCCATTTAAGTTTAATATTTATCATGTGTGAGTTTTGGTTAATTATAATATTTGATTTGCGAAATGTAGTTTGACTGTTGGCATTAATTTCTAGTAATTATAAATGAGGGTTGTTATTTCTTAAGTCTATATATTATAGCGGAGAGGTGGGAGTCAACTTAATCAAGTCATTTTGTATTAATATATATATGAATAGCTCTCTTTTATCTATTTCATTTTCTTATTTTCTTATTGTATCTCTGAGTTTTTTAATTCTCTCTCTTTCCCCCTCTTCCACCCTCATCACTATTGCTCAAAATACCAATTAAGGACACCATTCTCGGTTAATATTAGGTTGCAATATTTTTTTTTTTTTTTTTTTCATTTATATGTCATATAAATGAATAATTGTTTTAAGAGTTTGTTTTATATAAAAGATTAAAAAAGCACCATCATCGGCAGGCATGGACCCATGTATATAGATTAAAGGACGCCACGGCCTCCCTTGGGATTTTTTATTTATTTATTTATTTATATATATATATTAGGCTTGGCCCCTATTTAAAAAAATTTGACCCCTCATTCATACTTCAGCCCCTCCAGATGAAAAATCCTGATTCCGTCCTTGTTTACCGGCACACAAAAACTAAAACCTTCTATGAATTTATTTACAACTAGAAATAATTAAAAAAAAAATATAGTATTTGAATTCGACTGAAATTAATCGTGAAAGAAAGAATATTCACCATCGGCGAGCCCTGTTTTCTTTTTCTTAATTATATATAGATTCCCTGCCTCTGGTTGGCATCGTGTGACCACTATTTTAACAATAAACAACCTAAAGTAAAAAATAATCAAAATTATTTTCAACTTTAAGTCACATTAGAACACTTTTTTGAACAAAATATGAAGAAAAAAAAACACCTTTTTAAAAAAATATTAACAAGTGGAACAATATTCTTAGACATGCCAGAAGTAATTATTAGGAAAAAATATAAAAAAAACCTCCTGAACTAATAACCGATTTTAGAATAGTTTATTGAATTTTTAAGTGCACTAATGTGACCCCTCAAACTACTAAAGTGTGCCAAAAAGATCACTTTTATCGGAATATTCCTATAATACCCTTAGTCTCTTAAAAACTAAAATAAAAAATGAATAAAAAATTATTATTTTTTTAAATAAAGCAATTTTAAAAATTATTAATATAAAACTAAAAAGTTAAAGAAATTAAAAAAATTAAAAAATTAAAATTTTTTAATTAAAAAAATGAAAAAAAGAAAAGAAAAAATAAGATGAAAAGGGGTGGCTCGACAGTCACCCCTAGAAAGAATTTAACTGCAGGGAGTGATTTAGTTTTATAAATGAATATTTTTAATATATTGATTTTTTTTTTGTAAGAATGACTAATGTCATCATTTTATTGATGTTGACGTTGACATTAACAGATTCCGTCAGGTATTTTGACAACTAAAATGACTAAAATGTTATTTTTTTACATACCCTGAACACATTTGAGTTATCTTTTATTCTGCAGTAAGCGATTTGTAATTTAGGCTAATCACATGGATTGCTTTTACATTTTTTTATTTTTATTTTTTAAGAGAATAGAGGTATTATAAGAATATTTCGACAAAAATGACATTTTTGACACATTTTAATAGTTTGATGGTTCAGAAAATTCAAAGGTATATTCTAAAATCGACTCTTAGCTCAAGAAACGATTTTTTTATTTTTTTCCTTAATTATTAACTTCCGCGTTTCATTCTAACTTTTTTTTGTTTAGGTTTTGTTTTTTCCTTGGGAATGCAAAATTAATAAAGATGTTTTAATTAACGTGACACACATTTATTTTCAATAAGTAAGCATGCATTAAACAAAAAGTGCACTAGGACCAAACGTGCCAATATTATTGTACTTGGCCAGGATTATCTATAGCAGACCTCTAAGTATTGAAGTCAGAGGGATTTTTGTTTCTTTGTTTGAGGATTTATCTTATTTAGCAAAATGATACAAACCGTTGACAATCCTCAGATAGTAACTACAACGGTAGCAGAAACAATCCCCAGATAGCAACTCCCCATCTTTGCAACCTAATATAATGATCGATACATGCACCTCCCCTCTATCTCTTCAATGTATTTGCTTCCTTTACTGCTCGATCGATCCGCAGCGTCACACGTTTCTTCTCACACCCAGATACAACCCTAACTCATGATCCTCTCTATATATCTCTCTCCCTATCCCTCTGACCAAGAAACCAAAAAGAAACGCTCGTGGCAAGCTAGGTGTACGTTTCAGAGATCTAGTCGGGACGAAGCTTCAGAATCGATCATATATACCCAGAAGGCTCGTTGTGTTTGTGTATCAAATCGAGTAGAGGATCATGAGTAGCAGCAGTGTGGATTCCTATGATGACCCGGATAACATGAGTGGGTTTGGTTATAGCTTCGGATTCTCCATTGGCGTCGTTGTTGTAATCGTCATGATTACCGCGGCTTCCTACTACTGCACCCGCAGGCATTCACTCAGTGAGCCTTCCAACCATGGCAACTCCCTTACAAGCACCGAACGTTCAGACTCTGTGATCATCGATGTGGGACTCGACGAAGCCGCTCTCCGTAGCTTCCCCAAGTTTCTTTACTCCCAAGCCAAGCTCCACAAAGGCGACTCAACCGCTTCCTGCTGCTCCATATGCTTGGCGGATTATAAAAACACTGATATGCTTCGGTTATTGCCTGATTGTGGTCATGTTTTCCATCGGAAGTGTGTGGATCCATGGTTACGGCTGCACCCTACGTGTCCGGTGTGCCGGAACTCTCCCGCCCCGACTCCTCTGCCAACTCCTCTCGCGGAGATTGCTCCCTTGGCGGGGCGACGAGATTGAGGGACTATAATTCTCTCCCTTTAGTCAATATTAACATGTCTTTTAAAAAAATCAAAAGAGAGACTGCGACAAGATTGAAATGATAGCTGAATTTTAATTGTATGCTCTTGTTAATATCATTCAACTTTATGTTTTTTCGTTATATTATTAGAGCTCACTACCAATGAAAACATTGGGATGATTTCCTGTTTTTTTGTACACATGATAAATCATAAGAAACAGCAAACTTATTATCAGCTGATTTCGTGTTTGTAGATTTTGATTCATGAACAAGAAAATATTGCTTACTTGCTAGACTTCGATTCTCCTGCTTAAAGAATTCCCAGTGATCATTTTCGAGTAGAAAAATGGAACAAGTAAAGGATTTAAATAGATAGAATTATGAAGAAGTGGCGGCTACGTAACATATAGAAGAAATAGTCAACTATATATGTGAAGAAAGGCCAAAAGGGGGCGGTAAGCCGACAATAGGCATTAAGCCAAATGGTTTGGGATAAATGAGAGATTCTGATGCCATACAGGTACAACCAATAAACAATAAAATAAATTTAAAATAAAAAAGAATTAGGAGAAGATTGGAGAGAATCTAAATTTAATATATATATATATATATATTTGATGTGGATAACTAAGATGTGTTAGGTAGGTAGGTACCAACTGATGCAACACATACTTACAATTAAAAGAAAAGATAATAACAAAAAAGGAAAATAGAGTACCCATGCCAGCCGCCAATATAGGTGAAGTAAGGAAGTTAATTTGTCCAAAATATGTGGCCGGCTACTCCTTTTGGGTTATTGAGTATACAACACTAACACACACATGTATATATATGTATATATATAATATTCCAAAACTATATACCCTTAAGCTTGGGGGATGACCTTCCAAAATTAATTTTTTACTCTTTTAAGGATTTTCATTTTTTAGTTCTTCCCCCTTCATTTCAAATCCTTGTTCCTCCTCAATATATATATAGCACTTCTTTAAAATGGTGACAAATCGAATCAAAGCCAGCCCGCTTAACGACATCATAAGATGTTGGGGAGCTAAAACATGACGTGAGCTCTCATGAAAACGTTAGGGGTTTGAATGGGAAAGATTGTGATACACCAGAAAATTTGTCCTATATTATGCAGGTAGATTGTGATCGAAGGTGTTGTATGAATGCCAAATTTTACATTAGTTCTCTATTATAAGAGATTAATTGGCTATTTAAATAACTCTAAGAAGTTTTAATCGTAACTTTAACTATCTTTTTGAATATAATAAAGATGTGACTAACGCTTTTTATATATAGGCCGTAACAATGAATTCCTATTGCAGTTGGAGCAAAATCATGATACATGGCGCGAACAAGCGGCCTACCGTACGAAGTCTACACAAGTGATTCTATGAACTATGAAGTGATCGATAAGATAAATAAAGCTTCTGTGTAAGGGAAAGTATAGTCAAGATTGTGGAAGGCTCCTGTATATATGAGAGGACAAATTAGATTTTACACATCATTACATCTTGTGTGCCACCCTTTCCAGACAAATTGAGAAAATATTAAAGAAAACGATTAGTAACTGTTCTTTCTTTTTTTTTTTTGGTTGAAAAATTATAATTTAGCCTCCTAAATTACTAACCGTTTTACAAGTAGACTCACGAAGTGCCAACAGTTAGACTTTGGCTCCCAAACTATCAAAAAGTTTCAAAAATGCACATTTTGTCGAAATATGCCTATAATATCCTTATCACGTGTCATTTTTCAATTAAAAAATTATAAAAATAAATAAAAAAAACTAAAAAAAAACAATTGAAAATTAAAAAACTAATTTTTTTTTTTTTAAAAAAAAAAAATGAGTGTTTGGCCCAGACCAGTGCCACCCCCAAACACCCATTTTCTTTTTCTTTTTCTTTTCTTTTTATAAGAAAAAATGAAAAATAAAATTTTAGTTTTTTAATTTTTAATTGTTTTTTAATTTTTTAATTTTTTAATTGAAATTAAAAATGACACGTGACAGATGTATTATGTGCATATTTCGACAAAATGTGTATTTTTGAAATTTTTTGGTAGTTTGAGGGGCCAGAGTTCAAGCGTTGGCACTTCGTGATATTACTTGCAAAACGGTTGATACTTTGAGAGGCTAAATTGTAATTTTATTTTATTTTTTTGTAATATTTGAGACGAGTAGAAGTACTAACATCGAGCTATATGAGGCAACTGGTTAATTTACTTCATCATATTTCAAGTTCTTTGGAATCTTACTCATCTCCCACCTCATAAGAGGCCCATTTATATTAGTTGTAAATGGGTCTTTAATCAAAATGAAGTACAATCCAAATGGCTCGATCGGTAGATCGAACAGTATAAACCCTGGTTGGTAACAAAAAGAAATTAAATGCCTCGATTATATACTGAAACATTTGTCCCTACCTATCACTAAAATTGTCACTGCTGATCATATGCTACTTTTCCTTATGACCTCAATCAAGTATATATCACGACAATAGTATGTAGAACTTTTTTTCTAATGGTTTTCTTTGAATTATGAATTATGTAATTAAGATCTATGGAGCAATTAGTTACAAGTACATTTTGTGCAACAGCCTTTCCTATATGAGAGAAAATGATCGATCCCACGATCACGAACCAATCTCACCTGGGATCTAAAGATCCATGGTTTCCATTTGTTGTGAAGATCACTATTAATTAATTGGTTGAAACACCGATTGATGAACCTCAATATAACACATTTGCAGCTGGTTAGAATGTATTGTGACAACAAGGTGGCAATCCACATTATTCAAACCTTTAATGTGCCTACCACTTTGCAGTCGAGAAATCTATTCAGTAGAGCTCTTGGTTCGTCACAGTTCAGTTATCTACTTCGGCAATTAATTTGGGTATCGTCAGTATCAACTCTAACTTGAGGGTGAGTGGGGTGGGGAGTGTTAAGGATAGACATAAAAAAAGACAACACCCCAAGAATCAAGCAATCCTGAACACACCCTCAAATATATATATCTTTAGCTTGAATTGCATTTTCCTATATATAGACCTCCCTCCATAAATTTCGAATAATTTGTTTTTTCTTGTCTGGAAATTGAATTCAGAATTTTATATTGGAATCATCGCGTTGAATGCATGCGCAGGAAATAAAACAAATGGCAAGTTGATGAAGGCAAGCACATTGAGCTTTCTTTTCTTTCTTTAAATTTTATCTCTTTTCACTCTACTTAATTAATAAGCAAGTTGACTAGTTGAATGAAAAGAGAGAGGTAGAGTTCAAGTGGACATGTTTTCGGTAATGCAATTAATACATTCATCTGATCGATAGTCAACGGCATCAAGCTGATCGAAGACAACTTGTTTAAATTTTCTTAGAATCTGTGTGGTAGGAACCAAGTGCTCAGGTCCAACCTTTCTACCATGAAATAATATATATATATATATATATATATATATATGTTTTTTTTAACATATCCATACAAGAGGGGACGAAGAATTCGAATTAGTAGAACACGTAAAGAGCGGCAATAAAACTAATAAACACAAATACCAACTTGGTCTTTCCTTTCATGATCTACTTTCTTTCACCCCTACTCAATATTCAAGTTGAAGTAAAGGTCGAGAAGGAATATAATGTAGAGTTAAATTGGACTTGCTTCATGTAATTAGGGTTGACGATTTTTTATATATATGACCGGTAAATTCAACACGAAATTAATAGATTTAATTTGGATTGAAGGGTCTGACCCGTTTAATTAAATCGATCGTCTTATCATAGCTACACCTCAACACAATCTAAACTTAATACGTAAACACAAATTGCTACCCTAGCTTACGTGTAATCTAATGCAACCAAGCCAAGGCCATTGGGGCCGGCCAACTATATATGGTCGTATCAATATCTTAATTATAACATTGTCAAGTCTTTGGCCTGCCTATTTAAGATTCTACTTGCATAAGCGTAAAGTTTGGCTTTCCAGTTTCCAGCTGTTTTCTTTTATTCTATTTTTTGTCAAAATTTCAACTGGTATATGCTTGTAAGTTGTAATATATATATATATATATATATATATATATATATATATATATATATATATATATATTTGTTAAAATCATGATGCATGTCCTTAAATATTTCTTATGATTGACTCATGGAGTATGGCTACTTAATTCATGACTAAATGGATGTACCTTTCGGATGTTAATATGTAAGCTCATACGTACTATAGTCCTAATTAAAGTCAAATTAATGAGTTTGATAATAAATTAGAAAAATGGCATGCAATCTCTAATTAATACCATAGTTCTTGACACTTACATGTACCATACATGATGTAGGGCACGTACAATATGAAGGTGATCAGAAGGTCAATTATTATTGTCTAACTATTTAATGAATATATTTTTGTACGTAGTAATCCAATTTCTTTTATTTAGAGGTTTTTCCTTCATCTTTAATCCTTGATTTCTCCAGATCTGGTTCATGTGCCATCTCCAGAATTCAGATACTCAAGCACTGATCGGGTGTTTAATAGTGGTTCTAGTTGTTTCCGGCACCTATTGTGATATTTTCTGGCGAATTTTTGAGTTCTCCGACGACTTCTGCAATGTTTCTGGCAAATTTTTTTTTTAATGGAATATATGACACATGACAAGGGTATTATAGGAATATTTTGATAAAAGTGGCATTTTTAGCACACTTTGGTAGTTTGATGGGTTATTTTAACAGCCTTGAAAATTCAGTGAGTTATTTTAAAATCAATTATTAGTTCAGGGGGTTTTTTTTTTTATATATATATATTTTTTCCAATAATTATACAAATTGCCATGAGATTTTAGTTTTACCAATCAAAATCTCAATTCGAAGCTGTGAGTCAGATTTAACGTAACGAAGTCTATATCCCAATCGAATAGGAAAGAAAAAAAAGAGTAATGCTATGGATTATTTTTATTATTATTATTTTTTAAAATTAGTGTGTCTAATAATAATTTTAAAAGTTATACCAATTTTAAGAAGAAAACAAAATGATGCCTAACATTACTAAAGCAAAAAATCTATATCCCAATCAACCCGAAAGAGCAGATCCTCCAAAATAGCTCAGAATTCAGCCAAACTATAAATACCTATATAATTCATTTTATAAATTTTTTATGTGTCTTTTGAGTATATGAAAATTACATGTTTTGTTAGTGAGAAAAATATAAAAAAGCCTTATGAACTAACAACCGATTTTAAAGCAGAAAACCCCCCGAATCTCTTTAAAATGGTGACAAATCGAATCAAAGCCAGTTTAACGACATCATAAGATGTTGGGGCACTAAAACATGACGTGGGCTCTCATGATCGAAGACGTTTGGGGTCTGAATGGGAAAGATTGTGATACACCAGAAAGTTTGTCCTACAATATTATGCAGGGAGATTGTGATCGAAGGTGTTGTATGGATGCCAAATTTGACATTAGTTCTCTATTATGGGAGATTAATTGGCTATTTAAATAATTCTAAGAAGCTTTAATTGTAACTTTAACAACCCTTTTAGATATAACGAAGATGTGACTAGCGCTTTTCATATATAAATGCCGTATTAACGAATTCTTTTCGCAATTGGAGCAAAAATATGATATATGGCGCAAACAAGCTGCCTACGAAGTCGATCTACACAAGTGATTCTATGAAGTGATCAATAAGATAAATAAAGCTTGTGTGTAAGAGAAAGTATAGTCAATATTGTGGAAGGCTCCTGTATATATGAGAGGACAAGTTAAGATTTTACACATCATTACAACTTGTGTGCCACGCTTGAGAAATGCTACATAGGGGACGTTCGTCCCCTCAACTCCTTTTAATGTTAAAAAAAGCAAATTCAAAACTAAAAGTATACTTTTCTTTGTTTTTGTTTTTGTTTTTGATTGAATTTGCTTTTTTTAATATTAAAAAGAGGAGAGGGGAACGTCCCCTCTCTCGCCACACTTTTCAGACAAATTGGGAGATTAAAGAAAAAATTAGTGTTCACACCTCAATTACGAGGACTATATGGTCATTCATTAGGCTAGTGAAATGACTAATGAGATAGGTATGGGGATTGACAAACTATTCAATTTTTTTTTCTTTTTCTTTTTTCTTTTTTTTTTTAAGAATTTTTTTTTTTGGACAAGTAGAAGTACTACCATCAAGCTATATGAGGCAACTGGTTTACTTCATCATATTTCAAGTTCTTTGGAACCTTACCCATTAGAAGTGGGCCCATGGCCGAATCGGGGGGCCCAATCAATCCGACTGATCGGCTAGACCCGCTCGATCACCAGAGTATCGGATACACACTACAAAATCTCATGGCCGAATTGTCTCGGGACATCATTATCTCGGATATGCTAGAAGAACATACCAAAAGCTCATATCCAAGGGATCCCGAGAACATCTTTTTCGGGATCACTCCGAAACAAAATGGATAAAGTATGTTGATCGAGTTGTTTGAAGATTAAAGGCTGGGATTTAAAGGATAAGGTTTAATCTCTTAAATCCATAGCAACCAGCAGAATGACTCTATCCAAAGTTTTTTTTTTCCGGGATAGAGGCTTATCCACAAAGTATGGGATAAGGCACCTGATACACATATGAAATCAGCTTAAAAGAAGTGTCCTACCAGAATGGGAGTTCTTGGAAGATAAGCTTGCAATCTAGGGATCAGACTGCTAAAAGAATTATATTAGAGCACTCCAGTAAATTCATAATTGTGTGCCTATAAATAGACTGCTACCTAGGTATAAAATTACGGTCTAATCTCTGACTTTGCTCTGCTCTCAATATTAATGTAGGATGAAGACCAACAAGAACAATAGATATGGTAGGATTTTCGAGAAATCCTATACTTCCTTGGTTGAGCAATTTGAGGTGTTCGAAACTCACAAATACAAGATTTGATAATTTTACTCTTCAATGATTTCATTCATAGCAATGCAGCTTATTTAAAGACATATAATAGAGTTGTACCTTACGAAGACTACCCACCTGTACATTGTGATAAAGACTAACAAGAGCCTAACAAGTAGAAAGAGATAAAGATAACATAGTTGCTAATCTGGTATCCTACGATAAGCTGCTAACAACAAAATATCAAATAAAATTCAATTACCCCAAACAGATAAACACATAACACTAACACTTAGAATTCAAATACCCCAAACAGATAAACATAAGACTAACTACTGCATTACAAGCAACCCAACGTGACCCAACTTCTAAGAACGTAACGGTACATGTACTATATATGCCAATTTATGGACAAGCCACGAGCGACTCACTTGGATGCAGCACACAGAGTATTGCAGTACCTCAAGAATCCTTTTTGTTACACGATTTTTTGTTAAATAGACAAATGTAAGATCTATGGAGCAATTAGTTACAACTACATTTTGTGCTACAACCTTACGTATATATATGAGAAAAAATGATCCCACGATTACTAACCAATCTCACCTGGGATCTAAAGATCCATGATTTCCATTTGTTGTGAAATCAGTACTAATTAATTGGTTGAAGCTGCGAAAAAAAAAAAAAAACAGAGGATTTGAGAAGACTTGGAAACTTAATTCCAAGCAGAGGGATGTATTCCTTAGATACTGATTCTCAGAGTTGTTTCGTAGGATAAGTTTCAATGTAATTAGAGTAATTTTTGCTGTACAATATGTAAAGAACAAAGAATTAAATAGGAAATTTAGCAATTAAATAAATCACGTTTATATAACAAGATGAAATTAGTCTTATATTTTTAGTTATTATATTTATGTAATTGAAATAAAAGTGTCCAATATAAAATAATAGAAATTGGAATAATAATTATATCCTAGGTAATGGTATTTATGTTATGAAAATAAAATACAACGGAGTTAAAATAGATAATTATTAGGGATAACTTCACAAAAGGGTACCCAACTATACCGCTTTTTCACTTAAGGGTACCAATGTAGCAAAACGTTCAATCGAGTGTATGAAGTTATCAAAACCGTTCAATGTAGGGTATTCCGTCACCCTCCGTTCTAAATCGATGACGGAGGCCAAAACACGTGCGTTTCACGTGATATTTTAGCCTCGAACTACCACTTTTGCCCCTCATCTAAACGTTCGGATTTTTTAAACTTGAGAATAATCGGCCGAAAAAATTTCACAACTCGAAGCAACTACTCCCTTGAACACAACTCACCCACTTCCTTCTTGCGACTCAGAACCCTAATCTGGTGCATTTCGTTCTAAATCGATTCGGCTTTCGGCTGTATACAGAAGTGAAATACACAAAGGGTTGAGAAAGGTAACCCTAAACCCTAACTTATATTTTAGTTTATTTATGTAACCGTAATCTGTCAAAGTTTACTATTTTGTTAATGGGTTAGTGAAATCCGGTTCAGTTATGTGATTTTTGTATGTTAATACATCGTGTTTGTAGTTGAGGGGGTTTTCACATCTGGTTGATTTTGTTTGGGTACCATGTTTAGCGCTACTGTCAACATCTGGTTGTGTTTTTATGTTAGTGAAAAAGGTATATTTTTTACGTTTTGTGGTCCCTCATGTTGTGAGTATCTTGTTTGGGGTGTGTTATGATTGGTGCTGGGTCGGTAAGACTGTGCAATGTGCTGCTCTGAATTTTGTTTACTCTTGTGGTCCCGTGGGTCTTTTTGATGACTGTGCAATGTGCTGGTTTGTTTTTGTCTGTGATGAAGTGGTCCCAATGACTTTATTTAGTGACTGCAATATTGTAGTGTCTTATTCGTTTCTTTTTGTCTGCTCATTGAATTTTCAAACTTGTTCATTTTTAGTTTTTTTTTGGTCAATTTGTAGGACACATAATGTTTAATGAATGTCTTATGTTTGAGGTGCACCACAGAGGTCGGTTTAATAGGGAAAATGGGGTAGCCTATGTTGGTGGGGATGTAACAAATTACCCTGACCTGTATGACAAAGATGAGCTGTCTTTTTTTGAGGTGGAGACTGTAGTTAAGAGCTATGGGTATAGTCCCGGTGATCTAATTTATTACAGAATACTTAACAAGAGTCTAGATGAAGGGCTATGGCTTCTGTCTTCTGACCATGATGTCATTGAAATGGTGGGGCACCACATTGGTCATGGAGTAGCAGAGTTATATGTGGTTGGGTTTATTTTGTATGATGTACCTGTAGATTTACCAGGAGGAGAGGAAAGTGTTGACGATGAGGAATATGAAGAAGAATATGAGAGAAATACTGTATATAGGAGAGATCCATTTTGGAATGAGGTTCTAAGTGATGACTCGGACGCCTTAGAAGTAAATGCTGATACGAGGTATGGAGAGGCAGGAGCTTCTGTCGAAGGAGAAGATGTAGGAGTAGATCAAGAGTTTGTAGGAGAACCATCACACGTAGTAGAAGAAGATTTGGAAGCAGAAGTAGCAGTAGCTTTAGCTGCAGTTGAAGATGAGTTTGCACAAGGTGTGGGTAAGGGTAAGGGTGTGGTTGAGGGTGAGGATGAGCCTGTTTCCGATGTGTCTCAGAGTGGTATACTGATCACTCCCGATAATACTAGTGGAGATGATGAGCCGAATTCTTCAAAAAGGCCGTGTGTCACCAAGAGGGTGCCATTTTCAAAATCCGATTTTGAGAAGCCGACTCTGCAGAAAGGTAATACTTTTGATAGTGTGTATGATTTCAGAAAAGCTATTAAACAGGCCAATATATTGAAGGGGAAGGACTTAGTTTACCAAAAGAATTCTAAATCAAAAGTAATTGCAGTGTGTAGAGAGAAGAATTGTAAATATAGGGTTTATGGAAGACAGTTGAAGGGTGAGGCCACATTCATGTTGATTTCACTTAGGCCCAAACATACATGTGCTCGGAAATACAAGAATCATTTGATTACTTCCAAGTGGATTGCTGAGTGGTGCTTGGACAGTTTTAGAGATCAACCGAACATGCCTGTAGAAGTCCTGAAGAAGAAGGTGAAGAAGAAATGGAATGTTGAAATCCATCCTAGTACCCTATATAGGGCTAGGAAGAGGGCACAAGAGGTGATTTATGGGAAGTTGGGTGAGCAGTACCATCGTCTATGGGACTATTGCGCGACAATCAGAAGCACAAATGTGGGGAGTTGTGTTATTTTGATGGTTGAGAGACCTATGCCCGAAATGCCATGTAGATTCCAAAGGATGTACATATCCTTGGCAGCAATGAAAAATGGCTTCAAGGATGGGTGTAGGCCTGTGATAGGCCTTGATGCGTGTTTCTTGAAGGGGGTTTACAAGGGGCAGTTAATGGCAGCTATTGGAAGGGATGCCAATAATAACATGTATCCAATATCGATGGCAGTTGTAGAGGCAGAGACCAAGGATAACTGGTCATGGTTTCTTGAGGCACTATTGGCTGATCTTCGCCCCAGTGGTGTACGTAGATGGACTTTTATTTCAGATAGACAAAAGGTATCTTTCCACTTATGCTTTTTATGCTGGACATTTCATTCCAGATTATGTGGTATTTTTCTATGTGTTTGACTTGCTTTTCATGTGTGTAGGGTCTTGTACCAAGTCTTATGGAGGTGTGCCCTAACGCTAAGCATCAGATATGTGTGCGGCACTTGTACGCCAATTTTCGGAACGATGGTCACCGGGGGGTGTTACTAAAGGACTTGCTGTGGAGAGCTGCATCATCTTACACACATAATGAGTTCTATGCTGTAATGGAAGAGCTTAAGGGCCTTAATCTGCCAGCCTATGAGTACTTTTCGAAGGTTGACCCTGCAACTTGGTGTAGGGGATGGTTCAACACATATGCAAAGTGTGACCTCTTACACAACAATTTGGCCGAGTGCTTCAATTCTTGGATCACCAAGTTCAGAGATAAGACCATACTGGTAATGTTGGAAGGCATTAGGACAAGTTTGATGAGAAGGTACCAGCGGAAAAGAGAAATTATAGCTGCGATGGAAGGCAATGTTGGGCCAAAAATTAAGGAGAAGTTGGAGATAGAAGAAGATGAGGCCGGACATTGTACACCAACATTTGCTGGTGATGGTTTATTTGAGGTCGAGTGCAGGGGTAGAAGGTATGCTGTGAATTTACCTGCCAAGACATGTGGGTGCAGAAAGTGGGATGTTTCTGGTATCCCATGTGCTCATGCCATCTCATCAATATGGCATGGTGGAGGCAACCCTGAGGATTATCTGAGCCCATACTTTGGCAAGGAGATGTACCTAAAGGCATACACACCCATCATCTACCCTGTACCCAGTGAGGAGCAGTGGGCTAGGACAAATCAACCCATCATTGAACCACCTAAGGCAAGGGCATCTTCGGGAAGACCTAAAAAACTGAGGAACAGAGGGGCTGATGAGACCTTAAATCCCTACACAGTTAGAAAGGGTGGTACGAAGAACCAATGTAGGATGTGCAAAAAATATGGTCACAATACTAGAATATGCACTGCGAGGATGCGACATGATGAAAGACAAGAACGTAGGCGGAATTTCTATAGAAAACATGTAGCAGATCTTGACTGCAATCTTGACAGGGTAAGTGTTTCCTGTGTTATATTTATGATTGCAAACTTGTATGTTATTCAATGTTGTTTACTAACTAGTTTATTTGATTTTGTTTGTAGTTGGATGGTTCATCCAGTGCCCCATCTGTGGCCCAATCTACTGCATCAATGCCAAGTGCCCCATCCAGTGCCACATCCAGCGCCCCATGTGTTGGTAATCCTACTCACCCAACAGGAAGTAGGGGGAAAAAGAGGAGAAGAGAAGATGGTTCAAGCAGTGGGTCTGGACAAGGTCAGGGAAGGGGTGCAAGCAGTGCATCTACACAAAGTCGAGGTCAAAGGAGCACAAGAGGAAGGGGTGCAAGCAGTGAAGGGGAAGGACAAGGTCAGGGTGAAGGCATTGCAACTGCACAAGGTAGAGGGCAAAATACGACAAGAGGAAGGGGTGAAAGCAGTACAACTACTGCACAAGGTCGAGGTCAAAGGAGCACAAGAGGAAGGGGTGCAAGCAGTCAAGGTGAATGCATTGCTACTGCACAAGGTAGGGGGCAAAAGAGCAATCTCGGGTTGGCCACCAGGACAAGAATATTTGGCAGGTTGAGAACTTCTGTTTTACAAACAGGAATGCACAAGAGCAAAGGAAAACTCCTTGTCGATCTCACTGGAAACCCTGCTGGACCACCGAAAGTTCCAGGGGGTGGACCAGCATGCTCATGGGGTCCTCCCAGAAGTGCAACTGGTATCACTTTTAGAGTTGCTCCCCTTAATTTCGACATGCACAATTTGGTTGCTGCATCCACTATCATTCCTCAACCAGAAGTACAAGGAGTTGCAAAGAAGAATGACAAAGGAAAGAAAAAGATGTGGAGAGTCTGAACATGGTTTATTATTATGTTGACATATGTTAAAGTGTGATGATAGTTATGTTATGTTATGTTATGTTAAAGTTTGATGAATAAGTTTGCTAGTTATGTTATGTTAAAGTGTGATGAACATGGAAAGTTAAAGTGTGATGATTTATGGAAAGTTAAAGTGTGATGATTTATGTTAAAGTAATTGGTTATGCAGATTATGGTATGGAAGTATTTGGTTGTGCAGGATTGTGGTAAAATTTGGAACAAAATTTGGTACCAAGTATTTACTGCATAACTTGGTACCAAATTTGGTTATGTTGCCCACTTGCAACCATTGTTGTAAATTGATTAGACAGGTTATGGTATCAAGTGGATTTGTGCAGGTTATGGTATCATTGTGGTGGATTTACTGTCCATTTTGTAAATTTGGTACCAAATTTGCAACAAAGTTTGGTACCTATTTACTGCCCCTTTACAGATTTGGTACCAAAATTTGGTACAAAAGGAAAAGAGAAGTGCATAATGTTAATGCTCAAGCATATGAGGATTGTGGTCAAATTTGGTACCAAAGTTGTGGCCAAAGATGCTACAAAATTTGGTACCATATTTGCTTATGCCCATTTGCTGCCCACTTGCAACCATTGCTCATAATTGAATTGTGCATAATGAATTACCATACCAAGCACCATACAATGTCAACAACATCAATATTAACAATAACATTACAGAATCTTGCACTACAAAATGTTCAGAGCATTACAAAATACTACAACTACAACATTAGCATCTGATCAACAACAAAATTGATCAATTGATCATCGTACAATTGATCAATTGTTTCACTGCAACATTATTCTTAATGGAAGAAACTCTCTGCTGTACGAAGGATATACCAGCAACCACATCAACATCACCCATGAACAGACCAATGCAATTTGGTACTTCCTCTCTACTGACCGAGACTTATCCTTTTGTCTCTGTAGTTTGAACTTGTATTTCTCAACTTCAGCCCTGCATTTCTCAACTTCAGCTCTGCATTTCTCAACTTCATTCTTGTATTTTCCAACTTCATCCAACCTATTTATTCGACTCGGTTCATGTTCGGCCTTCAGTGCCTTCAGATTCTAGTGCCAATCTCTCAATCTCGACACAACTCTCTGACCGTAGACACAGATTTCAAGATCACGCCATTTAAAATAATCACATCTCACCTCTGGTTTCTGAATAATCGGAAATAAAATCAAATCAACCCATTTCACGGTAACTCAGAGATAGAAGCCTAAAGGAAAAAATTTGGAGAAAATCAAAAGGAAAAACTTTGGGGAAAACCAAAAGGAAAAACTTTGGGGAAAATCTCTTACCTTGTAATCTACACATGAAAAAAACCTCCTACCAAAATTACTTAGGGTGAACGACGTCCAAGATGATGATGTCTTTCCACATTTGCATACTGGACCGTTTGATCTGGACTCTGTCGACTCACTGTCGGACATAGGCTCCATTTCACCCCGGCGCCGTAACTGCACAAATGGCCAAGAATAAAAACATGTCTCCTTCATGAACGAAAATAGGAGTGAAGTTTAGGAGGATAATGGCCAATAATAAAAACCCACCTTTTTCACGATGTTGTTGGACGAAAATGTTTGAGAGCTCGATCTCTCCAGTTCGGCTGCTGTGTTACGTTGGGAGGGAAGAAGAGTGTGTTTTGAGTTCGAGTATAACGGGTCTTTTTGATCGTTTAGATGAGGGGCAAAAGTGGTAGTTCGAGGCTAAAATATCACGTGAAACGCACGTGTTTTGGCCTCCGTCATCGATTTAGAACGGAGGGTGACGGAATACCCTACATTGAACGGTTTTGATAACTTCATACACTCGATTGAACGTTTTGCTACATTGGTACCCTTAAGTGAAAAAGCGGTATAGTTGGGTACCCTTTTGTGAAGTTATCCCTAATTATTATGTAGGTCCTAATTGAATAAATAATTAATCACATTGGTAAAGGTGTAATTTAAATAAATGTGGAGCCAAATGTTAGTTGTGAAAAGATAGGATTTTAATTTAATAGGGGTCCTGATGTAATTAATAAAATTTGAGGGTTTTAAAAATAAGGAAATCTCCCCCTGCCACATGTCAGCTTCCGGTTGGCTGATGAAATCTTTTCTCAACCACACACACTCACACACGTGGCCTTCTCTCCCCCATTGTTCATTCTTTTCTTTTCTTCTTTTCTTTCTTCTCCCCTGATTCGCGTGCTTCTCCTCTCCCTTTTCTTTTCTCTCCTTTCTTTAATTTTGAAGTTAATTTATATAGGTCCTTTATTATACAACCAACTATGGATAGAAGTTAAAATTAGGGTTGTATGATATTGGTAAGACCTTGTGAGATGAGAGCTAAAATGAAATAAATAGATTCACATAAATTGCAATAAGAGTTGTTAAATTAATATGCTAAATAAGATTAAGGTCCTATAGTCTAATCACTTAAGTATTTGTATATATAATAAAAATGGGTAAAGTATTAAGTGTAACGGTTAAGACTAAAAGAACAAGAGTTGTAAATTATCTAAATAATCTTAAGTCAATAAGTGTATATATATATATATATATAAGTAATGGAAATACATAAATAGGCGCCGGATTCATTTAGTAATATAATTAGATAATTAGTGTGCTTGTCTATGTATTATAAAATACCTAAATGTGTTATGAGGCTATATTTAGCTTAATAAGCATTGTACGTGTATATGTATATACATAAACATACATATGTATGTATATGAGTTAAGTATATATGGTTAGCTTAGTAAATAAGTAACAAGCCATAAATGATTAAAAATGGCAATAAGATGTAATAATAATAATAAATAAACATGATAAGATATAAACCTAAACCTAAATGTTAACCTAGTAATAGCTTAGGATGCTTAGCTAGTCTTAGAAGCGGGTTACGCGACGTGTGAGCAAACAGGAAGCTTATGTGTCATAGAGTATAGGTTCAATAACATGGTCTAATGTTACTAATGTTTGCAGGATCGTATTCGGATTGGAGACTTTAATTGGTTCTCCAATATTGAGTTTGTGTAACTAGAATCCAAGAAAATATTCGAGTCAAGAGTCCAATGCAGCCAAGGTGAGTATTCTACTTACTGAGAAAAGATATTTTTTACGTATTTTATAGAAATGTAAATGATATATGATTTTCTTACCGAACCGAGGATATGTTAAAATATATGTTTTGGATGATTTGAGTAGTTTCGAGTATGTTGAAATTATGCCAATGATGTTATAGCAAATTGTAATGTGTGTGAAGTATGACTTGAATTATGTTTTAAATGTTTGACTGCTTGTTGCGGTTGGAAATTTAGATTTATGTATTTGATGCTTGCTACAGTTGGAGATTTAAGTTATGCAAATTGTTTAAGAAATGATATGTTGAACTGTTTAAGTTTTATAAAGAAAGCATGTGTTAAAGGCATGATTCATGAAATGAAATGTATATTGTTTTAAGTATAAAGCATAAGCATGTGACATATGACATGCTTATGAAAACCGGGGACCTAAGCCCGGCACGTAATGGAACATCGGGGACCTAAGCCCGACACGAAAATGAAACATTGGGGACCTAAGCCCAGAACCAAGGACCTAAGCCCAGCACGCAAACAAAGCATCGGGGACCTAAGCCCGACACGAAAACAAAACACTGGGGACCTAAGCCCAGAATCGGGGACCTAAGCCTGGCACGCAAACAAAACACTGGGGACCTAAGCCCAGAACCGGGGACCTAAGCCCGGCTCGCAAACAAAACATTGGAGACCTAAGCCCAGAACGCATGAGCATTGCATGAGCATGTATATAATTGTTTTTATGAGTGTACATTTTTATATTATGAATAGTTTTGCTAGACGTATTAGTATGCATAAGAGTCTCAATAGGAAATGACTTATGTATATTTCTATCGGATGATTGCATGATTTAAACAACTATGTATGATTACATACATTACCCATGTAAGTAATCCTAAACAACTATGGTGCGAATGAAAGAAATAAGAATACAATAAGAGAGGAAGGAAAGAAACGGTAAAGAAAATATATTCGTTGCTTGATACAGAGTATATTTAGACAGCTATTGTAATGCGTGTGAGGAAAGTAATTTCCTGATTTAGTGTGATCGATCTGGGTGAGTCGGTTATTGTGTCAATCACTTATGCATGATTATCGGGTCTTGATTTATGGAAGAGTAATGCTACACATCATCCTCTTGTCCACCTTTTATCCTCCCAAAATTGATGTGGCTCTTAAAATCACCATTGGATCAAAAATTCAATAATGATCTATCATAAATTCAATGGTGATTTTAAGAGCTACATCAAATTTGGGAGGACAAAGGGATGATGTGTAGCATTACTCTTTATGGAAAGTTGATGAAGGCATGCAAGCACATTGAGCTTCTTCTTTTCTTTTTCTTTTTATTTTTATTTTTTTTCACTCTACTTAATAAGCAAGTTGACTAATTGAATGAAAAGAGAGGTAGAGTTCAAGTGGACATGTTTTCGGTAGTGCATTTAAAACATCTGACCGATAGTCAACGGCATCAAGCCATGATCGAAGACAACAAACATATATGTTTAAATTTTAGGGTTAAACACATTTTTAGTCCCTGAGTTTTAACAACTTTATTTTTTAGTCCCTGAGTTTCAATTCGCATCACAAATGATACATCAATTTTGAGAAATGACCAAATTAATACCTCGGTTAACTTCTCCGTCCAAAAACTAACGGTCCGTCACGTGTCAACCTCAAAAGTTGACACGTGGCACTATATAAAAAAATTAAAAATTAAAAATAAAAAATCTTTAAAAGTCAATTAAAAAATTAAAAAAAATTGAAAAAACTTAAAAAAAAAAAGGGGTGGCTCTCAGCCACCCCCTTGGCCACCATGGGGGTGGCTGGCCACCCCCATTTTGGCTAGGGAGGTGGCCGGCCGGTCTGGGGTGGCCGAACCACCCCCACAGAAAGAAAAAAAAAATCGGGTTTTCCGTTTTGCCCTTGGGGCCGAACCACCCCCGTGCCCTACGGGGGTGGTTCGGCCACCCCCAAGGGCAAAAAAAAAAAAAAAAACCCTAAAAAGAATTTTTCCGTTTTGCCCTTGGGGTGGCCGAACCACCCCCAAGGGCAAAACGGAAAACCCAATTTTTTTTTTTTTTTTCTTTCTGTCCAGGGGGTGGCCGAACCACCGCATGGGGGTGGTTCGTCCACCCCAGACAGGCCGGCCACCTCCCTGGCCAAAATGGGGGTGGCCAGCCACCCTCATGGTGGCCAAGGGGGTGGCTGAGAGCCACCCCTTTTTTTTTTTTTTAGTTTTTTCAATTTTTTTTTTCAATTTTTTAATTGATTTTTAAAGATTTTTTATTTTTTATTTTTTTTATATAGTGCCACATGTCAACTTCTGAGGTTAACACGTGGCAGACCGTTAGTTTTTGGACGGAGAAATTAACCGAGGTACTAATTTGGTCATTTCCCAAAATTGATGTATCATCTGTGATGCGAATTGAAACTCATGGACTAAAAAATAAAGTTGTCAAAACTCAGGGACTAAAAAGGTGTTTAACCCTAAATTTTAATTCTTAGAATCTGTGTGGTTGGAACCAAGTGCTCATTGTCCAACCTTTCTACTTTGATATAGTAGAACACGTAAAGAGCGGCAATAAAACTAATAATAAAGGCACGGAGCTGACACAGAGGAAGACAACTACCAACTTCACCAAAGCAATGACATCATGGTTTTTTTTTTTCACCCCCTGCTCAATATCCAAGTTGAAGTAATGAACGAGAAGAGATGTATGCTCCATTTGTTTCGGCGTAAATTTTTTTTGAAAAATGTTTTTGGTATTTTTCGATATTTGATGGGGATGAAAATAATGGTCAATGAAAATCATTTTGAGTAAAATCCCCTTTAATTTTTGGAAAACGTTTTACGTGAAAATCGTTAATCGTTTTCCAGATTTAAACATTTCGTTCTTACACACATGTTTGTGAAAATTCGCCCCTGCCGAACATTGGAGTTTGTTGGTAACCCGAATATACTATCGAAGGTCCCGAATTTTGGTATCCGATTGATGGATTCCAGTGATGATCGATTGCTGGAATCCGGCCGAAATCTTGCCAGTGCTGGAACCCAGTGACGTCCAGTCGCTGTTGCCAGAATTCAACTGTATTAGGCTAGATTCTGGCCGTACTGGTCAGATAAATGGTCGGAATATGGTTCGTCGGGATCTGGTGACGGCGACCGAACATTGTTGGATTCCGACGACGATTGCCAGATTCTGTTTTTCACCGCTGGTGATTTTTTCATACGAGCCAAACGTCGAAAAATAATTTTTGAGTTTGAAAAATGATTTCGTTGAAAATATTTTAATACGGAAAACATTTTATATTGAAACAAACGAAGCAGTAGAGTTAAAGTGGACTTGTTTCATGTAATTAAGACTGACAATTTTTGATATGATCTACAAATTCAACACTAAATTAATAGACTTAGATTGAAGGGTCTGACTGGTCATTTAATTAAATTGATCGAATTAAAATTGTTATATAGTTTTATCATAGCCATATTTCAACACAATTCAAACTCAACGTACAAATACAAATTGCTACTCTTACATGTAATCCAATACAACCAAGCCAAGGCCCTTGGGGCCGGCCAACTATGCTAGTACCAATATCGATCATAATTATAACGTTGTCGAGTCTTTGGCCTGCCCATTTAAGATCCTACTTACATAAGGGTAAAGGTCGTTGGCTTTCAAGCTGTCAAGATTTCAGCTGCCCATTTAACAAACATTTTTCAACCCAGCGTATGTTACAAGAGCAAAACAAACCCAAGGTTGGGACCAACCAAAGGGCCTGTGCCAAGTCAAGAGCCATGGGTTTGGACTAACTGACCCAAGCTAAGGCTGAACCACCGAAAGCCAAAGCTGTAAGAAATTACATAAATGTCCCTTATGTCATATTTAATTTGATGTAACAGTTACTGTAACGGTAATTATAATAAATGTATTCAATATGATTTAAACGGTTTTTATATTCCACATTATGGTTCATGAAAATAACGGTTTTTATATTAAATTTTCTGATTTATTCTCCTTGATGGGAGGAGAATAATCAGCTATCTATTGATGATGAGGGTCCCTAGCCTACCTATATATAGAGCCCTGTGTATCCATCTATTGGCACACTTATAGGCACAAGCCAGAAGAACTCTCTAAATTGTTTCTTTTCAGATTTTAGTGTTGCAGAAAATTTATTCGTTCTTCGTTCTTCATCAAGCTTGAACAAAATATGGCTGGAGGTATTTATAATTCCGCTGCTTATTATTTTATAGCATTTTATTTTATATATTATGCTTACATGTGGTATCAGAGCTAGCCTCTATGCCAATTTGTTCAGCTTATAGTTTTAGATTATGTAAATTTTTTGTGCATAAAATTATCTCTGTTTATTGTATGTCCATTTACTGTTTTACATATGTGCCTAAAATGTTTTTTTGTAAAGCATGAAATCTGTAAAGCATGTAAAACCATTTATGCACAGAAACATGTTTTTGTCGTGAAATTATTTTAATAATTACACACTATATATTCTGAATAATTTTGGAAGTAAAAGATAAATTCAAGCCCTTACATGAACAGAACCCACACCGATTTGTCTGGATAATTACACAGTAGAGCATGTTTAAGATAAATAGCAGTAAAACATGTTTCATAAGCCTATTTGTAAAGTAGCAGTAAAGAAAAATTTTGCTTCTTCACTCACAAACTTTTGCCTAAACCCACTGCCTCCACTGTTCGGATCCATAGCCCTTTCTCAGTCACCGGCCGATCCTTAGTAGCCATTCGCTGGCGAAAACCCGCATAAGGCTGAGCGGGTTTTTGCAGCATGCAGAAGGCATCGGCCCGTAAGGGCCGCCTATTTCCTGGACAAACGGTGACCCCTCTGGGTCACCGTTGCTGCCAAGCAGCAGCCCATTGTGGCTGCTGCATAAGGCGGCAGCAAGTGCCAACGGCGACCCCTGTGGGTCGCCGTTGCTGCCAAGCAGCAGCCCATTGTGGCTGCTGCATAAGGCGGCAGCAAGCCGACGGGCGGCGTCCGGATTTAAAAAAAAAAAAAAAAAAAAAGGGAAGAAGAAGGAGGCGCAGGGGAGATGTTTTTGGGTCAAAAGGGTTAATAATTTTGGGTTATTGGGTTGGGCTTTTGGGTTAGCCTAATCCAGTTAAAAAAAAAAAAAATAGTTATGAGGTGGTCTGACCCAAAAGCCCAAGTAGCCCATTCAGATTTTATCATCTAATAGCCCAATATCTAGCAGCCCATCCAGAATTAAAAAAATAAAAGAAATATTGTTTATGTGGTGTGGGGTTTAGAACTTGGGCTCTCTAAAGGGTCTAAAACTACTAAGACCAGTGGGTCATACGTTTTATTAATTTTTTATATTGCAATTTTATTTGTCTTATATTTCCATTATTCAATATTATTTAATTATTGCTTATTTAATACTTGAACTTAGGAATAGAATTAATTTTTTTTTTAATTATATTGTTTAAATATAATTGGTTTGATGCCTAGACCTAAGAATAATTAACAATACCATACATGCTGGAGTGTTTACAGTAATATCCAAGAATGCAATGTCTAGAAAAGTTCTGGCTAAGGAAAGTCTTGGGATTTAAGTGTGTCCGTTGTGACCCCCCTCACTTTCCTGGGAACTCACCTGGTTGCACCTTGGAAAATTACTGTTTACCCCATTTAGGTGTTGGTTTGTTATATTCTTGGGACTTTTGTGAGCATCTATACAGTTAACAGATGTTAATGAAGTAGTAATTATTATAATATTTTTGGGAGGGCCACAGCATCCCAATTTTAGAATAATAATTACATCAAGGTTATACACATGAACTTCATATAGAAAAATTAACATCGATTATGTAATTAATTCATAAATTTAATTGCTAATCCCTACAGGGAAGTTTTTATTTTTATGACTTAATTAGAATAAGATAATAAATTTAATGTTAAAAATAAAATTTCTCTTAGGCCCACAGGTACGGAGAATTTTATTTATTAATATTTAAATTTATTAGTCTTATTAATAAAGGGTAAATTTCATGCGTGATGCAACATTTGCCCACAGGTAGGTTGAAATTTACTATTTACTATTAAATTAGCATTGGTTAATTTAAAATAAAGTTTCATAGCATTAAAATTTTTTTCCTTGATTATTGCAGCTATTTCTACTACTGCTATTCTAGAAAGTATTGTTCCAATGCTTAATGGGAACAATTTTTCTGAGTGGAAAGAAAATTTACTTTTCTATTTGGGGTGCTTAGAACTTGATTTGGCGCTCCGTGAGGACGAACCACCTGCCCTCACGGATACTAGTACGCCATTAGAAGTTACGAAGCATGAGAGGTGGGAGCGATCTAATCGCCTAAGTCTCATGTTTATGAAGTCTCACGTAACTAAGGGCATTAGGGGTTCTATCCCTGAATGCAAAAAGGCAACAGAGTTCATGCGGGCTGTTGAGGAACAATTTGTAAGTTCCGATAAGGCATTGGCAAGCACCCTAATGAAGAAACTCTCAAGCAAAACCTTTGACAGATCCAGAAGTGTGCGAGAGCACATTATGGAAATGAGGGACATGGCAGCTCAACTGAAGTCCCTAGAGGTTGATATTTCTGATTCCTTCTTAGTTCATTTCATCTTGAACTCACTCCCGACTGAGTACTCTCCTTTTAAGATATCCTATAACACACATAAGGATAAATGGTCAGTAAATGAACTTCTGACCATGTGTGTTCAGGAGGAGGAAAGGCTAAAGCAGGAGAAACCACAGAGTGTTCATTTTGTGGCTACTCATGATAAGGGAAAGAGTAAAAGAGGCAAAATTGCCCCGCATCTCAAGAAAGATAACAAGTTGTCAATCAAGAAAAATGACAATAAGGATACTTGTTTCTTCTGCAAGAAAGGGGGGCATATGAAGAAGGATTGCCAAAAGTACAAAAGATGGCTTGAAAAGAAAGGTAATATCATATCTCTAGTATGTCATGAATCTTTTTTTGTTGAGGCTCCTTGTAATACATGGTGGATTGATTCTGGCTCTACAATCCATATTGTTAATACAATGCAGAGTTTTCTCAACACAAGGAAACCGGCAAGCAATGAGCAACGGGTCTATTCCGGAAATAAGTTGTTTTCACATGTGGAAGCGGTTGGGACCTTTAGATTAATTTTGAAAACTGGTTATATTTTAGATTTGGAAAATGTATTTTTTATTCCATGTTTCTCTAGAAACTTAATTTCGGTTTCTAAACTGGATGTTATTGGTTTTAGTTTTTGGTTTATAAACTCTACCTTTAGTATTTTTAAAGGTGAAAATTTTATTGGTGGTGGAACCAAAATTGATGGTTTATTCAAAATTGATCTAGATCCCGACTTTGAAAACAATCATTTATCATTGCATTCTAGTGTTGGCATAAAGAGGAGCCTTGTAAATGAAAACTCCGCTTTGTTATGGCACAGAGATTGGGACATATCTCCATAGAGAGAATCAAAAGATTAGTAAATGATGGAGTCTTAAAAACTCTTGATTTTACTGATTTTGGTACTTGTGTGGATTGCATAAAGGGAAAGCAAACCAACAAGACCACTAAAGGTGCCAGAAGGAGTTCTGAGATTCTTGAAATCATACATACAGATATCTGTGGACCTTTTCCTACTCCCTGCCTAAATGGTCAAAGATATTTTATATCTTTTATTGATGACCATACACGGTACATGTATCTCTACTTTCTAAATGATAAGGCTGAAGCACTCAATGCTTTCAAGACCTATAAGGTAGAAGTAGAGAAACAAAAGGACAAGAAAATCAAGATCGTGAGATCTGATAGAGGCGGAGAGTACTATGGAAGGTACACAGAAAAGGGACAAATGATAGGTCCATTTGCGCAATTTCTTGAAGAAGAAGGCATTGTTGCTCAATACACAATGCCTGGCACACCACAACAAAATGGTGTTGCAGAAAGAAGAAATCGCACACTTATGGACATGGTAAGGAGCATGCTCAGTAATTCTGAGTTACCTTTATTTCTATGGAGTGAAGCCTTAAAAACTGCTGTGTATGTATTAAACCGGGTACCATCCAAGGCTGTCCCTAAGACACCTTTTGAATTATGGAATGGATGGAAACCAAGTTTAAATCACTTACACATATGGGGTTGTCCTGCTGAAGTGAGGATTTACAATCCAAATATAAAGAAATTAGACCCAAGGACAACCAGCGGTCATTTTATCGGCTATGCAGTCAACTCCAAAAGATTTAGGTTTTATTGTCCTTCTAATAATACTAGAATTGTTGAATCTATGAATGCAAAATTCTTAGAGGATCTTGAACATAGTGAGAGTGCTTATCCTCAAAGGATTGAATTAGAGGAAGCACAAGAGTTGACTGATGCTCCCTTATCTAAAGGACGTTTGATTATGTTTAAGGAAATCCAAACAGATTGCCTTGAACCACAATCAATTTCAGAACAGTCAACTCATGAGGAACAAGTTCATATTGAACCTACTCAACCCCCTCAAAATGAGGAGGAGGTAGGATTAAGAAGATCTTCTAGAATAATTAGACCAGCAATCTCTAGTGATTATATTGTATACCTCCAAGAGTCCGATTTTGATGTTGGGCCTAAAGATGATCCAAATTCATTTTCACAAGCCATGAGTGGGGAACACTCCACATTATGGGATCTTGTTGACTTACCAGAGAAAGCTGTAGCCATAGGCTGCAAATGGGTTTACAAAACTAAAAGGGATGCTTCTGGTAATGTTGAACGATATAAAGCTAGACTTGTGGCCAAGGGTTTCACACAAAAGGAAGGTATTGATTATCATGAAACCTTCTCTCCAGTATCCAAGAAGGATTCATTTAGGATAATCATGGCATTAGTAGCTCATTTTGATCTAGAGCTACATCAAATGGATGTGAAAACAGCCTTTTTGAATGGGGATCTTGAAGAAGAGGTTTACATGAAACAACCTGAAGGTTTTGATGATAACACTCAGAAAGCTTGCAAACTAAATAAATCTATTTATGGACTAAAACAAGCCTCCCGTCAATGGTATATTAAATTTCACAAAGTTATTACCTCATTTGGTTTTATTGAGAACTTTGTTGATCAATGTATATACCTTAAGGTCAGTGGGAGTAAAGTCATATTTTTAGTCCTATATGTAGATGATATTTTACTTGCAAGTAATGATTTAGGTTTGCTACATGAAACCAAACAGTTTCTTTCTCAAAATTTTGAAATAAAGGATTTGGGTGAAGCCTCTTATGTCATTGGCATAGAGATTCACAGAGACAGAAAACAGAAAATATTAAAACTGTCTCAAAAGGCCTACATTGAAAAAGTTTTGGAAAGATTCAGAATGAAGAACTGTTCGGCTTCTGTAGCACCTATCATTAAAGGAGACAAATTCAGTAATGATCAGTGTCCCCGAAATGCATTGGAACAGGAGCAGATGAAGAACATTCCATATGCATCTGCAATTGGCAGTCTATTGTATGCACAAGTTTGCACTAGACCTGACATTGCGATGGCAGTTGGAATGTTGGGTCGATATCAAAGCAACCCAGGGATGGAACATTGGAAAGCTGCAAAGAAAGTCATGCGGTATTTGCAAGGAACAAAGGACTACGGTTTAACATTCAGACACACTGACCATTTGGAGGTGGTTGGGTATTCAGATTCAGATTTTGCTGGATGTGTAGATAGTAGAAAATCTACTTCAGGGTATATCTTTCTCTTGGCTGGAGGGGCTATATCCTGGAGAAGTAACAAGCAAACTATAGTTGCTACATCTACAATGGAAGCAGAATTTATTGCGTGCTATGAAGCCACTACACAGGCACTATGGTTAAGAAATTTTGTTGGTGGTCTCAAAATTGTCGATTCTATAGCGAGACCAATCAAGATCTTCTGCGATAATCGTGCTGCCATATTCTTTTCTAAGAATAATAAAAGTGGAAGCAGAAGTAAGCATATCGACATCAAGTATCTTCGTGTGAGAGAGAACATCAAAAGAAATGAAGTGCTCATTGAGCATATCAGTACTGAATTGATGATTGCGGATCCTATGACTAAAGGTTTACCGGTAAAGCTGTTTAAAAGTCATGTGGAGCATATGGGACTCATTGATTCATTTTGTACTTAGTTCTTTCTAATTTGTCTATAGACATCAAGTTATTATTAATAAAGTTTGTGCACATTTGTTACATTATCCATGGGGATAAAATTAAAGTTGGACCCGAATAACTTATAGGAAGTTTATTCATAAAGTTTGATTGCCCATATAGTACTCATTTAGGGAATATTTTATATGTAATACATGGAAGGGACAACTTATTATATAAAGTTTTACCGCCATGATTCATGTGTAGTATTCCTTATGTGAGTGAGAGGATTTCATGAATTGTTGGAATAAATAAAGTAATTGTCATATTGAAGAACCGAACATCATAAGGAATTATATGTGTCATAAGGGCCAAGTGGGAGAATGTAAGAAATTACATAAATGTCCCTTATGTCATATTTAATTTGATGTAACGGTTACGGCTTTTAATTATTGTAACGGTAATTATAATAAATGTATTCAATATGATTTAAACGGTTTTTATATTCCACATTATGGTTCATGAAAATAACGGTTTTTATATTAAATTTTCTGATTTATTCTCCTTGATGGGAGGAGAATAATCAGCTATCTATTGATGATGAGGGTCCCTAGCCTACCTATATATAGAGCCCTGTGTATCCATCTATTGGCACACTTATAGGCACAGGCCAGAAGAACTCTCTAAATTGTTTCTTTTCAGATTTTAGTGTTGCAGAAAATTTATTCGTTCTTCGTTCTTCATCAAGCTTGAACAAAATATGGCTGGAGGTATTTATAATTCCGCTGCTTATTATTTTATAGCATTTTATTTTATATATTATGCTTACAAAAGCTTCTCTTGGTAGACCAAAAAAAAGCAAGAAGAAGATCAATGCACAGTGAGAAAGAGTGCAAGAAAATTGGTCATAACAGCCCTATGAAGAAGAGGCAAGATGAAGTAAGAGAAAGCAAGAGATCTTGGTACAGAGAAACATGCAGCTATTGAATGGAGTGTTGATATCGTAAGTTGTTTAATTTGGTTTCTATAATATTTTATTTTGATTGTGATATTAATTATTACCCTTTTCTTTTATTTGTTTGTTTTTATAGTGGCCGGGGTGAGTCCTCAAATGCTGCCACAATGGTCCAATGACTCCAATCATAACAGTTGGAGAGTTCCTCAACTACTGCCACAACATTCTAGTCCCAAGAATTGAGGGGGTTAACAATTGTTGCCTAATTGGTCCAATCACAACAAAGTGCATCAAGTAAGGGAACAAAGAGACTAAGGGGGAGGTTCAAGTGTAAGTATTTAGTTCTGTTTAGTTAGAATATATTATATTATTCTATGTTTATTGTCTTTCTTATTAGGGTTTATTTCCTACCTTATATAGTATAGGGTTTCTTGTCTACTACTCATAGCCTCTCTATAAATAGAGGTCTCGTATAATACAATATGAACAAGACTCAATATCATTATTCTCTTTCGCTCTTTCTCTCTTCTATATATTTTTCTAATATATGTCACGTGGTATCAAAGCTATTTAACGAGTTCAAATTAATACTGTATTTTGTGTACGATGGTTTTGAGCTTACTCAATATGGTTTGTGTATACTTCAATGCACATCATACTTGTGGATATATCAACCAGAATTATAGGAGGGCCAAGAGAAGAACCAAAGGGAGGTTCTAGTGTAAGTGCTTATTACAATTGTATGTCCCTAGAATAGAAACCTGCAGGACCAGGGCTTCTAGAAAGTTGAGGGATATTGTCCAAGCTATCAAAGTTCCCAACATTAGAGGGAAGTTATTTATTGACCTTAATGGAAACCTGTTGGTCCACGGCAAATACCAAGAGCTAGTCCAGCTTGTTCTTGGGGTCCTTCGAGCAGTGGGGGAGTAACCTTTAGGGTTGACCCATCTACCAGAGTATGACATAGGGAGGGCCAAAGAGGCTGCAACAAATGAATCCATTCCACCTAGTTTTGAAGGTGTTGTTAGGAATGAAAAGGGCAAAGGAAATGCCCTTGCAAACAGTGGTGATCATCGATGTCACTGATGTTGGCAAGAAGGATGCAGGGAAATCAAAGAACACAAAACACAAGCCAAAGTGGAAACATAGTTTTTTTTAACGCATTACTCTTTATGCAATAGCATGTACCTTGTGTAATTTGAATCATATCCCATTGTGAATAATATAAAGTTATGTTATGACTACAATTAAATAAATTTCAAAACGATGTAGAACAATAGAACCTGATTTCAATCAATTATCTTAGCTTCACTTTATAATAGGATTATCTAACACGCTCAATTTGCACAACGAAAGAAAAATTTCCATAATAATTAGTTATCATTCATCATATATGGAAATCCAATAATTCATGAAAGGGCCTAAAAGAATTAAGACTTGGATGTTGAAGAGTGATCCTGTTTTGCACAATGCAGACAATTGAAATTTATGCATTTTGAGGACTTTTCAAATTCTTCTCAACATTCAATTTAGATTGGCGTTCAAGCACATAGAAGACAACGACTTTCTTTTATAAATATCAAAATGGAAAAGTAAACAAGTGGACATTCCAATATGTAATTTATATACGTTGAAAAATTTATGATGTTGAGAGCCTTAAATTTTATAGAAGGTTCATTCTTTATGAATGTGAATTGTACACATCAAAAGAAATGGAATGATTACATTTTTAGAGTTGATAAATTCTCATTTTCACGTCTAGAAATTTTATAAGGCCCTTATATTATAGAATTATTATTTTTAATTCCATAATTGAATTCCTTCATTAGAAATTATTTATCAATTTTACACCATATTAGAGTTTCTATTTATTTATTTTTTGGAAAGAATCTTTATTGTAGAATTTTTAATTAGGGACCTTAATTAAAGACTATTTATTAACTTTTTATCATATTAGAACCTTGATTTTTTTATTTATTATTTTTTTAAGAAAAACATTTATTATATAATTATTAGTGGGAGGCATTAGGCGACCACCTAAATCTTCTGAGGTTTGAGCTGGCACTGAACAATGCTCATGATCTCGACACCTCACTCATGCATGGTTCTACCACAGGGTTACTCTTTTCTACCTCCTAGATGAATTATGCTATAATCTCCCCTATTTTACGAAACTTAATCACATGCCACCCACGAGCAAGACTTCTTACTTCACCTCCTATTTTAGGATTTGGTTGTCTAGTTTTTTTAGGGCTAATGCTGGGGAGAATCATTCTTTCCGGAATTCATCCGGAAAAAAATCTTCTTTATGGCATACTTGGAAGCACATAATAATTACAAGAATCCCATGAAGAAGCATTTTTTTTTTATTTTTTCGGATGAATTCCGGAAAGAATGCTTCTTTGTAGCATTGTTCTTTTTGAGATATGATCTTTTGTCATTTTAAGACATAATTTTTTTATCATCTTGCCCCTGTGGCAATGCGGTTCCCTAGCTAGCTTTAGTTGTTTTTTTTTTTTTTTAAAAAAAAAGTACAAGTAAAAGTTGTTACGTGGGCAAAAGTAATTAGTTGTGTCTTGGGGTGACAATGTATCATATCTCAATTCTTTGGAACTTAATGCAGAAGAGATATGATCTTTTGCAACTCAAAAACACAACTCCTGACTACCTTGCCTATATGGCAAGGTGGTCCCCTTGTTAGCTTTTGGCTTTTTCTTTTTTTCTTTCCTTTTTTTTAAAAAAAAAAATATAGTAAAAGTAAAAATTGTCACGTGGTAAAAAATGATCAAAAGTTGTGTTTTTGTGTGGCAATGTATATATTTCATTACAAAAATCCATCTATTTGGGACTGCTTTATTTAGCCTTAGCAAAAAATTCAGAAATGACCAATGAAACAAAGATATTACAATTGGTGGGCATCCGGAGTTAGCATACAATAAAGAGTGACTGATTAGAACTTGAATTCTAAGTTTGATTAGTTATTCAAATTGTAAAAAAAAAAAAAAAAAAAAAATGACTGCAGAACTTTCGAGATTGTATTCAACTCCCACGAAGTTTATGTACGTCCATGCATGCGTGGCAGATTGGATATTTGTTGACTATGGTAATTAATTCGGAGTTATTTGTAGTGCTTCCCTATTAATTAATTTGTCATTATCTGAAATTACTACCTTAAATCACTAATTATCAAAGTAGAATGTAGTGGAAAATGAAAAAACAATGATATGAGCCGAATTAAGCATCCTCAACATTAACATCTAAGAACAATTATAAATATATATAGGGCTTCCAAGAGAAAGTAATTCACAATAATAATTATTGTCTAGCCTATATTATGAAAACCTGTCTATATAAGCTCTTTGCTCAACATCTTCAGCTTACGAATCACTTTAGTCTATCTCTTTAATAACCTGCATGCAAAACATATAAGGCATGATTTGGTTAGTAAAATGAGTATTCTATTGAAAAATATAATAGTTATTATCGGGAATAAAAGAGAGTAAAATGGAATGACTGTTTATACTATTTAATTTGATAACAACTTATATACTTTAATTAGAATTTAATCAAAATTACTAAAACTAAAGAGTATCAGATTATGCCATTGCTGGAACATAGATACTAGAATTTTAGTGTAACTGCTAGTTTTGTTTGTTGTTGACTTGGTTGGTTGTTTGCTGGTTTTTGTACAGCTGGCTGTTTTTTTTGTTCGGTTTGAGCTTGTTTGCTCTTTAGTTTTGCGGGTTTGAACGGTTTTATACAGTTGTTTTGAGTTCAATATAGAGCACTTATTCATCGAAAAAAAAAATGATACAAACCATTGACAATCCTCAGATAGTAACTACAACGGTAGCAGAAACAACACCAGATAGCAACTCCTCATCTTTGGAACCTAATGATCGATACACCTCCCTCTATCTCTTCAATGTATTTGCTTCCTTAAATACTGCTCGATCGATCCGCAGCCTCACACTTTTCTTCTCATACCAGATACAATCCTAACTGATCCTCTCTATATATCTCTCTCCCTATCCCTCTGACCAAGAAAACAAAAAGAAACGCCCATGGCACGGTGGCATGGTGTTTCAGAGATTTAGTCGGGACGAAGCCTCGGATCATACCCAGATAGGCGGCTTGTTGTACGTGTTTGTGTATCAAATCGATTAGAGGATCATGAATAGCAGTAGCATGGATTCCTATGATGACCCACAAAACATGGATAAGTTTGCTTATGGCTTTGAATTCTCCCTTGGCGTCGTTGTTGTAATCGTCATGATTACCGCGGCTTCCTACTACTGCGCCCGCAGGCATTCGCTCAGTGAGCCTTCCAACCATGGCAACTCCCTTACAAGCACCGAACGTTCAGACTCTGTGATCATCGATGTGGGACTCGACGAAGCCGCTCTCCGTAGCTTCCCCAAGTTCCTTTACTCCCAAGCCAAGCTCCACAAAGGCGACTCAACCGCTTCCTGCTGCTCCATATGCTTGGCGGATTATAAAAACACTGATATGCTTCGGTTATTGCCTGATTGTGGTCATCTTTTCCATTGGAAGTGTGTGGATCCATGGTTACGGCTGCACCCTACGTGTCCGGTTTGCCGGAACTCGCCCGCCCCGACTCCTCTGCCAACTCCTCTAGCGGAGATTGCTCCCTTGGCAGGGCGACGAGATTGAGGGACTATAATTCTCTCCCTTTAGTTTAGTCAATATTAACATGTCTTTTAAAAAAACAAAATCAAAGACAGCGACAAAATTAAAATGATAGCTGAATTTTAGTTTTTTTATGCTCTTGTTAATATCATTCAACTTTATGTTTTTTCGTTTTATTATTAGAACTCACTACCAATGAAAACATTGGGGGATGATTTAATTTCCTGTTTTTTTGTACACATGATAAATCATAAGAAACAGCAAACTTATTAGCAGCTGATTTCGTGTTTGTAGATTTTGATTCAGGTCACTAAAAAGCCTTGAAAAAAGAAGAAGAAAATATTGCTTACTTGCTAGACTTCAATTCTCCTGCTTAAAGAATTCCCAGTGATCATTTTCGAGTAGAAAAATGGAACAAGTAAAGGATTTAAATAGAATTATAAAGAAGTGGCGGCTACGTAACATATAGAAGAAATAGTCAACTATATATATATATATATATATATATGTGAAGAAAGGCCAAAAGGGGCGGTAAGCCGACAATAGGCATTAAGCCAAATGGTTTGGGATAAATGAGAGATTCTGATGCCATACAGGTACAACCAATAAACAATAAAATAAGTTTAAAATAAAAAAGAATTAGGAGAAGATTGGAGAGAATCTAAATTTAATATATATATATATATATATATATATATATATATATATATATATATATTTGATGTGGATAACTAAGATGTGTTAGGTAGCTAGCTAGGTACCAACTGATGCAACGCATACTTACAATTACAAGGAAAGCTAATAATAAAAAAGGAAAATAGAGTACCCAGCCGTCATAGGTGAAGTAATGAAGTTAATTTGTCCAAAAGATGTGGCTACTTATATAGCACTTCTTTAAAATGGTGACAAATCGAATCAAAGCCAGCTTAACGACATCATAAGATGTTGGGGCACTAAAACATGACGTGGGCTCTCATGGTCGAAGACGTTAGGGGTTTGAATGAGAAAGATTATGATACACCAGAAAGTTTGTCCTACATCATGCAGGTAGCTAGGTTGTGATCGAAGAAGGTGTTGTATGGATGCCAAATTTCACATTAGTTCTCTATTACGATAGATTACTTGGCTATTTAAATAACTCAGTCAATATTGTGGAAGGCTCCTGTACGTATGAGAGGACAAAGATTAATTTTACACATCATTACATCTTGGGTGCCACCCTTTTCAATTCAGACAAATTGAGAAAATATTAAAGAAAACGATTAGTAACTGTTTAACTTTTAATTTTTAATTTTTTTAATATTTGAGACGATCGAGTAGAAGTACTACCATCAAGCTATATGAGGCAACTGGTTTACTTCATCATATTTCAAGTTCTTTGGAACGTACCTTACTCATCTCCCACCTCATGAGAGGCCCATTAGATGTAAATGAGTCTTCAAAATGAAGTACAATCCAAATGGCTCGGTAGATCGAACGGTATAAACCCTGGTTGGTAACAAAAAAAATTAAATGCCTCGATTATACTGAAACATTTGGCCCTATCACTAAAACTGTCACTGCTGATCATATGCTACTTTTCCTTGCAGCGATCCACAGTAGGTATATATCTCCACAAGCCTGACGTTAAAAACGCCTTCCTCAATTCATGTTGACCCTTGATGAAGCTGTCTGCATGCAACTTCGATTCCTACAGGATTTGGACGAAATGGGGCGATCAAAGTTTGCAAGTTCAACAAATCCCTATATGATCGACCTCAATCAAGTATATATATATCACGACAATAGTATGTCGAACTTTTTTTCTAATGGTTTTTTTGTGAGTTGTGAATTATGAATTATGTAATTAAGATCTATGGAGCAATTAGTTACAAGTACATTTTGTGCGACAGCCTTTCCTATATGAGAGAAAATGATCCCACGATCACGAATCAATCTCACCTGGGATCTAAAGATGATCCATGGTTGATGGTTTCCATTTGTTGTGAAATCACTAATTAATTGGTTGAAACACCGATTGGTGGACCTCAATATAACACATTTGCAGCTGGTTAAATTGTATTTTGACAACAAGCTAAGGTGGCAACTGGCAATCCACATTATCTCAAATCTTGTATTTCATGAGCGAATTTTAAAGTACATAGAGATTGACCATCATCTAGTTCGACAAAAAGCTTTAATATTGTTAAAAGGATATATTTCTTATTAAAATAAAATATATATTATATTGATACTATACAGTATTTTTCTTGAATATATTTTCTATATTGAAAAGAAATATATTATACGGTACTTTCTTTTTACAAGGGTGATTGTAATTAGGTTTGATGGTAATCAAATCAATCAAAATTGATTATCATTCTTACCTATCTTAATTCTCTTATAAATAAGAGTATTCCGTATTGTAAATCAATCAAGCAATAATGTAGCCCTTTGAACTTTACCTTGTAGGCATAGGTCATAGACCGAATCACGTAAAATTCTCTTGTTTCCATTTTCTTATTTCCGCTTTTGTCTTTATTTTTCTTATGTACAGTGTACGTTTATCTTTTCTTTCAAATATGGTATTATTAATTCAAACCTTTAATGTGCCTACCACTTAGCAGTCGAGAAATCTATTCAGTACTAAAGCTCTTGGTTCATCACAGTTCAGTTATCTACTTTGTCAATTAATTTGGGTATCATCAATATCAACTCTAACTTGAGGGGGGTGGAGTGTTAATTAAGGATATATAGACATCAAAAAAGACAACACCCAAAGAATCAAGCAGTCCTACGGAATACACCCTCAAATATATCTTTATCTTGAATTGCATTTTCCTTTATAGACCGACCTCCATAAATTTTGGAACAATTTGTTTTTTCTTGTCTGGAAATTGAATATATTCAGAATTTTATTGGGATCATCGCGTTGAATCACTACAAAAAATGCTGCAATTTGCCGTGTAGCTACAGTAAGCGTGTCTACAGTAGCGGTTACTGTAGCTACACGGCCAATTGGCCACGTGTCTTGATGACAACGTGGCAGGTTGCATAAGAAAAACAAGTAGCCACGTGTAATAAATCCACGCGTCCAATTGGCAGCGTGCATCAAATAAACGCGGGCAACTGATTCTAATTTTCCCCTCTTTTTTTTCTTTTGCATTTCCCCGCCTTTTATCTTTTCATTTCCGCCTTTCTCTCTCTTTTTCATTTCCCCACGCCCCTTTGACTTTTCTTTTCATTTATTTTTTCTTCTTTTTTCTTCCTTCTTTCCCTTATTTCTTCCCCTTTCTTCACACAGTCACAGAGAGGGAAATGGAAGAGGGAGATCGAGAGAGCTGGACAGAGAGATTCTGAGATAGATCTGGCGAATGACGACGGAGCTGGAGTCAGGAGGGTTATGGCCCGAGAGGTTGAGCTTGTGGTCGACCAACTCTCAGAGATGGAGGAGATCCGGCCGACTCACCCTCGTCGGCCGGTTTTTGGTTTGATTTCCGTTCGGTTTTTCTTTTCCTTCTTTCCCTTTTCCCACGCTCGTCGTTCCTTCTTCTCCTTTTTTTTTTTTTTTGTTCTTTTCTTCACACAAAGGGAGATGGAAGAGGGAGACCGATCGGAGATAGATCTGTGGTCGACGACGGAGCTGGAGTCCGGAGGATCACGGCCGGAGAGGTAGAGATCCAGATCGACCGATTCTTAGGGATGGAGGAGATCCGACCGACTCACGCTCGCCGGCCGGATTTTGAATTTGATTTTGGGTTTCTCTTGTTTTGGTTTGATGATTTCCGACGAGTAGTTGAGTGGGCGACTGGGTTTAATGGCTGGCAAATTGATTTTTTTTTTTTTGGTTTTATTTCTAGCGACTTGTTGTTGTTTTGGTGTATTGGTTTTATTTTTGGCAACTTCTTGTTGTTTTGGCGAATTGGTTTAATGAATTTTTTTCCCATTTTGGGTTTTTGTATTTTTGGTTTGATGGGTTCGAATCGGGTGATTGGGTGATTGTCGGTCCCAGCCTGGATTTATGCCGGATTGGGAGAAGAAAAAAGATCGGCCTGGCCGGATGTACGCCGAATTGGGAGAAGAATTTATGTTCTGTTTTTTCTTTTTTCTTTTTCTTTTTTTTTTAAAAAAAAGAACAAAAATGTTAGTCACGTGTCTTTCATTACACGCTGCTAGAATTGCCAGAAAAATGAAATTTCAGTTAGCCACTTAGAGTGACACGTGGCTAAATGCTACATGGCTAAATAGCCGCATATATAAAGGGACACGTGGCTAAAATTGCATTTAGTCACAATTGGATTTACTGCGTGTAATTGGCCGTTGCTAAATGCATGTGGCTAGCAATTAGCCATGTGTATGACCCCATACACGTGGTTAATTATAAGTGGCTAAAAACAAAGTTTTTTTAGTAGTGATGCATGCTCAGGAAATAAAACAAATGGCAAGTTGATGAAAGGAAGGATGCAAATTGAGATTTCTTTTCTTTATTTTTTCTTTTTTCGCTCTACTTAATAAGAAAGTTGACTAGCTAGTTGAATGAAGAGAGAGGTAGAGTTCAAGTGGACATGTTTTCGGTAATGCAATTAATACATGCATCTGATCGATAGTCAACGGCATCAAGCTGATCGAACACGTACAACTCGTTTAAATTTTCTTAGAATCTGTGGGGTGGGAACCAAGTGCTCAGGTCCAACCTTTCTACCATGATATAATATATATATATATTTTAACATGTCCACACAAGATGGATACACAAGAGGAATGAGGGATTCGAATTAGTGACATTCGCTTCATGAGGCATGATCCCCAATCGATTGAGTTACTCCTTAGAGACTCTACCATGATATAATAAAACACGTAAAGAGAGGCAATAAAACTAATAAACAAAGGCATGGAGCTGACCGAGAGGAACACAAATACCAACTTGGTCTTTCCTTTCATGATCTACTTTCTTTCATCCCTACTCAATATCCAAGTTGAAGTAAAGATCGAGAAGAAATGTAGAGTTAAATTGGACTTGTTTCATGTAATTAGGGTTGACGATTTTTTATATATATGACCAACAAATTCAACACGAAATTAATAGATTTAATTTAGATTAATGAAGGGTCTGATCTGTTTAATTAAATTGGTCGAATTAAAATTATATAATCTTATCATAACTACACCTCGATCAACACAATCTAAACTCGATATGTAAACACGAATTGCTACCCGGCCTTAAGTGTAATCTAATGCAACCAAGCCAAGGCCCTTGGGGCCAGCCAACTATGGTTGTATCAATATCTTAATTATAACATTGTCAAGCCTTTGGCCTGCCTATTTAAGATTCTACTTACATAAGCGTAAAGTTTGGCTTTCCAGCTGTTTTCTTTTATTCAATTTTTTGTCAAAATTTCAACTGGTATATGCTTGTAATATATATATATCTTTGTTAAAATCATGCCTGTCCTCAAATATATATTTCTTATAATTGTCTCATAGAGTATGGCTACTCAATTCATGACTAAATGGACCTTTCGGATGTTAATACATATGTAAGCTCATACGTACTCTAGTCCTAATTAAAGTCAAACTAATGAGTTTGATAATAAATTAGAAAAATGGCATGCAATCTCCAATTAATACCATAGTTCTTGACATTTACATGTACCATACATGATGTAGGCCAGGCCACGTACAATATGAAGGTCGATCAGAAGGTCAATTATTATTGTCTAACTATTTCATGAATATTTTTGTACGTAGTAATCCAATTTCTTTTATTTAGAGTAGGATCTGTGTAACTTGCTATTTATTAGAGTTAATTCTTAAAGCTTATGACTAGTTAAGTTTCGTAAGTCTGGTTGGGTAAGGCCCTTTATTTATTATTTATTTTTTTTTAGCAGAAATTTCAGAGTTACACCGTGTAAAAAACTGAAAAAATAAAAGAAAACACTGGAAAAAAGAAAGGTTTTACTCTATCTCTTTTCACAGCCGTTCATCCACTGTTTTGCCGGGCGTCCTTTCCTGCAACTCTGGCATCAAGAGGTTCTGCTTTTGGGTCGTTGTATTCCTCTTCTCCAGATTCGGTTCATGTGCCATCTCCAGAATCTCAAGCATTGATCGGTGGCTACTCCAGCAAAACCTGTTGATCCTGATGGTTTTATAGTGTCTTCGGAGAATTCCCTTCTGGTTTGTGGTGTTTAATAGTGGTTCTAGTTGTTTCCGGCAGCTATTGTGGTATTTTCTGGTGAATTTTTGAGTTCTCCGACAACTTCTACAATTTTTTCCAGCAATTTTTAATTTTTATTATTTTCTTAATAAAATATATGACACGTGGCAATGATATTATAAGAATATTTTGATAAAAGTGGTCTTTTTGACACACTTTGATAATTTGATGGGTCACTTTAACAAACTTAAAAATTCAATGAGCTATTTTAAAATCGGCTATTAGTTCAGAAGACTTTTTTATATTATCCCAATAAACAAATTTTAAAACAGCCTCTTAAATTTTCAAGTATGTTAGGTATGCCAAAAAAAATCAATTTTTTTATTATATTCCTATAATACCCCAATTCTCTTAAAAACTTAAAAAAAAAAAAAAATACTAAACTAAACTAAACTATTTTTTTAAAAAAAAGAAAAAAAAAATGATAAATGCAAAATCAATCCATGTGGTTGGCCTAAATCACAAATCACAAATCACAAATCGCTCATTGTGAAATAAAAAATAATTCAAATGTTTTTAGTATTGAAAAAAAATAACAATTTAGTCATTGTAGTCAAATTACGTCAAAAAAATTTCCTTTTTTTTTAATTGAAAATTTTAATTTTTTTTAACTTTTTTTTTAATTTCTTTATTTTTTTTTTTTAAAAAAATTGTTTTTAATTACCTTTTATTTTAGTTTTTAAGAGGAGGTATTATAGAAATATAATAAAAAAATGGCATTTTTAGCACACTTTAATAGTTTGATGGGTCACATTAGCACACTTAAAAATTTAAAAGGCTATTTTAAAATCGACCGTTAATTTAGTGAGCTTTTTATATTTTTTTCCTTGTTTATTTGTATAAGCATTTCTCTTTTCAGTGCTCACAGGCTTGTTGAAATTCGTCCTTGTTGTATTTTGTATTTTTTTTTTAAAAAAAAAATTCACACCCAGGCTTGGGCGAGCTTAATCCCGATGCAGATTATCTGGCGAATTAACATTGTTTGAAATTCGAATTTTGCTTATTTTTCTGATTGGCTGTCACCTAACCTACATTTATTTTTCTCATGCTTCGATCTATTAATAAACTCGAGTCAATGTCAAAACCTCAACCAAATAATAGGATTATTTATTTATTTATTTATTTATTATTATTTTAAATGAAACGAGGAAGAGCCATTACATGGTTAAAATTAAATTTTATAAATTTAATAATATATATGTTGCGTGATGAATATGTTATTATATTATCTAAAAAATTTAAATGACATGACAATATACACATCATATATAAAATTATATAATAGAATATATTAAAAGAAAGAGAAGAGTGTGAAAGCGGAGATAAAAAGAAATTGATGAAAACCGTTAGACCTACATCTTCAATATATTAAAATATGATGAATTTGCATTAGATTGAACAAAGATGTATGTGAGCTCAGATGGGAAAAGATCCAATGTGAGGCAAAGGAAACTCTAATTGCCCAACTCCCAACACCTAATAACATTCCTTATCTATTAATATGTTTCATAAACAACTTGTGACAGATTTTTCCTAACATCTTTCTAGTCTATTTTTACGTATTAAAAGGAGATAAAATTATGAGAAAAGCCTTGGGACTCTGCTAAATAAATAATATTCCTTATAAATTCGATTAGAATTAATGTGCTTGTCTCATTTTAAAATATATATAATACTTAATGAAAAAGATCAACTTAACAAACTAACTGAAAGAAGCTACATGTACAATCAATCTTGGTCTCAACTGGGCAATTTATGAGTTTCAATATGAATAGCCCAGCAATTAAGTTGCAGGAAAACATGAATAAAGCCTCAAATAACCCAATAACCCCACCGGCAAGTTTCAATATGAATAACCGAGCACTTTTAAACCAGCATAAAATATGAATAACCCCTCCTCCAATAACCCAAGAACCCTCATAATTATCCAATAAAAAAGTTAGGGACATCACATACAAGTTGCAAGAACATTACAAATACAAATACATCATTGCAAATCTTAAACATTACAAATCTAAAATTCTTTGTAAAAAACGACTTCGTTCTGTATATTTTTATTGTTATTAGGGATAATCAAATTTTCTATCTTGAACTGAAAATGTCTACCTTTTATTTTTATTTTTTAAAATACAGTCTCATTTAACTATTAGTTAAAAAAAGGGTCTATTTCTATACTTATATGATGTAGCTGTTTAATAATCCATAAAAAAAAAAATGTTATACATACCACTTTTAACATGTGTCAACTTGTGATCGGTGGTTATTAGAGAGCATTAAATGCTTATATTTTTTTGTTCAAATCACACACCGACGCATGTCAAAAATTGTAAAAAGTTGTATATGTCTACAATTTGTTAAAATATTAATTTAAATGATTAAGTCTACTATTTCTTATTGGCTTAAACTTTTAAAATAAGTATTAATTTAATATGGTATTAGAGCAAACGCTCTGAGTTCGAACATTGTTTCTTTTATTCAACATCTATTTTAGATAAGAGAAAATACTACATATACTCCCACTCCCTAAAGTGGCAATAAGAATAACTATTTGATTTTAGATTAATCACTATTGAATTTTGGATTCAATAGTATGAGAGTAAGAGTGTGTATATCATTTCTCCTCAATCAAATATTTCATGTCTATCCTTTAATATTAGCTTAAAAGTTTGAAATAAGTGATAATAAGAGAAAATACTACACACGCTCCTACCGCCAAACTACCTAAAGTGGCACTAAAAACAACTATTACATTTTAGATGATCATTATTGAATTTTAAAATCAATTGTAATTTTTACGGACCCGTTAAATAATATGCATTTAAGAGTGTATATCATTTCTTTCGATTAAATATTTCACGTCTACCCTTTTATGTCAGCTTATAATTTTAAAATAAGCAATAATTTAACGCGATTATCTATTTACCATACTTCCAAGCAATATATATGCAGATAGTTAAATATATATACCAAGAGTACTCAGCTACCACAGGCAAACTTTTCGAGAAAATATTCACTGGTTAATTAGTGCTGCATATTTAAAAAGAAAAAGAAAAAGAAATGATCGAATATGCGAGAGAATGTTTGAAGTGACCAAAGTAACACAAGCCAAAGAACAAAAAATATAGTAAAAAATAGTAGTGTTTGAACAGATTCCTCGATCATGAAAACGACAGAAACGTTGACCATATCATTGAAAAATTCTAAATCTTCATTAATGGGTTTCTCTATCATAGACAAATTCCGTTACCCTTCACCAAATTCTCTCTCTCTTTTCTTCAGCGACGATGACCAGCGGCGGGGACCAATCTAGTGGTAGTGCCGATATCAGTGGAATTACCTATGGAATCCTATTCGCTATTGGTCTCTTTCTTCTAATCCTCCTCATCATTTTTGCCTGCACCAGGTTGCGCCTCCCCTACAATCGGCCATCTCGCCGGAACGGTGACCGGCGTTCCATAACAATCGAACAAGGTGTGGATGAAGCAACTCTCAGCAGCTATCCAAAGCTCCTCTACTCTCAAGTAAAGAAGGGTGCCTCGACAGCTTCTTGCTGCTCCATCTGCCTGGTGGATTACAAAGAAACTGACATGATCCGCTTGTTACCTGATTGTTCTCATCTCTTCCATCTGAATTGCGTCGACCCGTGGATGAGGCTACATCCGACATGTCCAATATGTCGGAACAAACCAGTCGCAGGTCAACATACGACTCTCATGGCAGAGGTGGACCCCTTGGCAACCAGACAAGATAATTAGAAGATGAAAAAATGTTTTGTACAGTCATATTCATGGGAGCCTGCTGATGAGATTAATTGTATGAAATATTGTGGATTATATGTATTTTGCTGCCTTTTGTGTGAATATATCTTTTCTTCAAAAATGAAAGAAAAAGTCTTCGACATGTATGAACTGGAACTGTTGATGTAAAAGAAGAAGACACTGTACATAATGTCCGGCCATGATGTTGCAGAGGAAATATGGACATGGCAAATTATCCTTTTGGTTGATATAGTTTGAATTGTAAATTTGAAATGTAAAGTAACAAATAAAAACTAAAAAAAAATTATTAAAAAAATATAAAATAACAAAAATTTATTCCAAAAAAAAAAAAAAAAAACTGTTTTTTCTTTTTAAAAAAAATGATTGTCAGTTTTTTTTTTCATTCTTTTTTTTTTCTTTAAAAAAAAATGTTCTTTTTCGTTTATTTAATTTAATAAAAAAAGGTTTTTTTTTCATTTGTTTTTTTTAAATAAATAAATTTGAGTTCTTTTTTGTTTTTTCGTTTTTTTTTTCTTTAAAAAAAAATTGTTCTTTTTTTTGTTATTTAATAAAAACTGTTTTTTTTTTCATTTGTTTTATTTTTTAAAAAATAAATAAATTTCAGTTATTTTTTGTTTTTTCGTTTTTTTTCTTTAAAAAAAAAAATTGTTCTTTTTCGTTTTTTAATTTAATAAAAACTGGTTTTTATTTTTTCTTTTTCATTTGTTTTATTTTTTTTTAAAAAAATAAATTTCAGTTATTTTTGTTTGCTTTTTTTTTTAAAAAAAAAAAAATTAAAAAATTTGTTCTTTTTTTTTTTTCGTTTTTTATTTAATTTTTTTTTAAATATTTCTTTTTTATTTTTTATTTTTTATTTTTTATTTTTAGTTTTTTAGTTTTAGTTTTAATTTTTTGAATTTATGAGGACATTTTTGTCTTATGAAAAAAAAATTAGGGTCATTTTTGTCTTTTTGTTAGGAGGGACATTGACATTTTTTGGTAGTTTAGGGAGGGACATTGATACAATTGGTAGTTTATGGGGTACATTGACAATTGAGTTGTAATTTGAGGGGTTATGTGTACTTTTCCCTTTAATAAAAGTTCAAACGGACTTTAAATTTTAGAATAACGAAAATAGGGTCAAACAAACTCCGTTTTGGTCGATTAGAAAGCCAGAACGCTCATCTCGAAGTCCTCTAACTACCCTCCGAATTTCATAATTTTTGGACTTCATTTAGTATCCGAAAATACTCATGAAAAATGGTACCCTGATTTGGACGAAAATTAGCATTAATAATTTGTGGGCCTATTTTATTTATTCCTACATAACAGCCCAGCCCATTTCTATTTATTAAAAGCCCAGCCCACATGAAGAAGACCCACAGCCCATGTGCAGCCCCCCCCTCCCCCACGACTCCTTCTCTCCCCTTTTCTTTGATTTGATTATTGTACAACACCAATACAACAACTGTACAACAACCCCTCACATGAGGGTGGACTCCAGTATGTGGGACCCACCCTCATGTGAGGGATTGTTGTACAGTTATTGTATTGGTGTTGTAAATTTAACATTTTCCTTTACCTTATATATCAAAGCAAATATCTAATCTTCAAACTTGCTCCCCAAGTTGTTTCTCAACCCTTAAATCAGATTGTTTTGGGTTAATCTGGGCTGTCCAAAACCTTATAAAAGGAACCCATCCTCCTCTAATTGCTCACGCTCAATCTCTCTCAATTCTCTCTCATTCTCTCCCTGCAATTTTTCTCAATTATTGTCTCTCTTTTGGTTTGGGCTCAGCAACAAGACCAAGGGTAGAAGGGTAGAAGAAGATCAAAGGTAATTTCTCTCTCTCTCTCTCTCTCTCTCTTTCTCTTCCCCTCTCTTCACTGTCTTCGTTTCAGTTCACCTGCAGGGAAGAAGAAGAAAAAAAGAAAAAGAAAAGAAAAGTAGGAGGTAAGAAAGAAAGAGACAAAATGATAAAAGAAAGAAAAAGAAAATGAAAAAGTGTCTGTGTTCGGTGGGTACAAAAAAAGAAAAGGAAAAGAAGAAGGGAAAAGGACAAAAGTAAGAACTCTCTCTAAAAAAACATAAAAGAAAAAAAAAAGCAAAGAGGAAAAAGACAAAAGTAATAGAATAAAGAGACTCTTTAATATCTCAAAATACGATTTTGAGATATTTAGCGAGGCTTTGATTTATTTTATGTAAATTTCTAATTTATAAGTTTTAGTTTTATGAATTTTATATATTTTATTATTATAAATTATAAAATTGTTTTAATGTGTTTTATCTTGTGTTTAAACAAAACTTTTTTTAAGTGGCGCGAATGATTTATAAAACACGCAATTGTGATTCCCGAATAAAAGTCACTATTTTATAAAAAGTGTCGTTGCGTTGTCTAAATGCTTTTGAATATTATTAGACATTATTAATGCCGTTATTCTGCTCAATTTAATAAAAGAATGAAATTGGATTATCTTATAAATATAACAATTAGTTATATTAATATCTATGTTTATTATGATATATTATATTACTATGGTTTAAAAATGAAAATGATCATTTTTAGTAAAATAGTATTTTAGTTATTCAATAATAAATGTTGTTATAATGCCCACATGAAATATGTGGCATTATAATTAAACCATTTTATATGCCGTTATTATGTCTAAATGATATTAGAGATTATATTAAGATTTAAAGGTTAAAAATGAAAATAAAGTTAAGATGAGTTTGTTAGTGGGTTGTACTAATTAACTATTATTTGAATTAAATATATATTGCAGTGAACAATTATCTGTGAACCTTTTTGGAAGCTGGAAATAACTCTGAGAATTACTCACTCACTGGGGATGATACGTGTTGGTGGTCTTTGATGATGTTGTGACGTCTGTTTTATTTAATTGTATGCGAGTTGTTTGTTATTTAACATGTTTGTTTAGAATAATGTATATGTCACTGCAGTGAGCATTTCTTACTTACTGAGGATGATATGTGTGCTGGTTTTTGATTCTTTGTTGAAGTCTAATTTATTTAATTGTATACGAGTTGTGTGTAACATGTTTTGTTTGGAACCGTGCCTATTTTATTGAGTATATTATTGACATGATTAATGATTATATTGATAAACTGTCATTGCATATTTTACTGTCAGAACATATGACCTGTTAACAAAAAAAGACCGAAGGTTAGCAACCCATGGCAAAGACCAAGGGGTATAGTCCTAAGACGAAGACTGCAGGTGAAAGTCCCAATGCATCAATCAATCAGTCAAACTGAAGGTTAATGTTCCAAGACAAAGACCAAGGGGTATAGTCCTAAGGCAAAGACCAAGGGGAATAGTCCTCATGCAATACTGATTCAGACCATAGGTTTTAATAAGACCTAAGATGGTGAGAGTCCATAGGCAATGATCAGTAATTCGCTAATAATAATAAGACTAAGACTTAAACCCTATGTCATTAATCAATAATAAGTCCCATGGTTTAAATCCCGAGGCATAAATGAATATTGAGATTGTGCATGCATATAACTGTCATTATATGATTGTATAGTGTACTTTTAAATGATTCAGTATTTCATTATGTGGTCAAAGACCGTTGACTCACTTGACCACATCATGAGATTGTGGTGGTAATTGAAATCTCATGCGAGTTTTCTATGATGGATTCAAGAACGGAACTATTAGGAATATTACGATAATATTATTATAGTATGGTTAAAGACTTTTAAGTTAATATGTAATATTTTATATGTTAAGTTGTATTAGTTGAAGACAATGTTTAAATATTATTTAGTGCCGCATGTGGCACATATGTTATTATTTTGAATGTATTTATTATATCAGAACAATTGGTTAGTATTTTTATATATTGAGGTAATTCAGTCAGCTCTGATGTGTTATTGTTAAAAAAAAAATATATTTCGTTGCCAATATTTATAACTCTGATGATGTCGTAATACCACGTGGAAATCGAAAATTTTACTTACGCTTTTTGTAAAAAGCGAGGCGTTACAGTCCTATCTATGTTTTTGCGATTTACCAGCATCATTAGAGACTTCTTGGACTCAGGAAAACCCTGGAAGAAGATTTTGGGGTTGCACCATCTGCAACTCAAGAGTAAGTAGTTTTATGATTGAAGCACTTCCACTATATAATTTGAGTGAGTTCTTACTAACTGCCTATACTTCAACATACAGATAAAAACTGCATGCAATTTTTCCAACTGGTTGGACAAACCAACTTGTGCAAGGGGTATGAAGGTCTTAAAACAAATTATAAAGAAGGTTAATGACCTAGATGATGAAAATGATACCTTGGTGGCAAGGATTAAAAAAATTGGAGAATGAAAATGACAGTTGCATGAAAAGGGTTAAGCAATTGGAGAAGGGGGATGATAAATACATGAAAATCATCAAATATCTAGAGAAGAAAAATGACATCTATAGGGTAAGAGATAAATTTTTTATTTATGCTTTGTTGTTTGTCATAGTTTGCAATGTTGTTGGTTGCTTGTGTTGCACTTGTTAAATGACTTTGTAGTTTGACATATGTATGTGAATTATGTAAGTTTGAACCCCATTTGATTTCATTAATTTCGTGTTTTTCCCTTGATGGTTTCATTAAGTATCACAAATTAGGGGTGTAAACCTAGAGCGGGTTCCAAGTTATTGGGTAATAATCGGGAAGCGGCTCCGGGATCCCCAATTATTGAATTTTAGTAACCGAAATTGGAACCGATTACCTCGGTTAACCGGTTTTTACCCAGTTACTTGGGTGAAAATCAGTTATCCGGACCGGGTACAGTATTGTTCTCTACTTTCTCAGTTTCTAGGCAATCAAACAGAGGGAATCTAACTCCAAATTTTCCTCCCAAACAATCACTATTCAAATATCCCCAAAAACAAGAAACAATCAGATGGGTTTTGGATTAGCAGTTGCAGATCGCTTATAACCAATCCATCTGTACATTCCTAGTTAAAGGTGTGTTTTAGTCTCTTGAACCAACCCTTATTTACTTAAACATTTTTGGATCGTGTTCATATGGTGTTCATTGGTTTGAATTTAAGAATTAAAAGCCTGTTTGAGTCTAATACAAATTCGATTTTTTTTTTTTTTTTTTTTTTAAGATTAGAGTTTAAAAATCTAATGGCCTATATGTTGCCACATGGTGAAATATATTGCCACGTTACTTAAACTTTTCAAATAATTTTGTACAAGGTACATCATTAAATGCAACAAAACAAAATTTTGACAATAAAATAGTTGTTTCACGATTCATTAATATCCTAATTCACTTAAAGATGGTAGTTTTTGTTCTGAATAGGGTCCTCTCCACTTCAGCCATTTTATAATCAAGATTTTATTTCATGTCACGTGCCTTGTTAAATATAACCAAATAAAATCTTCTTTTCTCCACTTTGGCTCCTAAGAACATTCTTATTAGCCTTACCAAATTTTACTAGCCAAAATAATTAAAAATCACTTTTATCTATTTTAGCCATCATTTTTTTTTTAAAGCACCTCAACAGTCTTAGCATTTCACCTATCCACTATCACTATTTCATTTAAATAATATTTATCAAAAGGGAGGTCATATATGATACATGAGAGAGAAATAAAAAAATTGAAGAGAGAGGAGAAAATTTTCATAGTTTTTTATTGTTTTGGTGTGTCAACAATGTTCACTATTGTTGGTGAGTACTATTCACTCACCAAATTGATAAGGCTGATGGGGACTCATTTTGCACCAGGCCATTTCAATAAATTCGCTCACCAAAATAGTTTTTTCTTGTCAAAATTTTGTTTCATAAATTTAACGATGAATATGCTGTTATATCACGTACCTTGTTAAATATAAGAGATAATTGCACTACTAGTCCCTAGAGTTAGCCTAAATTATGAATCACTCCTTGTGGTACAAAAAGTTCATGGATGGTCCTTGTGGTAAACTATAATTACAAATCACTTCATAAACCCGTTTTTGGTCCACCAAGTTAACAGAATCCGTTAGTTTGCCACGTCATACCTAATAAAAAATCGACATATGTCCATTACAATAAAAATATAAATATATTAAAAATATAAATAAATAAAACTTAAAAATTATTATTATTTTTTTAAAAAAATTAGAAAAAGTGAAGGGGTGGCTGCCAATTGGGCAGCTCGTGTGCCACCCCTATAGGTGGCCGGGGGTGGCTCACGACCATCCCCAGAGGTGGACGGGGGTGGTGCATGGCCTCCCCCAGGCCTGGGGGTGGCCTTTGCACGGACCACCCCGAAAGGGTTGGCTGCCCAACTGGCAGCCACCCCTTCACTATTTTCTAATTTTTTTAAAAAATTATTTTTAAGTTTTATTTATTTATATTTTTAAAATATCCATATTTTTTTATTGTAATGGATACATATCAATTTTTTATTGAGTATGACGTAACAAACTAATAAACTTTGTTAACTTAGTGGACGAAAAATGGGTTCAAGGAGTGATTTGTAATTATAGTTTAAAACAAAGACCCTCCATGAACTTTATGTATCATAGGGAGTGATTCGTAATTTAGGTCAACCACAGATACCAGGAATGCAATTATCACTAAATATAACAAGGGAAAAGTACATATAACCCCTCAAACTACCACTTCATTGTCAATGTACCCCCCAAACTACCAATTGTGTCAATGTCCCCCCCTAAACTACCAAAAAATTTCAATTTCCCCCTAATGACAAAAATGCCCTTCATAAAATTATTAAAATAAAATAAAACTAAAAAAAAATATTAAAAAAATAAAAAATAATTTATTCCAAAAAATTAAAAAAAAAAAAATTAAAACTGTTTTTTATATTTTTAAAAAAGAAAAATAATAATTTTCAGTTTTTTTTTTCTTTTAAATTTTTTTTTTCTTTTTCGTTTTTTGTTTTTAATAAAAACTGGTTTTTCTTTTTCTTTTTTTCTTTTTTTATTTTATTTTAAAAAAAATTGTTATTTTATTTTTATTTTTTTTAAATTTCTTTTTCGTTTTTTATTTAATTTTTTTTAGTTTTAGTTTTAATTTTTTGAATTTATGAGGACATTTTTGTCTTATTCAAAAAAAAATTAAGGTCATTTTTGTCTTTTTGTTAGTCTTAGGGGGACATTGACATTTTTTAGTAGTTCATGGGGGACATTGACACAATTAGTAGTTTGGGAGGTACATTAACAAGTAAGTAGTAGTTTAAGGGGACTAAGTATACTTTTCCCCTATAACAAAATAAAATATCTTTGAGTCCATTTTGGCTACTAATAATGTAACAACGATTAAAGCAGAATCATTTTAATGCATTTGGCGCATGTAAATTGGATGTGACGCTTGCGCGCGCGGCTCACGTTTGGAGACAAGACCATTGAGTTTCGCCTGTTCAGGCCTATGCATGGCATCCGCATCGCTCTCTTGGGAAGGCAGACCGTCGCCACCTTTCCCACTTCTCCATGTTATAAGTAAAGCGAGACTATAAATTGAAGACATCAACCAATGCCTTTTAATTTCACCCTCGAGAAATAGAAGAAAAATCCGCTTGGAGTTGGAATCATCCTCCATAGGCATTGCTTTTTCAGGTATGCTTTTTTAAGATATTTGAATCTTCAGTAAAATCCCGGAATTTCTTCTCTTCTTCAATCTTCTTTTTTCATAGTTTTCCTTCGCGGTTTGACATCACGTCGTTAATTAGCATGTATACAATTAAATACAATAAAATAAATCAACTAATTAAACGATAAAGGGAAAGAGATGCAGATCATATCATAAAATAGCTTAAACCTTTCTCTTATATACTAAAAGTTGTAAAGAGATAGATAGAAGATTTATTATATATAGTAGTTTATATCTTGTACAAAAGGTTTTTAGTAAGGAAGAACCCAATGCCAGTTTTAATGCAAGAGTCCTTATTTGTTAAAGCTTTTTTTAAAACAAAAAATACTTAAAAAAAAAAAAAAATTCTAAAGCACAAATTAACTACTTAAAAGAAAACTATTTAAAACATATCACGTTAGTTGATATAAAATTAGTGTAAATAGTAACATTATGTTTTACCTTTACGTGAAATCAGAATTTTTTTTAAATAATCCAAAATACCCCCAACTACGTACTTAAAACCACCCCAACACCCTCGCACAAACCGAGCACCTCACGAAGAACCAGACACGATCACTACACACTCATGAAAAAACAAGCATCCATGTACGTTGTTCAAAACGCCACAGAAAATCACGACCAAAAGGCCATATATTCGGCCTATTTTCAATGCAATTTTTGGTATTTAAAGAAAATATAAAATTTGTAGGAAAATGAAAAACCCTTAATTAACCGGATGATCCTATATATATAGAATAGTGACGTGTGTTTTTTCTTTTCCCGCCTACTAAAAATGTGGAAAATTCCAAGAACAAAATACCAAAAATATAAATCTTTTAGTACGAGGAAAGGGAATGACACTTCACTGCCCAAAGAACTTTTTTTATTTTTTCTTTATTAATAAATCATTGATATTGCCTGCAGATCAAAAGAAGAAAGATTGAGAGAAAGATATTGGAAGAGTGGAAATGATATTGCCTGCAGTTGATCAGAAAGAAGAAAGATTGTGAGAAAGATATTGGAAGAGTGGAAATGATGGAGGGGGAAAGTTCAAAGACAAAGGGAGCGGTTTTTAATGATCGCGGTTACCTTGATGTTGTGCTTTCTTGGTCCCTTGAAGACATTTCCGATGAAAACCTTTACAAGAACCAGGTTTGCTTTAATCCAACACTTAAATTCTCTTTCTTCTTTTGGTTTTTTGTTTATTGTTGTCTCATTATATTTTATCGCAATTTTTTGAATGATTTTTAGCATTTACAAAAGAAAAAAGACATGTACTTTTTGTTACTATTTCTATACTTAGCCCACTTTGCCTTCACGGGCTTGAAAATTTTAGGCCTGACCCTTATATCAAGACCAAAAGCTTCCTTTTTGCGTGTCATTTTCTTCCCTTTACTACCTACCATTTGTGGAGAGAGTAATAAAACTCTTCCCGCTCATTTCATTCGCCGACGACGTCAACTCCTTAAAAGAAAGAAAGAAGTCATTCAAAATACGTCACGTTAACATGTATAAAATGAGTTTACATAATAAATGAGTTTGAAGAATATCAATTCTTTTTGTAAAACAATATATGCATCTTAGCATTTAGTTGTTTGGATTGCTTGTGTTACTTAGGCAGTTAATTGTGGGAGTATTCCTTATGGCCACTTGTCAGAACACTTGTCCCCACATGTAGACCGTAAAAGTCCATGTGTCTTACTCACTCTATAGAGAAAGCTTTCAAAATTTTGTATTATATATGCTAAATGATTAATAAAAAAGATATATTTGTTTAAATATATCTTCTCTTAGGTGCATGTTTCTGTGGATTAATTCATGCATTTGAACCCTTGTTTGATTCTTTATAGGTAGAAAAAATTCCACGGGGGTTTGAAAATGTTGAGCAGTATTTTGGGTCATACGTTTACCCCTTACTGGAAGAGACTCGTGCACAACTGCAATCAAGTATGGAGATTATATCAAACGCTCCATTCGCTGAAGTAAGAGCATTTGATGAATCTAAGCCGTATGGGAAGAATTTGTATGATGTTAAGATTGATTCTTGGAGAAACAGATTCAGTTCTCCTGGGAAGGAGCCCTACAAAACACTGCCTGGAGATTTATTTGTTTTAGCAGATGCTAAACCTGAGGATGTTTCTGATTTACAGAGAACAGGAAGGCAATGGGCTTTTGTAACGGTCACTAAAATCCAAGAGGATGAAAACGAGGACAATAGAACATCTACTAGTTTTAAAGTCAAGGCGTCGAAAGACATTGGAGATGATGCTGGGACACAGAAATCATTGTTTCTGATTTTCTTGATAAATACAGTCACTAACAAGAGAATATGGAATGCCTTGCACATGTCTGGGAATCTGGAGATTATCAAAAACGTTCTGAGCACTAATTCTTTGGTAAATACTAATTCTTTAGCATTTCATTCCGGTTAAATCACTACTTATCCTAAAAGCTTGAAATTGATTTGGAATGGTAAAGTTAATAATGTAATTAACATTTTAACGCTCCCATTCACATGGGGCAATAATCATGTGAAATGGAAATGAACCATTTTGTAGTCAACATTTAATGTTATTGCATCTAACGATGTAATTAATGATGTCAGATCATTTAAATTTTTTGAATGGCGTGCAAATATATTTATCACGTGACATCATCTACACCGTTGAAACAACATTAAATTTTGATCATGAAATGACTCTTATCTATTTCGATCACTTGAAATTGAGAGAATCATATTCCCTTCAAGTTTGGGACTAGACGACATGTGAACTATTTTATTTGAAAATAGGGATAAACTATAGAGTCAAGGTTCAAATTGATTCGAAACTCAGTTTGAACCTTAACTCTGATACTATGTTAAATCACTACTTATCTCAATATTTAAACCGATAGGAAAATGTGAATTAAGATTATTTCCTCTAGTTATCAAAGCTGTGTACTGTTGTGGATAGTTTTGTTTGAGTTTATTACATCTCTCTACCCTCTCCTTACCCCTTAATTTTGGGTATAACATGTCATACTCATATATTTCGTACGTAAACAATAACAAGAGAAATTTGTTTTGACTTTATCTAAACTCATATTTGTTTTACTTACATTAATTAATTATTGGAGACTTAGTTTGACTATTTTCTTTTTCTGATGTTGTACAATAGATTGAGGAAGATGGTGGTCTCTGTTGTGCACAGAGAGGTGAGAGCTGTGATGAGAAATTTGTGACAAGTGTTACTTCTAAATTGAATGAATCACAAACCAAGGCAGTTCTGGCATGTCTCCATAAGATACTTTGCAACCACAAATCAGCTGTGGAACTTCTATGGGGACCTCCTGGTACAGGGAAAACAAAAACTACCAGTACACTGCTCTTTACCCTTTTAAAAATGGGATTTAGGACTCTTACCTGTGCCCCAACAAATGCTGCAATCACAATAGTGGCCTCTTGCATTTTAAAGCTGGTGAAAGAATCTTTCGAAACTAACAGTTGGAGCGGTGCTTTGTTTTACTCATTGGGAGATATTCTCTTATTTGGGAGTAAGGAGCGGCTGCAATTTGGTTCAGACGTTGAAGAGATACATTTGGATTATCGGGTCAAAAGGCTTACTGAGTGCTTAGGACCTCTGACTGGTTGGAGGCATTGTTTTGCTTCAATGATTGATCTTCTTGAAGATTGTGTTTCTCAGTATAAAATCTTCTTGGAGAATGAATCTCTCAAGGAGAGAGAACAGAACAATGAAACTGAAATAAAAAAGAAAGGTAGTAGTATTAGCAAGAGGGAGTGCAACTCATTTCTGGATTTTCTGAGGAAAAGATTTATTTCTACTTCACCATTAGTCAAAAATTGTATTCTCGTCTTTTGTACGCATTTACCAAAAAAAAACGTTCTGGAACATAATTTTCAAAACATGGTCTCTCTTATTGGCTTGCTTGAGTCTTTTGAAACCTTGTTGTTTCAAGATAATGTGGAATCTGAAGTACTGGAGGAACTTTTTTCGCGTTCGGAATTAGCTGCGGATATATCTCAGTCATTCATGGATATGCCATTCCAGTTGTATAAAAGGAGAAGTGAGTGTCTGTCTGTTTTAAGGACTCTTAACGATTCGTTTAATAAACTTCACCTTCCAAACATTATGAACAAACAGTCAGTAGTGGAATATTGTCTTCAAACAGCTTCCTTACTTTTTTGCACTGCTTCAAGTTCTTCTAAGTTGCACTCAGTGGCAATGAAACCACTGAGCATTCTGGTTATTGATGAAGCTGCACAATTAAAGGAGTGCGAGTCAGCCATACCATTGAAACTTCCGGGTTTAAGGCATGCGATTCTTGTTGGCGATGAGTGCCAATTACCAGCAATGGTTGAAAGCAATGTATGTAAATTCTATTTGGTTACTCCTCTTTCTTCTTTTTTTTTTTTCTTTTTTTTTTTTTTTAATTTTTCCTTTTAATATTCTTTCAATATCTATATGTTTCTTTTCACAGATTGCTGATGAAGCTGGCTTTGGGAGAAGTTTATTTGAGAGATTGAGCTCATTGGGTCACTCAAAGCATTTTCTCAATATACAGTACCGAATGCATCCATCCATAAGTTTCTTCCCAAATTCAAATTTTTATCACAAACAGATCTTAGATTCTCCAAATGTTAAAAGAAGAGGCCACGAAAAGCACTACCTTTCTGGGCCAATGTTTGGTTCCTATTCTTTTATAAATGTAGTAGGTGGAAGAGAAGAGAAGGATGATGTTGGGCATAGTAGGAGAAACATGGTTGAGGTTGCTGTTGTTATGAAAATAATGCTGAAATTATACAAAGGTTACCCTCTTTTGTCTGAATTTAAAAGGTTGCTGTTGCTATAGAGAAACCAGTGCTTAAACATTTAATTAATTTTTTTTTTCCCCTCTTTTGTCTTTTGCTCCGAATACAGCTTGGGTTGGTTCAAAGCAGAAACTCAGCATTGGTGTTATATCTCCTTACACTGCCCAAGTAGTTGCAATTCAAGAGAAACTTGGACAGAAGTATGATAACCTTGATGGGTTTGCTGTGAAGGTTAAATCAGTTGATGGGTTCCAAGGTGGGGAAGAGGACATAATAATAATATCAACTGTAAGATCTAATAGTTGTGCATCAATTGGGTTCTTATCAAATCCTCAGAGAACTAATGTTGCTCTTACAAGGGCTAGGTAATACTTATGCTAAACTCTTTTGATAAGTTTGCTTTTGCTTTCATTTTAACAAGTGTGGTGAATAATTATTGGCCCTATAATTCCTTTCAGGCACTGTCTATGGATTTTGGGAAATGAAAGAATGCTGTGTAATAGTGAATCTGTTTGGGAAGCCTTAGTTCGTGATGCTAAGAATCGCCAATGTTTCTTTAATGCTGATGAAGATCATGATTTGAACAAAGCAATATTGGATGTGAAGAAAGAGTTTGAACATTTTGATGATTTGCTCAATGGGGATAGCATACTTTTCAGAAGTGCTAGGTGGAAGGTACTTGGTGTTCAATAGTTATTTTTTCCATGCAACATATTTATATTGTAACTTCTATAAGTGGCAATTTTAATATTCTTGTTTAAATTTTTTTTTTGTGGTCTTTTTAATAAAACTTTTGTACTCAATATCAACAGGTTCTTTTCAGTGATAACTTTCTAAAGTCATTTCAAATTCTGAAGTCTGTACAGACAAAGAAATCAGTTATACACCTTCTAGTTAAACTTTCTAGTGGATGGAGACCCAAGAGGACGCATGTAGATCCCATTTGTGGAGGTTCTTCACAGATTTTAAAGCAATTTAAGGTTGAAGGTCTTTATGTTGTTTGTGCAAATGACATAGTAAAAGATTGGAGCGACGCGGTGACAGAATTTAGGTACTATCAAGTTTTGAAGATCTGGGATATATTACCTGCATGCGATATTCCAAAATTAATCAAACGTCTTGAGAGTTTCTTTGGAAAACATACAGATGACTTTATTAATCACTGCAAAGAGAGATGTCTGGAGGGGTATGTATTTTCTTTTTCATTCTAGTATTTTTGTATGCTCAATTTTAAAACTTAAATGATGCCTTATTTGGATCTTTTAAAATTGCGTGCATCTCTTCTTTATATTTGACATTCTAATTGGCTTAAACTTTTTTTTTTTTTACATTGTTTTTTGCATAGGAATTTGGAAGTTCCGAAGAGTTGGTCATGTTCTTCTGATATTGTCAAGATTAAGAATCTTGATAGCAGTGAAAATGAGATTGATTTAAGTGGTTCTGCTTCTGATGGAAGAAGTTATGTTGAGAATGTAAGGGTGAGTGAGAGTTTGATGCTGATGAAATTTTACTCCTTATCATCAGGTGTAGTGGGCCATTTTCTTTCTAATCATGATGGTAGCGAATTGGATCTTCCACTTGAAGTAACTGAACAAGAGTTGGAGATAATCCTTTTTCCTAGAAGTACCTTTATACTTGGACGCTCAGGTACTGGGAAAACAACTGTTTTGACTATGAAGTTATTTCAGAAAGAAAAATTGCACCATATGGCAAAAGACTTATTCTATGGTGTCAAGAGCGATAGACCTGTGCATAGTCAGGAAAAAGAGGCTGAAGAGACTATTGTAGAAAAACAGGAAACTATACTGCGCCAGCTTTTCGTTACAGTCAGTCATAAACTGTGTTATGCTGTCAGACAACATGTTTCTCATTTGAAAAGGTGTGTAGATTAGAGCTTAGGGTAGCACATGAGATATCAGGAGTGTAGATTGTTCTTTTCCTATCATTTATTTACATGAGAATGTTTTTGCATATGTTTAGCTTTCAAATCTGTGATATGGGGATAAGAGCTTAGGGTAGCACATATGCATCAAGTAAAATGTTTTTGTTCTGTTAGTAAGAATCTAGCTAGCAAATCCTCTACCGAATATTTAGGTTCTGACTTTTAGTTCCTCATGTGGATTGGCTTTTAATATCCACTTTTTGTCGCATAAAACTAGTTTAATATCTAATGATTGCGGATTTTTTTTTTTTTTTTAACATGCAGCTTTGCCTGTGGTGGTAATTTTTCAAAAGGAAGTAGTTCAATTGATTTTGATGATGCAGCTCAAATCACGGATGTCCCAGATACTTTTGTTGATGTTCCACCCAAGGCATACCCTCTTGTCATTACATTTCATGATTTTTTGATAATGCTTGATGGAACTGTGGGTAATTCATACTTTGAAAGATTCCATGAAGTAAGGAAACATTCTCATGGAAAGGTTTGTGGTGGATCTGTTGCATTACAGACATTTATTAGGAGGAAAGAAATTAATTATGACAGGTTTAGTTCATCATACTGGCCCCATTTCAATACCCAACTGACAAAGAATCTCGACTCTTCAAGAGTTTTTACGGAGATTATTTCTCATATAAAAGGTGGCCCACAAGCTCTAGAGGAAGGTGATGGTAAACTTAGCGGTGAAGACTACGTTTTACTATCAGACAGCCGAGTGTCCAGTTTAAATAGACATGAGAGAGAGATAGTATATGAAGTCTTTCAAAATTATGAAAAAATGAAGGTTAAAAATGGTGACTTTGATGTGGCTGATCTTGTAATTGATCTTCATCGTCGATTGAGAGATGAAAGATATGAGGGTGATGAAATTGATTTTGTATATGTGGATGAGGTGCAGGATCTCACATTGAACCAAATTGCACTATTCAAATATATCTGCAAAAATGTAGAAGAAGGTTTTGTTTTCTCTGGTGACACTGCACAAACAATTGCAATGGGAATCGATTTTAGATTCGAGGATATACGATCTCTGTTCTACAAGAAGTTTCTACTCGAATCTAAAAGCTGTGGACATGATAAGAGAAATGAGAAAGGGAAAATCTCAAATATTTTCCAGTTGAGCCAGAATTTCCGTACTCATAATGGGGTTCTTAAGCTATCACAAAGTGTTATTGAACTTCTTTATCATTTCTTTCCTCAATCTATTGATGTTTTGCAGCCTGAGACTAGTCTTATAAATGGTGAAGCTCCAATCTTGCTTGGATCAGGGAACAAACAAAACACAATCTGTGCTATTTTTGGAAATAGTGGAAAAGCTGAAAGGAGTTTCGTTGGCTTTGGTGCAGAGCAGGTAATATTGGTTCGAGATGATCATGTTCGGAAGGAAATTACCGAGTATGTTGGGAAGCAAGCTCTTGTTCTAACTATTGTGGAGTGCAAGGGCCTTGAGTTTCAGGTGGTTATAATACATAATTATTTATTCTATTTACTGGTTTATATGGAGGTGATTATTGTGACGAGTTTTCTTTTGCCTATTTGTTTGCTAAATTTTTTTATGAATAGAGTTATCATCTTGAAAGGTTCTTTTTAATATGTTCAGATTCATCACCATTTTAGGTGGGATAGCATTATTCAAATGCTGGCTTTGTTATGTTTGCCTGATTCCAGTACATATATGGCAATTTTCTTGCAAAACTTCAAAGTTTCAAGCTTCATGTCTAAACGCATTTTTGTTGTCTGTTGCTGTAACAGAAAATGAAAAAGTTTATTTCTCCAAAATTTGTTTAGATGTGAACAATTATCACTTTATTTGTACAAAATTTATATCTTTTTTCAGTAGTTTATTGTCTTATTTTTCTATCCATTTGTGACTCCTATATTGCTCTTCATGTAGGATGTATTGTTGTACAACTTTTTTGGCTCATCACCTCTGAAGAATCAATGGAGGGTGATATATAAATATATGGAGGAACAAGATTTACTCAACTCAACTTCTCCCTCTTTCCCAAGTTTCAATGAGGCTAAACACAATGCCATGTGCTCAGAACTGAAGCAACTTTATGTGGCTGTCACTCGTACGAGGCAGAGGTTGTGGATCTGTGAGAATGTAGACCAGTTCTGCAGACCTATGTTTGACTATTGGGAGAAAAAGTGTCTTGTCCAAGTCAGACAGCTGGATGACTCGCTTGCTCAGGAAATGCAAGTTGCCAGCAGCCCAGAGGAGTGGACGTTGCGGGGCATCAAGGTAAGTGAATGGAAACATATTTTGCTCCAGTTGTGAACGGAGAATATGAGGTTATTGCATGGAACAAATCGTGGTGAAGGAATAAGATCCTTCATTTTTATGTATCATAGACTTACAATTGTTTCATTAAAAAAAAAAAAAATTTCTAAAACAATAATGGTAATGTGTAACTCGTTTTTCTTTTTTTCTTGCAGTTGTATCGTGAGTATAACTTTGAAATGGCAACAATGTGCTTTGAGAGAGCTGGAGATACTTATTGGGCAAGAAGGTCTAGGGCTTCTGGCCTCAGAGCTACTGCTGACCGCAAGCGCCATTCAAATCCTTTAGTGGCGAACAAGATCCTTAGGGAAGCTGCTGAAATATTTGAAGCCATAGGCATGGCTGATTCTGCTGCCCAATGTTTCTCTGATTTGGGGGAGTATGAAAGAGCAGGTACGCATTGGATTCTCTAACGTTTAACAACTATAACTTACCATCTTTGACAAAAAATTTGGAGTTATGGTTCTACTATTGCAACTATATCTTTTTATGGGACATAAACATCATATTTAAAATTCAATCTGTCTCTCAATTGAAAGTTAAAGCTTTTGTAATGTTGGAAGTTTTAATATAATACAACTTGGAGATGATAAGTTGGGGTCTGTTGCATGGTAAAGTCATGGGCTGCCAAGTGCAGGTGCACATTCCAGTGCGATTGGCTGCTTCATGAGAAAATATTGGAGGTAGGACCATATCCAAGCTACTCCCCTGACTCACCTAGATTGTACCAGCATTGGGTGATGACACTTTTTAGAACTAAGTTGGGGGAGGGGCAACCTTATAGTGGGTGATGACACTTTTTATCTTACCATGCATTGATGTTTGATCAAAATTAGTTGTTGCCATAATTTGTTCTGAGATTCCAGCAGGTATAATTGATGCAAAATTGTTCTTCACTTTCTGGACATCAACGCGAGGTTGAACCAGTGTTTGCACCAATAACATTGCATGTTTTCTGACTTTAGATATTTCAGTGGACACTAGAACATCGTTCAGAACTTAGGTTGCTTGCAACTAGTTATTTCAGTCAGCAGCTCAGAGGAACAGGCCAAATGGTTTATTTAGTGTATCCTAAGACACTGCACTTCAGGTCATGATTCGGGGTCATGGTTGTGTTGTAAAATCAAGGTTTAAATATAGGCTTCTTTTTTTTTTTTCTTTTAATTTTGTCAAAATTGTTCTTCACTTTCTGGACATCAACGCGAGGTTGAACCAGTGTTTGCACCAATAACATTGCATGTTTTCTGACTTTAGATATTTCAGTGGACACTAGAACATTGTTCAGAACTTAGGTTGCTTGCAACTAGTTATTTCAGTCAGCAGCTCAGAGGAACAGGCCAAATGGTTTATTTAGTGTATCCTAAGACACTGCACTTCAGGTCATGATTCAGGGTCATGGTTGTGTTGTAAAATCAAGGTTTAAATATAGGCTTCTTTTTTTTTTTTCTTTTAATTTTGTCAAAATTGTTCTTCACTTTCTGGACATCAACGCGAGGTTGAACCAGTGTTTGCACCAATAACATTGCATGTTTTCTGACTTTAGATATTTCAGTGGACACTAGAACATCGTTCAGAACTTAGGTTGCTTGCAACTAGTTATTTCAGTCAGCAGCTCAGAGGAACAGGCCAAATGGTTTATTTAGTGTATCCTAAGACACTGCACTTCAGGTCATGATTCGGGGTCATGGTTGTGTTGTAAAATCAAGGTTTAAATATAGGCTTCTTTTTTTTTTTTCTTTTAATTTTGTCAAAATTGTTCTTCACTTTCTGGACATCAACGCGAGGTTGAACCAGTGTTTGCACCAATAACATTGCATGTTTTCTGACTTTAGATATTTCAGTGGACACTAGAACATCGTTCAGAACTTAGGTTGCTTGCAACTAGTTATTTCAGTCAGCAGCTCAGAGGAACAGGCCAAATGGTTTATTTAGTGTATCCTAAGACACTGCACTTCAGGTCATGATTCGGGGTCATGGTTGTGTTGTAAAATCAAGGTTTAAATATAGGCTTCTTTTTTTTTTTCTTTTAATTTTGTCAAAATTGTTCTTCTCTTTCTGGACATCAACGCGAGGTTGAACCAGTGTTTGCACCAATAACATTGCATGTTTTCTGACTTTAGATATTTCAGTGGACACTAGAACATCGTTCAGAACTTAGGTTGCTTGCAACTAGTTATTTCAGTTAGCAGCTCAGAGGAACAGGCCAAATGGTTTATTTAGTGTATCCTAAGACACTGCACTTCAGGTCATGATTCGGGGTCATGGTTGTGTTGTAAAATCAAGGTTTAAATATAGGCTTCTTTTTTTTTTTCTTTTAATTTTGTCAAAATTGTTCTTCACTTTCTGGACATCAACGCGAGGTTGAACCAGTGTTTGCACCAATAACATTGCATGTTTTCTGACTTTAGATATTTCAGTGGACACTAGAACATCGTTCAGAACTTAGGTTGCTTGCAACTAGTTATTTCAGTTAGCAGCTCAGAGGAACAGGCCAAATGGTTTATTTAGTGTATCCTAAGACACTGCACTTCAGGTCATGATTCGGGGTCATGGTTGTGTTGTAAAATCAAGGTTTAAATATAGGCTTCTTTTTTTTTTTTTTCTTTTAATTTTGTTTTTAATTAAATATAGGCTAGCTTACACATGATGAGTTGTTGATGTTAAAAAAGTGTCCAATTAATATTAAAGCATCATTCAATTTTCTGTTACATCACTTCATATTAGTTCCTACTCTATTCCCAAATAATGGCTATCTGTTATAATGACTTAATGAGGGTATATCTTCTCATAAAAAATGCGCAAGGGCGCGCATAAATGATTGATTATGAATGTTTAATCAAATCAGAGGTCTCATTATGCACTTAGAAAACAGAAAATTCCATTTTGGTATAAAGGGGACAGAAGCTCAGCTTAATCTTCAGTGAGTACACAGGACAAAATTTTACCATCATAAGAAAAAAGACAATATAGAAAAAAAAATTATATATATATCAAGATTCTGTATATCTTCTAGAGTAATTTCACATTGGAGTTTATAAATTTTAAACATTAGTTTTAATCATGTGATTTAGATTTGGTATATCTATATTTACTGTTAGAACAGTTTCTAAGACAATTCTTCGACCTCCTTCTTGGGCTATACTTCGTTGCGATCCAAATGTTCCATTGCAATAAGAGAAAAAGTTAGACAAAAGAGCTTGCCGAAGCGGGCCGGCTGGAGACAGCTCCAATGCCTGGGTCAGATGATATTCTGAGGAGGAAGAAAGCCTAAGGAAAAGTTTGTTTGTTGTGTGTGTTTTTAATGATCTGAATGTCTTACCTTCTCTTAATCAGTGAGTAATGAATCCTTGATGTCTTGTCCTACTTTTTTGCGTTTTTCTTCCACTTTAAAATGTGTAGTTCTGAAGTCCTTTTACTGTTTACTGTAATCTCTTTTCCATTATTTATATTGCAATCTTCTTAGAATCACTATTATTGTTTGTATCTGAAAACTTGCCATGTGATGTTGGGAAGTTTTTTAATTGATCTCTGAATTTCAGGGAATAAATTGTTCCCTTGATGAGTGCCAAAAAATGACCATGAACACTATTTTTTATTTGTAGATAAGTTTTTTATGCTTTAGTTTACAAGTGTCAAAGTCTGATTCAGTATTGGTTCCAGTCTTAAGTTGGTAGATTTTGACTTCGAACATTTCAACTTACTGTTTCAGGGAGGCTTTATTTGGACAAATGCGGTGAGTCTGAGCTGAAAAGAGCTGCGGAATGTTTTTCTCTAGCCAGATGCTATAAAATTGCAGCTGATGTGTATGCTAGGGGCTATTTTTTCTCAGACTGTTTGAAAGTATGCACCAAAGGAAAATTATTTGACATGGGTTTTCAGTACATTCAGTATTGGAAACAAAATGCAACTACAGATTTTGGCGTGGTTAGAATGGTAAAAGAAATAGACAAAATTGAACAAGAGTTTCTAGAGAGTTGTGCTCTTCATCATTATAAGCTTAAGGATAGCATATCCATGATGAAATTTGTTAAAGCTTTTCAATCCATAGATTTGATGCGCAAGTTCTTGGAGTCTCATTCTTGTCTTGATGAGCTTATGATGTTGGAAGAAGAATTAGGAAACTTCTTGGTGGCTGCAAACATAGCGAGGCAGAGAGGGGAGATTCTACATGAAGCTAATCTCCTAGGGAAGGCTGGGAATTTCACAAAAGCATCCTTGTTAATTCTTTCCTATGTACTGTCCAACTCACTTTGGGAACCTGGAAGCAAAGGCTGGCCGTTAAAGCAGTTTACACAGAAGCAAAATCTTTTAGCAAAAGCCAGGACATTTGCAAAGAATGGGTCTGAAAACTTTTTTGTATTTGTTTGTACTGAGGCTGATGTTTTATCAAATGAGCAGAGTAACTTGTCCATGATGAAAAATTATTTGAATGCATCTCAGAGACATAAGAGTGTTGGAGGTGAAATAATATGTGCTCGAAAACTTCTAGACGCTCATCTTCATTCAAACTCTTCAGAGTATGTATGGGAAGATAATTTTGTTTTCGATATAATAAAGCATTCGGAACAGAAGATTGCTACAAATCGGATTTCTTTAGAAACATTGGTTTGCTTTTGGAATCTTTGGAAAGATAAGATTGTGAACATTATTGAATTCCTTAGATGTCCTGAAACCAAAGCTGTTAATGAATATGGAGATTTCTGCTTGAATTACTTTGGAGTGCGGAAGGAGTTTGATAATGATAGTGCCATCTATCTTTTGCTCAACCCTAATGCTGATTGGGTGAGACAATTGGGAAAAAGATTTCTTCATCAGAACGGGAAGCTGGTTTCTATCACTTTTCACAAGTTTGTTTCAACTGCTCAAAGTTATTGGTGTTCAGAATTACTTTCTGTTGGTATGAAGGTTTTGGATAGAGTTAAAGCCCTTTATGATTTCTCATTAAAGAATTCTCTCTCCATGTTTTGCCAAAGCATATCGCTTACTCATATCTATGAGGTTACAAAGTCTCTTTTGGAATCCCAATATCTGGACCTCAGGTTCAATGATATTAAGGCATTGTGGCAATATGTCAAACTTTCCTCTAATATCTTTTGCTACATATTTCCTCTGGACTGGCTGAATTCATTGGCAGAGAATATGTTTTCTTTGAGAGGAACTGAGGTTACGAAGAATTTACTAAAACAAGTCATACGTGGAAACATCAGCTCGAAGGGTAGGTTGACTTATGGGCAAATTGGAAGAGTTGTAATGGTAATTCTTGGATTGGGTAAGCTAGACAATGATTTATGTAAGGAGATTTTGGATAGGTTTGATGGGATTGACAAGAATTCGCCTTGGAAGACCTTCATTCAAACTCTCTTTGTGAATATGGGTACCGTGCCTGACAATAGCAGTGAATCTTCAAGAGGGTTATCCCTTCTGTTGACGCTCAACGATGCTTTGGTAAATACGTACAGGACAGGCTGGATGAAAGAAAAGGACTATATGTCACCAGGCTGTTTTTTGTATCTTGTTGAGCGCCTACTGATGTTGGCATCATACTCCCAAGGTTACTTTATCACTTCAAAGTCTTGTTTTGCTGAATGGTTTGTCTACCAAGAGGGAGATGCCAACCCAGATTCCACTTCTTTGGGTGAAATGCAACCATCTCTTGGAAGAATCTACCACTTTGTTGTCTATGAAGTTGTTATGCCGCTTATTTATAATAAGAAGGATACAATGAAATGGATCAAGAACTCTGGTATATATGCGAATGACTACTATCCACTGCTGGTGTTGAGATTGGTTACCTTAATATTTTTGGTTCATCTGAACTGTGGGAAGTTTTCAGATTTACTCTTTGATTTGCTTCAAAGGAGCTATGTTACTGAGCAACTTCCATGGGGCTTTTATGATGTCCTTAGGAGAAGATTGAAACATTTCAACAATGTAAATGTGATTGCTGAAGCATTTAAAAAAATTAACAATCATCTTGTAATTGTGAGTTTGGGAAAAAATTGTTCACAATTTCTATGTCCAGATGCCATTTTTGTGGACTTGACGGTAAAACAGTGCATGGAGGACATTTTAAGAGTCTTGTTTCCGAAGACAGCCAAAGCCTTGCAAGGTCAAACTGGAATTATTGAAGTGGAAACAACTCATTCTTGCAGTGAAGTGCTTTCGTCGGGCGGTTATGTTCAGGAGGGTTGTAAACTTGCACCTTCAAACTTTGATTTGAACAACATGAATGGAAGCAAGCTGCCAATGGATTATAGTTACTTTTGGGAAATGTTTGAAGCATTGAAGTCATTGGAGAATGGTAGAGATCCAAAGAGCTTTTTGGCCAATCCTCAAGTAATCAAGGTAATGCAAAATTGCTTCACATTATTTTCGACTTGAGTGGAAAGCATATGCACATTAGATCCATACTGATTTTTCATCTTTTTCTGTGTAAATATCAGGTGGATGTTGACAAAAGTATTCTCCTTGTAAATACTGCTGTGAACGAAAGCCTTCAGAATACTATTTACCATGATGATGAAATCCTATTGCAGGAAATAGCCAGCATGCTTGATGAATTGAAGCTACTATCTGCTGCATTGGGTGTGAGGTAAGTATACTGGAGGTTGATATGCCTTGCCAAATATCGAGATTTTTTACATACGACGAATTTACTTGTTACTAATAGAGTCTAGCCTTTGTTCTTCTTTAGATCCCTTGTTTCACTCCGATAGTATCATACATCATAAATTGAGTCAAAGAAAAATAAATGAATGCATTTCCATACTATTAAGTGAAATAGATAAGACAGAATCTGTATTATACGACATCACTTATTCTACCGGATCTTACAAAGCCGATTCACAGGCAACATGATCAAGTCTGATCATAGAAAAGATTCTCTTCAAGTGAACTAGCCTATCCTTTACGGGACACATTTACTGATGCTATGTATAATTAGTATGATTTTATCTTGCTGACATGCTTTTTCACTTTCTCAGTGAAGCGGAGCTTGGAAAGAATATGTCAACAATTGGAGAACTTTCCAAGAGATTGCTGTCAAGAATGCCAAATGTGGAACCTATCTTGAGTCAGCAATTCTTGCAACACGACACAAACATTCTGGTTGAGACATCAGAAACTAAATGTACATCTGTTGACCAGGATGAAGAGGACAATGGTAGCAAGGGTAAGTCAAAGGCTTTAGAAGCCAACAGTGAAAGCAGTCAGGAAACAGAAAACAAGGGGAAGGGGAACAAGTCCAAGAAAAAGAAGAATCGTAAAGCAGGCAAGAAGAGATAAATGGCTGCACGTGAGGTGGAAGCTGCTATGCCATCATATGTTTCAGAAATGTTCTTCATATGCACTATAATGGATTTTAGATTATTGTAATTGGCAATGCTATTGCCCTATCTTTTTGTGCAGTAAATATGTTGTGTTAGACGTTCTTTCTCAAATTTAATCCCCCAACTGAGTAAACTTAATGCCTAATCAGAATCAGCTGCATAAAGGGGTCCTATATAGTAAAGTTGACTTTGTTAGAATATATGGAAAATATATCTTTTCTGTATATTCCTTATTTGGTTGATATTGTAATATTCTCTATTTATGGGTTAATTGTAATCAAATCATGGGGATTTGATTACCATATTTGCATTTACTCTAAACTCTATAAATAGGGACCTTTGTATTGTAGACAAAAAATGTTAATGATCATAGGAAAACAAATTCTGTTGGAGGAGTATTCTAGAAGGTAGTGAGCTGGAGGTATCTAGGAGCGAACAATATTCTGTTGGCAAGAAGCTTCTAGAAGGGGAGGTGGCAAAAGGCACTCTTCTATAAAATCCCATAGAATGGAGAAAGAAGTTATGAAGAGAGAATATTGAGCCTTAGATTTTCTGGAGAGCTCGGGCTTCTTGAAGAACCCATAGTTTGTAGGAGAGATAGGCCTCTCAAAGAGCTTTAATCTACTGTTTATCATCTTCTTCCCTGAATTTTTTCCTTTCATATAAGAAAGCACATAACACCCTTACAGAACCCGCCTATCCTCTATGGGACACATTTATTGATGCTATATATGAGGAGTATGATTTTATCTTGCTGACTTGCTTTTTCACCTTCTCAGTGAACCGGAGCTTGGGAAGTATATGTCAACAATCGGAGAACTTTCCAAGAGATTGCTGTCAAGAAGGCCAAATGTGGAACTTATCTTGAGTCAGCAATTCTTGCAACACAGCACAAACATTCTGGTTGAGGCATCAGAAGCTAGAAGTACATCTATTGACCAGGATGATGAGGAAAATGGTAACAAGGGTAAGACAAATAGTAGTGCTGATCGATCATAAGGGTGAGTCAGAGGCTTTAGAAGCTGATTTTGGGTCTCGAGGCTAGCCAACAGTAAATCAGTCAGGAAACAGAAAACAAGGGGGAAGGGGAAAAAGTCCAAGAAAAAGATGAGTGGTAAAGGAGGATGGAAGTGATAAATAGCTGCACATGAACTGAAAGGTGCTATGAAATTATATGTTTCAGAAACGTTCTTCATATGCATTTGAAAGTGTTGAACTATATAGCATTTTAGAACAGATCTTTGAAATTTGAAGCTCAATATTTTGAAGTATTATTGTAACTGGCAATTCTATGGCACTAGGTCCTATATTGTGAGGTTGAACCACAAATCAAAAGTAAGAGTCCATAGAATCCTTTAATGAGTAACTATTTGTGAAACATAACGGACGTTAAATGATGTCGAAAATGACCTTTACTTTTTCAATTTTAAAATAGAAAAAAATAACCATGAATTAGTAATTATATTGTATTGTTTTTATTTTATTTTTCTGAGCTAGTGATTATTATTGTGAATGGTTCATAGTTAAAGGCATATATGTGCATTCTTGGTGGGAACTGCAAACGTTCCTGGTGGAAACTTCGAACGTTCGCAAAGGGATAACAATGACTAGCTGCGTTAGTTAGGGTTTCTTTCGATCGTTCGTGAAAGGATAACAAACATTTGTCTAAGGTTTGCACCGAACATTCCAAAAATCATAGAGAACGTTCGGGGGAGGGGAAAATAAAATATCAACTAAGGTGTTTTTTTTTTTTTTTTTTTCTCTTTTTTTAAAACAAACATTCATGCAAACTCAAATTATCCCAAAATTATCATACTTACAGTATTAAAAGATGTTCCAAAATAAATCAAATTTAAAGGATGTTTTAAGAAAAAGAAATGTCATAGAATAATTAAATAAAACACATAAACCTAAACATCAGCAAGAAGGTCCTCGGGATTCGTCTCCTTGCTCACGATCCTCTCCCTGATGAGGATGAGTAAGTGAGGATATGCAGGGGATTATTGTGTCCCTTTTGTCGAGGTAAGTTGGAGAGCAAGGAGCATTTTGTTTTTCAAATGCAGCTTTAGTAGCCGTATATGGAGAGAGCTAATGGCTTCTTGTTTGGTGTTTAATCTGGTGGAGGGTTGGGAGGAAGTTGCTCAGTGGTGTGTTGTAGCTTTGAAGGGAGATAGCTTGAAAACCAGATAATGCATTCTTAGTCTTGGAGCTGTCGTTTATCATCTATGGAAACATAGGAATGATCTGATTCATGGGAATACTCCTAGTTCAAAGGAGTCTAGTATTGCTAAAATCAAATGGGAGGTTAGAAAAAGAATGTTGGTGAAGGATACCTACAGAAAGAATTCTATGAATCTATCTCTAGTTCAGAGATGGAAACTGCATAGTTTGGTTTGATTTGGTTGTTAGGACTGCTGTTCTTTTGTGCTGTTTTGGTGAAGCTAATTCTGTTCTGAGATATATTCTGCAGAGTATGGCTTGATATTCTGCACATGTCCGAATATCTCTGGTATTGAATCCTGAAACCAGCGATTCACATGGCATCATCAAATGATACAAGTCTTGGATAAGAATCTACAACCCTTCAATGACTTATTGGCTGCCTTGCTTGAGGAATAGTTTCACGGAAATGGAGATGAACCAGATTAGCATGCAATCTAGTTTCAAGATTGAGTAGAAACCTGGACAAGTGGTGGAAAAGTAAGAAAAAATTCACTAAGAAGTAGGGCATACAACAATGGATCAATTCATTCAACAAGATCCGCTCGGATCGAACCAGGATTAATGGGATTGGTCTATGACAATCTAGTAGCGGGGTAGAGGAATTGGTCAACCAAGATGGAGTACGATTGGGGCAAAGGGAATTTCGGAAGTAGCGGTGAAATGCATAGAGAGTGGAAAGAACACCAATGGTGAAAGCACTTTACTGGGCCGAACAAGTCTTGCAAGAAAATAGGATTTCATATTAAGCTTCAAATATACGCTTATTGAGATAGGATGGCTCCTACTAGCTCGCCCACCTAAGAATCGTACGTCGCTGAGGTGTTCGCACATGTCCAAACGCATTTGAGAAACAATAGCTCTCATCTACATGTCCGTTCGATGAAGTTTGGATAGCTCACTCACTACACCAAAAAAAAAAAAAAAAGGGTTGCTTGTGTCGTTTGAATAATGGCATTTTTTAGAGAAAAAAATGGCACTATTCATTTAGTGCCATTTAGCTAAAAATAGGGTCAATACTCCATATTAGCGCCGTTTACTGTTCAAATGGCACTAATTAGGAGCGTTTAAAGCTCAAACGACACTGAATCAATAGTGTCATTTGAACAGTTATATGACACTAAACTGTAATTTTGGGAAAAAAAAAATTTAAAAAAAAAAATTCTAAAGCATTCTTCTTCTTTTTTTCTCCTTTCTTTTATTTCCTCTTCTTCTTCTCCACTGAATCATCTATTCCATGCCAATATTTGCAGAAAAAAAAAATCATGGGTGAGGGAGAAGAAGAAGAAGAAACGGGGTGCATTACGTAGAAGGTTGGGCATGAGAGGGGGAGAGAAGGAAAAAATGAAGAGAAGAAGAAAAAGGGGTGTGAGGTGATTGAGAAGAAGAGAAAGGAAGAAGAAGAAGAAAAAAAAAATAGAAGAAGGGAGGGGAAGAGAGGGAAAATCCTAATTACAAAGTGACACGGTGAGAAATTAGAACTTAGACCCCAACACTAAACTGATTGCATTTGAGAAATTCAATCAAACGGCACTAAATTTGAATTTTATAGTGTCGTTTACTATTCAAACAACACTAAATTTAGATTAATTAGTTTCATTTGAATAGTAAACGATTCTATATTTAGCGTTGTTTTGTACAAGCGACACAAGCCAAAATGACACTAAATCTATTTTTTTTTGTAGTGACGACTATAAGGGACTAAATTTATATTAGTTTCGTTTGAATAATATATGTTTCTAAATTTAGCGTTGTTTTGTATACTAAATCACTGTTTTTTTGTAGTGACTATAAGGGATGAAACCCTAAGAATGTACGAATGACTCACTAACATGTTTGGACACCGCCACACAAAACTAAAATCGACTTTAAGTTTTAGGACTTCGAAGGCACAATTTTCAAGAAGCTAAGCAGAGCTGAGCAAGGTAAAAATTGATGTCTTTGAGAGACATTATACATTCAGAGCATAGCAATTTCATTATATGCCAACAGAAACGTTTGGTATGAGCTAAACTGATCGAGATATTTTCTTGGAGAGATCAAACCACAAGTTGTTATACATCATTGACAACCTGAAGTCTACCTGTGCTATGGTAAGGAGATCAAGAAGAAGAATTGCATAGTGAGAAGCAGGAACTACTACTTTAAGAGGTAAGTGAGGGTGATTGAATGCGTACAATGATACAGATGTCTAAATGGTTACAAGAGTTGTAACTGCATGTACTATGAATTTTTCTTAGTGTTAATTTTCTGAATCTGGCTACACCAAAATGGTTTTATCTTTAATGTGTTATTCAAATGGTTTCTCTTCTTCAACAAAATCTGTCGCGTTGATGTGTGATTAGTTTTAAGCTTTCATAGTGGTTTGATATCTAATTATAATTCTCCTGCATAACTGTTTTAGTTATTGTATACTTGTTGACTGATTGTGTTGGGGTCTAAGTTCCGCGTTTCACTTTGTAATACGGCAATCACGAATCTCAACTTAAGAAATCTCTCGAACCCTTAGTAAAGATTTACATCCTAATATGAGACTCTCCTACCAAACCCTTCCCTTTCCTAATCTCATCATAAGATTCATAACCTATGCAAGATCATCCCTATGAGTCCTCAGAGTCGATTGACACCACTTGTAAGATCTCGCCTAGATAAATATAATAATGTACACTATTCATGTAGTGATATGCAATATTTGCAACAAGGATCACAATAATTATCCTCTTTATGGCACTCAAAGAGAATAAAGGTGTGCTATAAGTGCACGAGGCATTGTATCACGTGGGGTAGCTTGGTGCAAGGTTTATGAAGGATCACTACCCAAAAAAATTAAAAATTAAAAATAAAAATAAAAAACCCTTCATCAAAAACTACAGCAAGAAAACCAAAAAAATTAAATAAATAAAAATAAAATTCATTTTTTTAATGCTTTTAATGGCGTTTCCAAGAAAACAAGACGGAATTTTTAATGAACCTTCAATTTATTTTTGGGATAATTGTATTTTTGGTTTCTATGGTTTGGGGTTTTCAGTAACTAGGGGTGAAAATAACCGCCCGCTAACTGCTAACCGTCTATAACCGGTAACCGTATAACCGCAAAACCGTTAAAACCGCCTAAAAACCGGTAACCACCCTACAAAGGCAGTTAGCGGTTTTTAGAAAGGCGGTTAGCGATTATAACCACTAACCGTCTTTATATATATATATATATATAAAACGACATTGTTTTGGTTAAACACCAAAACAACGTCGTTTTTGGACGTTTAACTTTAACCTAGATCTAAAGAAACAAAAAAAAAAAAAAAAACCCTAGACTCATCTCATTTTCTTCTCATCTCCATTCTCTCTCGCCTCCCTCTCCTCCATGCCGCCAGCCCGCTCGCCACCTCTCGACTCTCTCATCTCAACCGCCCTCAACCTCTCGCCGGCCTCTCTCTCTCTCTCTCGCCGCCTATGATTCTCTCATCTCAGATTCTCTCATCTCCAATTCTCTCATCTCAATTGCCATCGATTCTCAAAGCTATCAGCTTCGAAGTCCTACGGCAGATAAACATGGAGATCAAAAGCCTCATACTCTTGACTTATCTGAAAGTATGCCTATCAGCAGTTAACTTGCTTTCTTTTTTCTTTATATATATATATATATATATTGTTCTACTCCATGGCCGGTGACCCCTATTTTGTATTTGATTTGCCAAACGGTTGGCGGTTGCTGATTTATAACGGCGGTTGACAATTTTTGCTAACCGCCTAAGTGGTTACGACTAGCGGTTTTGGCAATTTCACAAAAAGAAATGCTATTTTTATATTTTTGGTACATCTTCATATATATATATATATATATATCAATCTTTGAATTTTTTTAATAGTTGATTTGAAAAATAAAAAAGTATAAAACAAGTACCAAAAACGTACAAGTAGTAGGTCTCTTTACCAAATAACTCATTAAATTTTAAAAAGTGATTAATTGTTCATTAGAATAAGCAAAAGACAAATTAATCATTGCAGGTAAAAAAGTCGATAGAATTTATTAATGTCCTATATCAACACCAATTAAAGTGTCACACATGTCACTTAAGAGAAAAATATTGCTAGATTTTTTTAAAAAAGAAATGTAACATAATAATATATGAGTAATGATTCAATGCCATCCAAATATACAATTTTTTACCACATTGCCTATGTGGTAAGGTGGTCCCCCACTACTTTTTGAGTTTTTTAATTTTTTAAAAATAAATTAAGGTGAGGGACCACCTTGCCACTTAGACAAGATTGTGAAAAGTTGTATATTTAGGTGGTAGTGAATCATTATTCATAATATATTAAAAAAAAAAAAGAAAAAGAAAAAAAGAAAAGAAAAAAAAGAGGGTTTGTTGGTGTGATTCAACCACCTGCATATGGCTAAATCGATATGACCGAAATCACCTCAAAAGAATAGAGCGTGGCTCAACCACCTCCAATTGGCCAGGCCAAGCCACCTCTCTGCCGCCGGAGTAGGGGGAAAGCCGCAGCTGGCCACTCAAAGGTTTTTCGTCCAACTTTTTTTTTTATTGGTTTTTTTTTAATTTTGTTTTAACCGTTTAGCTTAAGTATATTTTGAGAAGATTTTTTTTTTTTTTTTTTTTTTGAGGGGATTTTGAGAAGATTTGTTTCAAAAGAAACTCACCTGCAAGATTTCTGTAAAAAAAAAAAAAAAAAAAAAAAAAAAAAAAGAACGGAGGGACACTATTAAAAATTTTAAAAATTTGGTTGCAACATGGCTAACTTTTAAACATTAAAGAAAAAATTGAAAAACATGGTGAGTCTTTGGGGAAGGGGGTTAAGATATATTTTTTTTCCAAAGAATAAAAAAAAAAAGAAAAAAGAAAAAAGAAAAGGAGAAATATGTAGATCTTGAATCTGCTTACCATAAGGGCATAACCTATGCATAAGCAAATAGGGCATACAGATTGAACCATAATAAACATTGGAATTGCAACTTCCTCCTTCACAAATCATGCGCCGAACAGCAGCCATACACGGAAGAGATGGAGATCTTCGACAGAACATAAATTTTTAGAAGAGCTGGACAATACTCATCCTTGCCGGCCATCAGTGTCCAGATCTTCTATGAACATCAAGTGATTCGCTCAAATGATGTTTGATTCCAATATCTGCCGTAGGTTGGTTTGGTGCATGATTTATGAAGGCAGAAGTTCTGATTCCTCGCACAGCCAGCAAACATCATCATCCTCCTCATCGTTTTCCAGTTCTTCATAGACTGAAATCTTGACCTCCATCTCTCCGCCATCTTAGACACAAAAGCACAGAGCCCAGAGATGTTTAAGATTCAGATTTGTGAGAGAATGATTTGCGCATTATTAAATTAAATAAATATCCTAAGAAATAGTGCGTGCCAGCTGTTTAGTCTTCCACTTTTACCCTCTTGGAGACCAAAAATCGCAAGAAAAACCTTACTGTATTTGCCTCGATCATTTGATACAAGGATCCTCTCGGATCCATCTGTGAAAATATAATTTTGCCTTTCATATTATTCTAATTGGATACCCTTGTAAGTTTAACACTTTTACATACATAATCAAATTCCTTTTGCTCTCTTCTTCCTATTCAGTCATATACTTCACCTCTCTAAAAACATATTTGACATTTTCTCTTTCTACTCTCTGCTCTTATCTTCTCCCTCACATTCTAATTTTTTCTTTTGTTTTGTAAGTAATCTCCGATCATATTACCAATTTTAGCTTCTTCATAATGCATACGTTCATCTACCTTCGTGCTATACTTGAATAGTTCAATGTAAGGAATTATCTCTCACGGCTGGTTTAAATAAAATTTTAGGATATTTGACTACCCTTAACTTAGATCTAGTCTGCTCAGAGTAGATCTGCTCTATAACTATTTTTGTAAATGAGTTAGCGGAAAATAAAAGTTATAGATAATACTTTATTATAAGAATTTTATTTTGTATCTATGACTAGGTAACCTTATAGTATGCGTCTAAGATTTTGCATAATTTTATGTTTTGTGATGTAAGAATTTTATGCTCGTAATCTTTAATTAATAAAATACTCAAATATTTTGTTTTAAAAAAATACTCTTGTAGTTCATTTGAATAGTAGAAGATCCAAATTCATTTGGGAGGCACCTAGGAAGTCGCTATTATTCAGAACAAGTCCAATGTTGTCCCTTATGTTCTCAATTTATTGTCTAGCTTGGTGGCATCATTCTGTAAATATGCGTTTGATTCTTTAAGTCTTATGTTCATTACGATGTCCCATGTGTACTAGGCTTTCCCTCCTCCACATTGAGGTGGGAGAGGTCTTCCTCTTTCTTATCTAGCATGATATGCTACCTTAAAACTGACTCTTTGTTGCTTCTAATACACATAGCTAGTAATTGCAAAAATTCAAATTGCTTGACTTCACAAAATGGCTTTGTTGTAGCATTTTTTTTTTTTTGTTGATTAATTGTTGTAGCATATTTTGGCTTTTTTTTAGACATTGGCTTTTGAATAAATAAAATGATCATAGTGTTCTATGTATTCTCCAACACGATATTTTCCATTTAAAATTTTTAAATAACAAAGCAACATATTCACCACATGACATTATGTACATCGTTAAATGCAATAAAATAAAATTTTGACTATGGAATGAGTCAGGTTAGGGTAAGTTTAGGTATAGGAATAACTTCAATCTGATCCTGGCAGAAATTAAGCATTTTTTCCTTTCCAATGAGAAGTTGACACGTAAACTTGGAACAAAAAAATCAAATAAAATCAAAACACCCGATAGATTTCTTCAACGTATGCTAAAATGAGATTCGGCGGGAAAATGGAGCACACCGGCCGGATCTCTCTCTATCACAAGTGGTTGGGGTTGGGTCAGGGTGAGAGAAAGAGAGATCCGGCAGGAAATCCACGCACACCAACTGGATCTCTCTCTGTCGCAGGTGGTCGGGGTTGGGTTGGGGTGAGAGAAAAGAGAGATCCGGCCAGAAACCCACACACGCTGGCTAGATCTCTCTCTGTTGCAGGTGGTCGGGATTGGGTCGGGGTGAGAGAAAGAGAAATCTAGCCATAAACCCACACACACCAGCCGGATCTCTCTCTGTCGCAGGTGGTCTGGGTGAGAGAAAGAGAGATCCGGCCGAAAACCCACGCATGCCAGCCGGATCTCTCTCTTCGTAGGAGGTCGGGGTTGGGTTGAGGTCAAGAACGCCGGATCTCTCTTTCTCTCGCCGGATCTCTCTTTGTCGCTGATGGTCCGACCTGGGCAGTACCATGGTGGGGCGAACAGGTTTTTCTTACTTGATGGTGCAGGTTGTAGGGTACTTTAGCAATATTTCAATTTTTTTGGTTTTAGTTGACGTGTCTACTAATTATTGGTGGGCATAAACCCATTGTTTTTTGCCATGACCATATAGAAGGGGCACTCTTAGTTTATTATTTGTGAGACCTCCTTAAAAGTTGTCCTGAAATGTTGGATCCCCAAGTACATGTAAATCCGAAAGCCAAGAGAAAGCCCTTACAACGGGGAATTGGGATGTAGTTCCAAAACTTTGGGCTTTAAGAGCCCAAAAAACAGGAAATGTCATCAAGGGCCAGAACACCTACCAACATTTTTAGAAACTTGTATAGCTTCTATTCAGAAGTTGGCATGAGTACCGAAGGTTTGAGATAGGGTTAAATAAAAAATTTCATGATTCGCAAATTTGATACAAATTTAACACGAAATAATAGATTAAAGTTGAAGGGTCTGACCCATTTAATTAAATGAGTCAGGTTAAGGTTGACCTATATACTTTTATACCTATATCTCGATACGAACTGAACCCAACACATGAATACGACTAAAAAACAAAGAGAATTTTCTTCAACAACAAGAATTCTGTAAAACAAAGATTTCAAAGAGTTCTTATGACCTATGCCTATGAGTATGCCAATAAATGGATGCATATGACTTTTTATATAGGTAGGCCAGAGACCCCTCATATTCATCATTTAGTTAATTTTCCTCCTTCCATCAAGGAATTAAATCAGAAATACTAAATATAAAAACTGTTTTTCTCATGAATCATAATGTGGAATAATCATATTGAATACAAATATTAAATAATTCACATATGTAATTTCTTGCAAGAATAACATGTAGGGTTATTTTTTTTTAATTTTTTTAATTTTTTTTTTTTTTTGCCTTGTTCTAAGGGTTATTTTTGTCATCTCATATTTCCAGGAAATGGCTTTGTTGTAGCCTATTTAAAAGCATATTTTGGCTTTATTTAGACATTGGCTTTTGAATAAATAAAATTATCATAGTGTTCTATATATATATTCTCCAATAGGATATTCTCTATTTCACTAGAGTAGTCATTTAAGGATCAAGATTTTATTTTGTTGCATTTAACGTTGTACATAATACCACTTTATTAAAAAAATTTAAATAGCATGACAATATATTCACCACATGACATCATGTAGACCGTTAGATGCAATAAAATAAAATTTTGACTATAAAATGGCTCTTCTCTATTTCAAGTGAAATGGAAATAATCCTTGTCCAAAATTTAAATGGACAGGATTTTCATCAAAGAATGTTTTAATTTTATTTTCAAATATGGCATAAATCATGCATTAAAATTTACAAAATTCCTCATCAATTCGCCTAGCACTAAGTTTACAAAATCATTCATCGAAAAACACTAACAGCCACCTCATCATTTATAAAAAAAAAAAAAAAAAAAAATCGAAAATTACCCAAAAAAATCATTCTACAATCACATGCAAGACGGGTGGATTCTTCATTGATCTTTGAAAGCACCACCCAACGAAATTCCTAGTTAGTCCAAGCAACAATTACAAGTACCCACGTGCAAGATGGGTGGGTTTGATTTGGCGACTTAGCCCAAATTCTTTGTGAGACCTCCTTAAAAGTTGTCCTGAAATGTTGGATCCCCAATTACATGTAAATCCGAAAGCGAAGAGAAAGCCCCTTACAACTGGGGAATTGGTACGTAGTTCCAAAACTTTGGGCTTAAGAGCCCAAAAAACAGTTCTTTTGTGGTTTTTAGTTTTGCTTAATTTAATGAAACCTACTAAAATTTTCAGAAACGTGTTTATCTTCTATTCAGAAGTTGGCATGAGTACTGGAGATTTGAGATAGGTTAAATTTTGTTTTATACGATTCGCAAATTTCATATAAACTTAATATGAAATAATATATTAGAGTTGAGGGGTCTGATCTGTTTAATTAAATGAGTCAAATTAGGGTTGACTTATATAGTCTTATACCAATGTCTCGATACGAATTAAATCCAATACGTGAATACGAATTGCCATTCTTAATTTGAAGAAGTGAAATTTTGGTCTAAATTAGGTGTGATTATATTTTTATTCTATTTTTCTTAGTTAATCCTTTTTTCTTTTTTAATAATGCTTTGATATTCGGGTGTGGGGACAATGAATTATGCATCCCTTTTTCTCGTCTTGATCTGATTATACTAAAATAAAGAAGTCACAGACAAGATTGTGGGCCAAATAGGATTGTCCAACTACGGGAAGTGCTAGAATTCTCACCTCCATCCTACTTCAATCCCACCAACCCTAAGTGTAAAAGGTTGAAAATTGATTTATTAAATAAAAAAATAAAAACACTTAGAGTTGGTGAGATTGGAGTGGAATAAGGGTGAGAATTCTAGCATTTTCCTATTGACAAACGTTAGGCGAGGACCCTTCTTCTCACTGTTGGCAGGCAAGTTTGACAACTTCGCAAGTTGTTGAGCAATTGCTTTCAACGACATTCAATTCTTGAAACAATTTTTTTTTTTGTACCAACTAAAAATAGCTTTAACTCCTTTTCTATTTTGAAATTTTAATTTCTATTTTCATGAATTTTAAACCATACTTTAGACATATGTAAACTGAGACCTACTTTTTGTTAAACATAGAACACAAATAATTATAAAAAATATATATTTATATTATTATACCCGTCGATTAAATAAATTTTTTTTCTTTAAAAAAAGAAATCCAAAAAAACCCTACTCCTCCTGTCACATGAATGATTTCACAAACACGTAATGAGATAATTTGTTAAGTTTTGAAGGAATCTAGACCCATTAGATTCGTTCAAAGAAACCTAAACTTTTTCAAATACAAAGTATGAGGCTAATTTTCTGCATATCTTCTCATTATTTCGTCATTCTTAAATAGAAAATATTACAATCGTAAAGGTGGAAATAAAAAATAAATATGGTAATTGGTAATTGATTACCATCAATTACAATCGATCTTCTAAAAAAATAAGTACAGTAATTTTGGATCCTCAAGTACATGTAAATCCGAAAGCTAAGGGAAAGCCCCTTATTACAACTGGGGAACTGGTACGCAGTACCAAAACTTTGGGCTTTAAGAACCCATAAAACAGGAAATGTCTTCACGGGCAAAAACCATAGAAACAGTTCTTTTGTGGCTTTTATTTTTGCTTAATTTAATGAAACCTGCAAACATTTTCAGAAACTTGTATAGCTTCTATTCAGAAGTTGGCATGAGTACCGGAGGTTTGAGATAGGGTTAAAATTTTTTTATCCGATTTGCTAACTTGGTATAAATTCAATACGAAATAACAGATTAGAGTTGAAATGCCTGACTTGTTTAATTAAATTAGTCAGATTTATGGTTGATCTATATAGTATTATACTTATATCTCGATATGAACTGAACTTAACACACGAGCACGAATTGTCACTCTTAATTTGAGAAGTCAAATTTTGGTTTGAATTAGATGCGATTATATTTTTATTCTATTTTTCTTAGTTAATCTTTTTTTTCTTTTCTTCTTCTTTATTTTTTTTTTTGATATTGGGTTTGATATCGGGTGTGACCGTGTGGGGACAATAAATTATGCATCCCTTTTTTCTCCTTTTGAATTAACTTTACTAAAATAAAGAAGTTACAGTCAAGATTGTGCAAGTATTCGATCCGGACAAAACAAGGAGTTGAATTTTCGATAACGACCAAACAAATGAACAATTATATAACAGTGGGGCCTGCAATTCACAATGAGTAAGCTTAAAATAACCCACGTCATCTCAAATGATACAACTCACAAAAACAAAGAAAGGCGGCCAAATGGGATGGTCCAACTATCCTTAAGACACGCTACTGATAATCGAACTTTTAAAAAATGGGTAATTACCTTTTCCCCCATCAACTACCAGTCATTGTTAACATGCCCCCATGAACTGACACCTCGACCAAAAGAGAGCATCCAACTACCATCATTACCCACTTTGCCCCCATCCAACTCTATCTTTTCACTGTTGGCAAGCAAGTTTGACAATTATTCCGCTAGTTCCGGAGAGGATCCGGATCCAGCAATTGCTTTCAACGACATTCAAATCTTGAAGCAATTTTTTTTTTTTTTTACCAACTAAAAATAGTTTTAAGAGAAAATGACATGTCTCCCTTGCTTTAACGTACTCCTTTTTTATTCTGAAATTTTTTAATTTCTATTTTGATGAATTTTAAACAATACTTTAGACATTTGTAAATTGAGACCTACTTTTTGTTAAACAGAGAACACAAATATATAAGAAGAGGTCTTAAAGCCCATGTAATGTTAAGATTAAGAGATGTCCGTTTCACGGACCGGTAGGATCGTGTATATATATATATATATATATATATATATATATATATATATATATATATATATATTATTATACCAGTTGATTAAAGAATTTTTTTTATATAAAAAAAAAATCCAAAAAACTTCTACTCCTCCCGTTGATCACCCGGCCATTTCACGTTGATTAGGAGTCAAAATTATGCCTTTAGCAAACTTAAGAATTTTTTTGCAAAGATACACCTAACTTTAAAATGTACTTAACTCTCTTAAACTACAATTTCTTGCAAGTTACACCATTCTTTAGTTTCTGGCATTTAAATAGATAGAAAATGACACGTTTAATTAATACTCAAATTACCATTAACATTTATAAAATGAACAAATAAATATAACAAATAAAATAAAGGAAAAAGAGGTGTTGGCCAAGCCACTCTCTAAAGGATGAGGAGATGATTAATTTGCCAACCCCTTAATCACTTTTGGGGGCTAATCGAACTACCCCTTAGCCTTAACATTAATTTTAAAGGTAATCAAACCATCCCCTCAGTCATAAAGACCTTAGTCTCAACCTTTCCTCTTCTCTCTCTTTTTTATTTTCTCAAAAAAAAAAAATAATAAATAAATTGTTGTCTTTACCCTATTAATTTTTAGGGACAAAATAGATATTTCAAGGAAAATATTAGCGCATATGCTTCATGTATGCAACTTGTAGTCCATTTTAACGCAAGATGTTAATGGAAGATGTAACATACAATAAAATGGTGGTTTGAGTTAACCAAATATCACGTTTTTTAAAGTTTGGAAGTATAAGGGAAAATGAGGTGTCAATTTCGAAGGGTTAAATATTGTTTTCTCATAGAGAAAGTAGAAAATTTTTTTAGAAGTCTTTTGCTCATGTTTGATATAAGAAAAAATTGCAGTCCCTACACAAACTACAAGATTAACAGTAGTAATGCCCAGGCACAACATTATTGCAATATCTTCATAGCGAACACCCAAACGAAAAAAAATATATATATATATATATTCATCAAAATTCAAAATCTAAAAAATTAAATAGTTCAAAATAACTCTTCAAATTAATGAATTGTTGATTCTTGAATGCCCAATTGAAAATTCAACAATTCTTCTGCTTCCGGGATGAATTTCCTTGTTTCTACTGTGATGGATCATTACCTTGATTATATATAATACATGATTCTTCTATCACGAAGATAAATCAAACAAAATAAATAAAAAAGAATAACAAAATAGCAACCCTATATCTTTTTCACATTGCATATAGCTCTACGTACAATGTAATTCGCTTTTACCTCCCATCGAAGAAACAAAAAATATAGGGCCTATCAGACCATACCTTAATCGGTAAATAATCCAATAACCATACTTCCTTTTATTTTGTAGTTAAAAAAAAAAAAAAAATTATTATGATAGCTTTGAGGCTTTATATATATATATAGTCTTTTATTCAGCAATCCCAATTTTTTTTTTTTTTTTTTGATATTCTTTCATTCTATAATTAACCTTTTTGCGTGAAAACAGAAAAGTTTATTCATATACATTTACTCTGATTTTGAGATGACTTCTAACACTTAGCTTACATGCATTGCAGGCGTCCCTAGCCTGCATTGATGCTTTCAAAGCTTGTAGAGGCAAAAGGATTAGGAGGCATGGTTAAATTATCTCCTTCTTCTAACATTTGAATTGCACCTTTCATGGAAGGACGATCCCCTGAATGCCATTGGATGCACCAAAGTCCTACAATTGCAAGTTTCTTTGTAATTATTGCATTTCTATCACTCTCAATAAAGACTTGTAGGTCTTCTTTTTGTTCTAGGAGATTGTAGATCCATTCTGGAAAGTAGACTTGGTTAGTGTTCTCCTCAACGTCAACATTTTTCCTCCCTCTAATTATTTCAAGCAACAACATTCCAAAACTATAAATATCTGCTTTATAAGACACATTTCCGAAGTTTCTAGAGAACACTTCAGGTGCAATATAACCCATGGTCCCCCTGGCTGTGGTCATGGACACTACACTTTGATCCTTAGAGCACAATTTGGCATGACCAAAATCAGAAATTTTTGGATTGAAGTTTTGGTCTAGCAAAATATTATGAGGTTTGATATCAAAATGGACGATTCGTTGGTCGCATCCTTGGTGAAGATATTCAATTCCATTCGCTATGCCGATGGCTATTTCTAGCAACTTATCCCAACCAAGAAAATTGTTCTTGGTGTTTGTTGAAGATATGAACTTGTCCAATGATCCATTTGGTAAGAACTCGTAAACTAGAGCTCGTTTAAATCCATCAGCGCAAAACCCAACCAAGCGAACCACATTAACATGGTGGATCCTACCCATTGTTCCAACTGCATTGATGAATTCTTCTCCATTTTTCTTGGGTATGTTTAGGATCTTCACCGCAACATAGATTTCACTGGAAAGCTTTCCTTTGAATACCGTTCCATAAGCTCCTTCGCCAAGCTTATCAGCAAATTGACTTGTAATCCTTTTAATATCAGCATACAAATACCTTGTGGGCTTAAAATTTTTGTAATCGTCCAAAAACTTTTGGATCTTTGCTTGATTTGCCTTTTCTACTTTATCATACCTATAAATATAGTAGATTGCAAAGATGGCTAGTACTAATAGAAATGAACCTAAGATAACACCTACATGTTAAACAATTAATCACCAGTCAAGATATATAATTTCCATGCATATGCCCAACAATATATTAAATATTTCAAATTAATGACCATGAACAACTTACCAATATCCACTAATTTTCTTGATTGATTAGTACCTGTAAAAGATTTTAACATAATTAGCTTCTCATTGTTAAATTAAATTTTTGAAATAAATAATGATTTAACGTGATATCAAAGAAAAATGTCCTAAGTTCGAATCATGTTTCCGTCAATTCACCAAATTTCACTTAAATATTCAACATGTTGAGCTTTACCTGTTAATAGAAAGTTTGAACCCACACATAATCGAGAGCATTAAGTATTGACTAAATAATTAAATTTATCTTTCCTATTATCTTAACATTTTAATACCAATCAGGAAACAAAAAAAAAAAAAAAAAAAAATCATTATAAAGGCGGATATATATATTATACAAACCTCTGGCGAAGCACTCAGTTTCTGAGCCATTGCCCATGTTCTTCAATCTACAATTCATCCCTTTCCCTTCACAGTTTTTGCATGCTGGACTGTCCCACTTCAATTCAAAAACTTTATCATCTCCGAGCATTATATGATATGGAATGTTTCGAACATCGTACATCTTCCTACAAGATGACGTGGGCAAGTCGCCGATGTCAGCATAACTATCGGTGGCATAAACTTGGTTGCCAGGGCCACTAAGACAGGAGATCCGGTGGGATATACTGTTGTCTTTTCCTTTTGCTTGGGAACAATTGAATAAGGAATAGCCTACACTGTCATTCGTATTCATGCGGTCTTGGTTGAAATCAAAAGGCGAGGAAGATAAATTGAATCCCTGAAGCTGTCTTGGGAAGCAGTGACGAAGGTCATATAAATGAATTACCTGAGATTTGTAGTCAATCTTTTTAACAAAGAGCTTTACCGAAACGGGCAGCTCGAGCAGTGTATCGTGTGTATCAGTGCAGGATAGATAAAACCCAGGAAAGCCACAATGATCTTGCTGCCTGTTTTTGAGTCCGAAAGGAAATCGGACGGCTGGGCCGTGGCGTCCACACCGTAATTCAGAACACTCATTTTGGCCTTCTCCATGCCCTACTGCGATGAAAGCAAAAAGCAATAAGAAGTAGGAGATTCCCACTTGTAAGGAAATATCCATCTTTGTAGGCTCAAAGGTTTCTCAGATCGATGTTAGAACAAACAAGCCACTACCATAAATAATTTGTTTCGTGGCACACGCAAATTGACTTGGTCAACTTTTATTATAATTTTCGTAGAAATTAACCTCAAAGTCTATTAACAAAGAGTAATGATTGAACACCACCCAAAGATACAATTTTTCATCACTTTATCAATATGGTAAGGTGGTCATCTACCTTAATTTATTTTTAAAGAATAAAAAAATCTAAAAAGTAGTAGGAAACCACCTTACCACATAGACAAGGAGGTAAAAAATTGTGTCTTTGACTGGTATTCAAAATATTCAATCATTACTCATCAACAAATATGGTCCCAGTCCCAATCGACATAGAAAAAAAACAATTTGTGGTCCCAGACTTGTCGGTGGGTAAAAGAGTTTTAAGATCTTTTATATTTTTGTAATTAAATATTTAAATTTTAAAAAATATTAATTAAATTTTTAATTTTTAATTTTTTTCAATACCAACCATCTTTGACTTTAATAGTTTATGCCCTCAATTTACTAGTTCTATTTGACGCAGCCATAGCCCAAAGACACTATGTTTTACTTGGAGAAGGTTATTTCAATTAAGAAGCTACAGGGTTATTTGGAAAAGGTTCCTACGTACTCACATTTTCTTCAAAAAAAAAAAAAAAAAACTTGAAACTTTTGCCGGGGAGTGAAAAGTGTAGATATAGGATGGAAGTGTGTACCTGTGTATGACATGTTGGATAAGAGATTTATTAAATTTTAGAGTATTTTTTATTGCATTCTTTTAAATAGATAGTAATGTTTTATGTTTTTCGTTGATGGTCTTATTGTGCATCATCTGCTTTATATGGTTTGGTTGTTGTGTTGCTTTTTTTTTTTTAATGTAATATTTGGACAAATAGACAAAATTATATATATAGTAATGTGAAATCAAAATTAGTAATGCTTTAGGACCTAAAAAAAATTACCAAATTATCTTCAAAATGATTTAAAATATGCCTTAATAGAATTAAACTAAAAGAAAGATCCAAAGACTAAAATAGGCTTCATACCTAATATCCACGTATCAAATAATAATCATATTTAATAATCATAATAATTACACAAATACTATTAATAATAACATTAAGCTAATGCGAAAATCTAAAATGATATCGGCACCTAGATTCCTGTCATAATCCTGAATTCCATTTTAATAGGTATGGGGAGTTTTTTTTTTTTTTTTTTTTTTTTATTTAATGATGATTTTTATTGAAACTTGTACAATACAAATACCACTCATAAAAGTTTCTGGCACGGTCACTGTAAGCCGCCTTGGTCAAAGTCAAGCTCATCAATGAAAGTAGGCCCAATTCACCAACAGCATGGAACCCATTGTAATCCAATCGTTATCGGTGACCGAGTCTTCTCCAATGGCTTCAATGGTGCCATTGAAGCCATATATTCCGTCTCTCACAAATATAATTCATAATCTTCTCTCTCTCTCTCTAAAAATGGCAAGAGGAATGCTCTTTCTTTTTCTTGTACTCCTAGTTCATGAAACTTGGAGTGCGAAAGATGGTGAATACTGTGCTCCTTCTTCCTGCGGCAATATCCAGAACATAAGCTATCCGTTCGCGCTAAAAGGCGACCCAGAAACCTGCGGCGATCCAAGGTATAGGCTTTCATGTGAGAACAACCAGACAGTGTTACACTTGTATGCCGGAAAATACAACGTACGGGAAATCAATTACACTAATTTCAGAATCCGAGTTTCAGACTCCGGTATTCAGGAGAATGATAACCACTCCTTCATCCCTCATTATTTTTTGAGGTACAAAAATTTCACTCTAGGAGATCCATATGGCGCTCGGAACTATGACGGACTAACACAGCCTGCAGTTTTCGTGAATTGCGAAAAGCCAGCGATTTCTCGATTTTATGTGAACATTTCTGATTGCTTTATTAACTCTTCCAAGAGGTATAGATATATTCAGGTTGGCATAACAGATCTAGTAGATGTGGAGGACACGTGTCAAGTTGAGCAAATTTCTCTAATGACGGGGAAACAATTTTACCCGGAAAATAATACTTTCTGTTCAGACATCCACAATAATATATTGGTATATGGTTTTGAGCTTTCATGGTTCCAAGCTTATTGTGGAAACTGCACCGGAAGACATAACCTCTGCTACCTCGATTACGCCAACAATGTTAGTTGCGTCCATGTAAATAATGGTACGCAAAAGATTCTTATTTTGCTTTTGCATGTTTCTTTCTTTTCAGAATTCTTTTCATAAATAGCTTAAGATATTTATTCTAGTTTAGCATATATATCATGACTTGATTTTTAATTCTAAGTATCAAAAAGCTGATTTAATTCTTTTCTTTTTTGAATGGAAATGGAGGATTCCTTCGAAAACTATACCAAGGTTTCTATCTCAAAAAGTTGTTTGATATATATATATCACACAACACAATAGAATTTGGATGAGTTGTTCTTGGGCAAGCAATGGTCGAAAAGGTTACATAAGCCTAAGTTTCCTCCAACAAGTCTTACCAAGAATTGGTATCCTAGGCTAACCCTTTCGGATATTCAATTTGAAGAAAGAAATTTTCAAAGCCAATTTGCAGTTTTTGCCGATAAACTATACAGATGGAATATCGATGGTTTGTCAGAATAGCAAATTCTAGATAAGTTAACACACATGACTATGGTGCTCCTCTTTCTAGTTCAACATTCTTCTGAACATAAAAGGCTGAGCATGACTAAGGAGACTTGCTTTTACGAATTATGCATTTGCGCAATAGATCTTCTATTTCGTTTCGGTAGAATTCCATAGTCTCTTGGCTCATCTGGATTGGTCTGGTCTTAATAGTGATTTTTCCTTCGTCAAAATCTTTGACATAAGGAAGACTTACTGTTTGCTTCTTCCTATGCTAGAAGTTAGTAAGGAGATCAGAGCAAACTTCACTTTTAATCCTATCTTAAAAGAGTTGGATCTTCTGTTGGAGGGTCTTTTGACTTAGTTGTCCTTCAACTCTTTTGATATATATATATATATATAACTTCTAGAAGAAATTTCTTGGTGCAAACCCCATACCAAACCAATGTAATAAGAATATACCAGCGTTTATATATATTTAAGGTAGTTTAGCATTAATATAATGACTTGGTTCTTTATTAGAGTTTCTAAATGCTAATATTATTATTTTGTTTGTCAAACCAGATGTCCCTGACTTCATTGACCAAGGTGAGTTTAATTTCTATCTCAAGCTTTTAGACTTTGTTTTGGCTAATTTGAGACGATATATACCTATGAGATCCATCTACCTAGGTTCTATAAGATGTTTGCTCACATTTTGCTAATCGAATTGTCAACAATCCAGACAACTAGTTGTTGGGGGATATGGATCAATCCATGCCTGAGTGTATTAGTTTTTTAATTCATTAATAATTATCAAAAGAAAATGCAAAGGAAAAGTATCTAATTCCCTAGCGCAATCCGACGGCTAAGTACTTAGGAATTCATTCGGATCAATGTTCCAGTGTATTTGTAATTTTGATTTAGTTTTCTAATTCATAATTAATAATTACCCAAAAAAAAGGGAAAGGAAAAATATCTAATTTCTTAAGTAATTATATTGAATAAAATTTTTCCTTTTACAAGCCTAAAATGGGTTAATTGTTCGCCCCTGGCTCAGCTATGGTTTAACTAATTAAATATATTGAGAAGGCGAATAAACAATGGCTAAACCCAATTAAAAGCCCAGATATGCATGTAAAGTATTCATGTTTCTATCGCTGTTTATATTTCTCATTAAGCATGGGCAAGAGAATTTTTACGCCTTAGAATTTTCAAATTATTTAAGTCATCTTTTTACTAATTAATGTCTTTTTTATTTATTTAATTTTTTTTTTTTGCAGAGTTTGATTGGATCCTCATGATTCGTCGAGTCATGATTACCGGTAAGAACTTGTATTTTCTTCTTTGATCCTCTTTAATTGTTCGATCATTTAGTAGATTGTAAAGCATGAAAAAAAAAAAAAAACACACACACACACACGCATGAAAATGACATGTTCCTATTAACGACATTTACAGGAAAAAGACAATAGATACTGTACAGCTTAATTACTATTATTTAAGAAGGCAAAGAGTTGCAAGTTGCAACTATATATATTTTCAATCCCAAATAATAAAAAAAAAATGCTAAAAATAGTGTAAGAGAAAATTTCTCTTCTTTACTTACAATTAATTTGGTGATGTTCCTGCACAGGAATATCATACCATGCAGCAAGTGTTTTATTTATCATTCCATTCCTGATTGCATATTTGATATATAAATGGCGTAGAAGGCATTTGTCGGTGTATGACAGTGTTGAAGAATTTCTTCAAAGCCAAAACAACCTCATGCCAATAAGGTATTCTTACTCAGAAATTAAGAAGATCACTGAAAGTTTTAAGGACAAATTGGGTGAAGGAGCCTTTGGCACGGTATATAAAGGAACTCTCCGAAGTGGTTGTGTTGTAGCTATAAAGAAGTTAATTAGTAAGTCCAAAGCTAATGGGCAAGACTTTATCAATGAGGTAGCAACTATTGGAAGGATTCACCATGTTAATGTAGTGCAACTTATCGGCTATTGTGTTAAAGGATCAAAGCAGGCTCTTGTATATGAGTTCATGCCTAACGGGTCTCTAAATAATTATATTTTCTTGCAAGAAGGAAATATCCTTTTAAGTTACGAAAAAATGTACGGTATTGCTCTAGGAGTAGCTCGTGGGATTCAATATTTACATCAAGGATGTGATATGCAAATTCTGCATTTTGACATCAAGCCTCACAACATTCTTCTTAACGAGAACTTTACTCCCAAGATTTCTGACTTTGGCCTGGCAAAATTGTATCCAGTAGGTCAAAGCATTGTTTCTTTGGTTCATGAAAGAGGGACACGTGGATATATGGCTCCTGAGTTTTTCTACAAAAACATTGGAGGCGTTTCATCCAAAGCTGATGTATATAGTTTTGGAATGTTATTGTTAGAAATGGCTGGTAGAAGAAAGAACTTGAATGCATCTGCTGACCATTTAAGCCAAATTTACTTTCCTACTTGGGCTTATGACCAGTTGCATGATGAAAAGGACATAGAAATGAAAAATTCTACAGACGACGAGAAGAGAGTAGTTAAGAAGATTATCATAGTCGCGTTATGGTGTATACAGTTTAAGCCTAATGATCGTCCTTCAATGTTTAAAGTGGTAAAAATGCTTGAAGGAGAAGTTGAATTCTTACAAATGCCTCCCAAACCTTCCCTAGTACCAACAGAAAGATCCACAAACGTTGTCGTAGGGAATTGAAAGCTCATCAAGTCAATCAGATAAATCAAGTGAATCAACTCAATTTCAAATTAATTGATATATTTGTTGCTTTTTTTTTTTGTTTTTTTTGAAGAAGAAGAAGATATGTTTGTTTGCTGGGCAAGTAATTTTTTCACATATATATTGGCAGCACAAAGATCTTGATATTTTTATGTAGCAAATAAGATTTTCTTTGATATATGATATATAAATATCCATATTTCCATGTTTGAATTCTTCATGCTCGATCATACTTAATCACTGAAGTGAGCTTTAGTTTATGAAGGTATGCTGGTATTCTACGTTTTCCAGTTGTCATCATCCTGCTTTATCAATTTGTCATATTGGATTGAACCAATCCTTGACATTTGGAGATAAATCTTGGTCTCAATTAATTATTTTTTACTTTTAAACGTTGAAGATAATGAACCAATTGAGCAACTATTTTTTGCAAGCTTGGGAAGAATGGAATTTCAAATCTTTGGTTAAATGTTCCAAGTCAACCAATTAAGAAGCCTTTGGGTCCCCATGTATGTGTTGGGTTTGCATTGATTCATATGCTTGCAGAGGGATAGTGGAGATAGGGATTGAGACTACAAAAAATTAAGAACTTAGTAACCTAACCTTAGTAACGTGAAAAAGGGTTTTGTACACTATTAAAGTTTAGTAACCTTACTTCAATAACATGCTTTTCAGGTTACTAAACCCTCTGTTACTAAAATAATTTTAATAACATAAAAATTGCCACCATGTAATAACGCGTAAAATTTCACACATTACTAAAAATTTAGTAACGCGCAAAAATATTGCGCGTCACTAATTTTTAGTAACGTGTTAACATTAACATGTTATTAATTTTAGTAACGTTAATTACTTTTGCACGTTACTAAAATTATTTAATGAAAATAAAAAATAAAAAATATAGAGAAATGATCCCTACACTCATTTCTCACAACAGCCCCACAACAAGCTGATGTGGCTTGTAATATTTTATTATTTTTTTGTTTTGTTTTGTTTTCTTTTTGTAAAAAAATAAGAGAAATGATCCCTACACTCATTTCTCACAACAGCCCCACAACAAACTGATGTGGCTAGTAATATTTTATTATTTTTTTACAAAAAAAAAACAAAAAAAACAATAAAATATTACCAGCCACGTCAGCTTGTTGTGGAACTGTTGTGAGAAATGAGTGTATGGATCATTTCTCAAAAAATAATAAAATATTACCAGCCACATCAGCTTGTTGTGGAATTGTTGTGAGAAATGAGTGTAGGGATCATTTCTCAAAAATATAAATCAGCACGTTACTAATGTATGTAAAAATAAATAAATAAAATAAAATTGTTTGCAATACCACAGAGGTAACTGACGGAGACCATCCGCTCGGCGATACTCCGGAGGTCAATAACAGTTTCCGACGGGACCAAATCGATCTTGTGGACCGGTAGCTCAATCTGCCGCTACTGGTCGCCAAATCTTCCCCGCTCAGATGATCGTCGAGCTCTGCAAATTTTAACATCAATACAGCCAAGAATCATCAGCAACCCAACACATCTGATCGGCTAAACACCCAAACAACATAGCATACCCATAACTAACCAAAATACAACATCACCCCAGAATATCCACAAACAGAGGACACGGCTAACAAATACCCACAGACGGTCCATCAAAAATCAATCAACAGAACCACTAATCAAAATATCATCAATAATAATCTAACATAAATTAGCAATCTTAACCCCAAGTAAATTGAAGAAACTATTTAAAATACTTTAGTATTTATCAGCAGCAAATCATCAACACAGAAAATACCATAGATTTTATCATAAAATTAAACTCAACAAATTACAAGAAATTAGCCTTGAGAGTTTCTGAGAAATCCATCGGAAATCGACCTCTAAACCGCCAGAAATCGCACCTCCTTTGACTTCACAGGGCGACAACTCACCGGAAATCGCGTCATCTGGCGATCCACCGAAGGATCGGGTCTTCTTCGGTTTCTCTTGGGGTTCGATGGATCGATTGGGTCATCTCTGGCCCTCGGGTCTCACTCTCAAACTCACGGGTTTCTCTCGGTCCCTCCCCATCTCTGATCTCTCTCTAAATCCCTCTTTCTAATTTCCCCTCCCTCCCTGTTTTACACTTGGGTGAAGGACAAAAGAAGAAACAGAAAAAGATAGAATAAGGAAGAGAAGAGGGATGCATGAAAGTGGAAGAGGAAAGCAAAAAAAAAAAAAAAAGAAGAAGAAGAAGAAGAAGAAAGAAACGAATATAAAAAATAAAAATAAAAATAAAATAAAAAAAAGGGAGAAGAATGAAGAAAAGGAAGGAAAAAGGGGGAAAAGGAAGGGGAACGGGAGCAGTTGCTGTGCGTGCGAACAAAGAGAAAGAAAGAAGAAAGAAAAGAGGGAAGAAGAAAAGGAGTGCGTGTGCGTGGAAGATTCCGGAAAAGCAGAGAAAGAGAAATATAATAAAATTAAAAAAAAAAAAAAAAAAAAGAAGGGAGAAAAGAAGAGGGATAGTGAAAAAAAGGGCGGGCGTTTTAATTTCAGTGAAAAAAACAATGCCGCGAAAAATTGGGAAAATAAAAAGGAAATTTAGGATAAATTAGTGACGTGTGAAACTAAATATTTTTTATGTAATATAATTTTTCCGTAGTAACACGTTACTAATTAGTGACTTGTTAATCTACCATGTCACTAAATAATTTAATTTCAAATTATATATTCATATATATATATATATATATATATATATATATATATATATATATATATATATAATTATATACATATATAATTATGTATATATATTAGGGCTTGTTTTGGCGTACAATGTTTTGAAAAATTGGGAATATATAATATGCATGCTTACTTATTATATATTTATTTCATTATACATATATTTAATTTCAATTTATTTATATAAATATATATAATTTTTAAATATAAATAAATTGAAATTATATATATATATGTGTGTGTGTGTGTGTGTATCGATCAAACCTTCACTGTGTCAAGTTTGATTGATCGAATTCTATCACGATCGATCAAACTAATTAATGCACTATGATATTCTATCGATCCTATGATCCTGTCATGATCGATCGGACTAGTACTTATTAGGATCAATCGTACATTAGATCGAATATTAATTGTGTCAAGTTTGGTCGATCGAACTCTATTACGATCAATCGGATTAATTAATGCACTACGATCGATCGAATTGTTTATCGATCATATTGTTCTATCATGATCGATGAGACTACTACACTATGATCGATCGGATGTTCGATTGAACATTCACTATGTCAAGTTTGGTCGATCAAATACTATGACGATAGATCATCGGATCCATCTTGGTAGATTAATAGGATCGATAGATTATCTGATTGATTGTGATATGCTAATATGATTGATAGATTATCCGATGCATCCTAGTAGATCAATAGGATCGATAGATCATCTGATTGATTTTGATAGATCATCTAATCGATTGTGATAGATCATCCGATCGATCTTGATAGAACAATAGGATCGATAGATTATCCGATCGATTGTGATAGGACAATATGATCAATATATCATCCGATCGATTTTGATAGATCAAAAAGATCGATAGATCATCCAATTGATCATGATAAAACAATAGGATCGATAGATCATCCGATCCATCCTGGTAGATCAATAGGATCGATAGATTATCTGATCGATTGTGATAGATCAATAGGATCGATAGATCATCCGATCGATCGTGATAAATCAATAGAATTGATAGATCATCCGATTGATCGTGATAGATCAATAGGATCGATATATCATCCGATCAATCACGATTAATTGGACTAATGCAACAAGTTTAGTCGAATTTTGATCGATAAGAAATTCTATCAATCCTATGATCTTGTCACGATTGATCGGACTAGTACTTATTATTATCAATGGCACGTTAGATCGAACATTAACCTTGCACTGGGATCGATCCCCTTGCAAACTCCATTGCCTATAAAGAGAGGGAAGAAGTGGGAAAGTAAAAAAAAAAAAAAAAAAAAAATTGAATTGCAAAGAGAATAATTGACACGTCATTAATAACTTGAATTTCAAATTATTTTTTTTAAAAAATATATCAACTTAATATTTAGTAAGGGGTCAAATTTGGCACGTCAATAATAATTTAAATTTTAAAATATTTTTTAAAAATTATATTAATTTAATATTTAGTGATGTGCCAAATTTAGCACGTCACTAAATTAGTAACGTGCATAATTTACCACGTTACTAATTTAGTAATGTGGCAAGTTTACCACGTCACTAATTATATAAAATTATATTATTTTTTTTAAAAAAATTATATTGACATAATATTTAGTAACATGGTAAATGCTGCAGGTTACTAATTTGGTAAAGTGTAAAATTTACCACGTTACTAAATATTTAAAATTATATATTTTTTTAAAAAAAATCATATTGACATAATATGTAGTATCGTGGTTAATTTTGCATGTTATTAAATATTTAAAATTATATTATTTTTTAAAAAATTATATTGACATAATATTTAGTAACATGGAAACTTACCACGTTACTAATGTTACTATTTAGTAACGTGGTAAGTTTCACACGTTACTAATTTAGTAACGTGGAAAATATGCGCGTTATTAAATACTTTAGTAACGAATGAATTTTTTTTTAGCACGTTACTAATTTTAGTAATGCACGAAAATTCACACGTTATTAAAATCATGATTTTTCTGTAGTCGATTCACTAAAATTAAGCTGCTTGAATTTCATAGAAATTCAAATAATTTAAGAGAGGAATGTACACTCACCTGTCCCTTGCAAATTTGCTTATGATCTTATTAAGATTCATTACATTTAAGTTGCTTGAATTTCATAGAAATTCGAATAATTTAATAGAGAAGAATGTAGGACTCACCTATCCTCGGTATGTGTGCTCATCTCATTAAAAGAAAGAAAACTTGATCCTGATAGAGGTGGAAAATAAGGTGCACAAGTTCCACATTGGGGATATTCAAACACCACCTACCACGAGATTTATATATGATGAACCAAATCAATTGGCTTTGAGAATAAAGGAAATGGATCACTAGCTGTGGGATTTGGTTTAATTTGTAGGCATATATCCAAATTAAAACTTATCATGGTGTTAGAATATATATTCATTAAATGCTTAAATTTATATATAAACTTAATTATTTAGAATAACTGATAATTTAATATGGTATTAGAATAATTAGCTTTAATTCAAAGTTCTTTCCTATATTTTTTTAAAAAAAAAAATCGTTTCCCCAAATTTACTTCAAAAGTTTTATACAAAATAACATGAGTAGTACTCCTATGAAGAATCTCACGTACGTAAACTACATCACTTATAAGTGAATCCTATAAAAATTTCTTCACCGTTAATTTCTTCATAATTAATTAATTTTCAAAAAATTGTTTTGAAATCCAAATTTTTTTTATACAAAATAACTGAGAATCCATTAAACCCACCTAAAAAAAAACACACATATATAGGTTAGTACGGTAATTTTCCCCTCTTCTTAGTAGTTTGTCGTAGAGACTATTATTTGGTTCAAAAGGCTATTGATGAGACCCACACTTTAATAACAATAGATTTTACTGGTTGACTGAAATCCTAAACCAAAAGGTTTAATGTTCACATCTGATTAAGTAGGAATGGGCATTGATTCTACGTTTAGGATTGCGATTTCGTAGAGAAAAAGTGCGATTTTAAACCAAATCGCAGAAAATGAACCATTTGAAAACTGCGTTTTTAAAAAATTGCGATTTAAAAATGCAAAAAAGTGTTTATTCAAATCGCAAGCAATGTGGTGCTTTTTTGAAAACATAGTATTTTAAAAGGCTAACCTGCGATTTTAAAGGTCAAACTGCAATTTTGCCAAACGCTTAACTGCGTTTTTAAAAATCATTTTTTTTAAATCGCACATTTTTAAATCGCATTTTTTGAAACCGTAAACCCAAACGGACCCTTAGGCAACAAAATCCCTAACTGACTCTATTTTGGTCTTTCAACCAATTTCCTTTTATTTTGACTCAAGCAGTACCATCCCCACAATATCCCTCATTTAATTTGTCCAAACAACAATTATAAAGTTTAATCAAAGGTATGCAAAGATTGAAGGGGGAGAAATGCAAAAATAATTCATGTGTTTACACGGAATTCCAATAAGTTCGGTAGGGTTTAAAAAGTGTCTTAAAACTCTTAGGTTTAATTATAAATGATGAATACTTCCTACCCTCATATTCTGTTTCAAATTTTGACCAAAAACCATTATAATGTCACATCAGCAATAATAATAATGCAACACATTTCCCACAATAAAAAAATATAAAAATAACAAAAAGAAAAACTTTAAATGCATAATATTAAAAAAAAGAAAAAAAAAAAAAAACTAAAAGGTGGTTGAACCATTCCAAATTGGCCGGGCCCAATTAAGGACGATTTTCGTTAAAATTTCAAACGAAAGTTGATATTGAGAAGTTATTTATCATTTCTGCTTACCACAATGATGAGCTTTAAGTCACTTTTTAGCATAAGAGGAAGCATCAAAATGTGGTCAGCCCTTAGCGGCCAAGTCCATGTGAATCTGGAAACTAAGAGAGAGTATGGAAAATGTTAGGAACTTCCAATACCCTAGGCTTTGAGAGTCAAACAAAAAAAGAAAAAGAAAAAAACAAATGGTGATGTCACAAAGGAGCACTTGGCATCACACTTGACAACGACTTAGTTGGACACAGAGATCTCCTACAATTTTAAGAAAAGTGTAGATTTTCAAATTATAGAATTTAAGCTGATAATTTCTTTACATCTAAACGTTCGAAAAATGTCACCAATGAAAATTGTGGTAATATTTTATCTAGGCAGTCAAAAAGAATTTTCCAAAAGCTTCTTCTTTACTTTTACGAAAGTGCTTCTTTTTTAGAAAACCAAAAGACATTTTTCGCTCAAAGATTTTTTACAACATAAAGGCCAAGAACTTGATAAAAATATACTCATGAATTCTCAACTTTAACATGCCAACCTTTTTAATAAATAGCAATTTCTAAGTTTTTCTTTGAAAAGAAATGGCCTAAATTTCATAATTTAAGAATCTACAATTTCTTTGAAATTGTAGAAGATCCCCATCCGTTGGACACTAACTCCATTGCACCTGGTTCGAGTGTATGGTTTGATTAAGGAATGTAAGTGAGGAGCGCTTCATTGTGTTATGTGAGGGTTATTTTTTATTTTATTTTATTTTTTTAAAGAAAGTATATATATTCTATACTGAAATATATGAACTACGATGATATTAAGGTTGAAATAATAGTCCTTAGTAAAAATTAAACATTTTCATTTTCGCCTTTTATTGATTATAGGCAGGGCACTACTGTACAATAACCAAGTAGCCCTCCACATTGATGACAACCCATTGTTTCCCGAGCATACAAATCATATCGAAATTGATTGTCATCAGGGGCGGAGCCAGAAATTTCAGTGAGGGGGGCCAACTTCAACTCTAACGGCAAAGTCAAAGCTGTTTTCCAAAAACCCAGTTCACCATTGATCTATGCCTTCTTTCAGTGTATAGTTTAGCAGGGTAGGTAAAGAATCATGCTAAGCAAATGGTACTACGTACCAACATTTGGAAAAATAGCCAAAAGAGCTCTCTCTCTCTCTCTCTCTCTCTCTCTCTCTCTCTACCTCTAATCTCTCTTCTCTTCCTGCCTGATTTGAGAAAGGAAGAGACTTTATGAAGAAGAAAAAAATTTCAATGAGAAAGTGAATTTTCAGTGAGATGAAAAAGTGAATTTTCAGTGAGAAATGAAGAAGAAGATGCATGCAAAAGGGTGGGGAAGAAAGGTAACAAAAAGACCAAAGTGGTTAAATTTTGGTTTAAAAATTAAAATTTACGTGGCATGTTCTTAGCCTTATGTGTCAAAAAGTTTGTAACAAAATAAGCAACTTTTGATGCAGTACGTACACCTTGAGCAGTGCACACTTCAGTCTGCAATCTTACTTCATGAACCAAGAACCCTTGTCTCTAGGCACATAAAAAAGTGAGATAGCCTAATATCTGACAAAAGAAATTTGTTTTATTGTTTTAAAAGTCTACTGACTCTGGCAAACAAAACATTTTGGGAGGGCCAAACGAAAAAACTTGGGGTGGGGGGCAATCACAAAAACTTGCAGGGCCTTCATATAAAACCGTTAAAAGTAGAAAGGAGTTCAAAAAATTTAGGGGGGGCCCTGGCCCCCACCTTACAACGTAGCTCCGCCTCTGATTGTCATCTCGTACATGAAAAACTCCGGCTAAGGTCATTTCTACTGGTCACATCCTTGCCAGTCATCAATTCGCGGACATCTTTACTAAAGCCTTGGGGAGAGACATGTTTCATCAATTCCTTAGCAAGCTGGGCATTACAGATCTTCATGCTCCAACTTGAGGGGGGAGTATTACGATAATATCCCATGATTTGGTTACTTGGTTATCCTTGTTTAAGTTACCATGTATAGCAGCACCTGCCTTTTACTTTTTTGCCTGTATGTTATTATTTTCCTTTTCATTTGGTTTCCATTTCCTTTTTCTTAGCCCATGATTCATGGGATTTGGTTCCCTTTTGATGTACTATATAAGGAAATGCGACTGTACAAAATATTAAGACAATTCATCTCTTTTCACGTTCTTGTCCAATGTTACATTCTGTGCATATATTTTGTTAATCTTACTCTTGTTAATTTAAGCATAAAAAGTATGTGATTTTACCGTCATCCCTGACTTGCCATTCTGACCCTCGGTATTTTTGCAAGTCTCCTAAACCAGACGTTCGACGTGCGTGACATCTGTATGAACAGTTTGGATGCGTGCATTTTTTTTTTTTTTTTTTAACAAATAGCAATTGCTATTATATATTTCTTCATATGAAAGTCCCAAGGCAAGGACCAATACAGATAAAAGAGATACAAGACCCTATCACCTTAAGCCAAAAAACCTGACTTGGACAGCAACCTAAGCAATACAAAAATATTACAAAGACACCAATGGACCACTCTTTACATTTCAGCACAGACAACATATAAAAAGAGGGCAGATCTAGCACCTAAGCCAACAAATAGTCCCGTAACATTTATGCAACACACAGGCTGACTGTGGAAAGAAAATAAAAAAACAAACAACAAAACACCATAAGCAGAAACCCAAAACGGGACTGGAGCTGGGAAGCGACTCCGCCGGTGACGGCGCATGCAGGCCACGCGCCGCGCCGCGGACCTTCTCTGCAACAAAAAATCGCTGAAAGACCCCCAAATCACCAGGAAACCACCCACCGTGCCTTGGAAGACAAGCCGTGACCCACACGCGCCGGATCAGGGAGATACCTCCTTGGCGCGTGTAGGCCACACACCGAGCGTGGAGAGCCGGCACGACCGTGACTGGAGGTTGTTGGACCAGAAGAGGCTGGTGATCCCTGTGGAAAGGCGCGTGCCTTGAGGAAGCCCGCCGGAGAGAGCAGATCTGACTACAAAGAAAAACCAAAATAAATAGACCAAGTCAGGAAGAACTCCGCCTGAGTCACTGGAAAAAATCGCTCCCCAACCCAGAACCTTGAAGTCTACTGCTAGGGGACAACAACCAACACCGGATCTAACCCGGGGGGAACAAACTACACGGCCCTAAAGGCTGGAAAACACCTAAACTCCACTGAATCTAACAAAGGAGGAACAAAAACCTCCCCTAAAGGGTAAGGAGAACATCACCACCGGGGGAGGGAGGCGTAGAAACCTCCCCCCCCCGGAACACACCCAATCTCAAGCTCGCTCACTCTCTCTCTCTCTAGAAACTCTCGGGACCTTCTCTCTCTTGGATGCATGTATTCTTTTTAATTCTTTTTATTAGATATAAAGTGGTATGATAGATATGTGACTCAACAATTTTAAAATCCTTTAAAAATTTAACGAAAAAGGAACGAAGAAATTATTTAATAACACAGTGCGAACCTTTGAAAATGATTTTGATAATTAACTTCTTAAACCTTAAAAAACGATTTGATAATTAACAGATAACACCTCGCCAAAAACCGAAATATTTTTTCCTTTTACATAAGCCAAATATAATTGGGCTTATAGGGCGATAGGCTTGTACGTCGTTTGTCATGTTGTAATTAAGGACTCCAACAAATTATATGACTAAAGTAGGACAAACCATCGTTAGCATTGCTAGATCACCTACTTTATTCTCCTAATCCTAATTGATAGTACCTGTTTTTATTATTTTTTGTATCTTCAAAGTGCCAAAGTTGATTTCTATGTTGTAATGCAAAAGTATCATTACATTTTACCTTCTGGATCCTTAATTGTATTAGGGCGTGTTTGACATTGCGATTTAGTAGGTAAAATTGTGATTTTAAACTAAATCGCAAAAAATGAATCGTTTGGAATTGTTGAAACGCACAATTTTAATGACTAAACTGTGATTTTAAAAGTTAAACTGTAATTTTGTCAAATGCTTTCAAATCGTTATTTTTAAATTGCACTAATTAAAATCACAAAACCAAACAGACCGTTACAATCAATCATCTAATCTAAAAATAAGTAAATAAGTGCAACAAAGATGAATGATAAAAAGAACAAATATGAATGCACTCTTTTTTTAATGGACAAAAACTTTCTACAAATCGGTTTGTAACATGTACTTCTTACATGTTTCTTTAATAGCTTTAAAGCATTTAATAAAAAACATGTATTTCTCACATGATTGAATGACACATGTCATTTTTATATGTGAGTCGTAGAAATTTTTTACAAACCGACTTGTAAAAAATTTCTGTCTTTTTCTCTTTTCTTTTCTTTTATTTATTTTATTTTACGTTTTGTGCTAATTAAACACGAGTCTATTAACCAGTACTACAGCGGCAGCTTCACAAAAGGATCCACCTTCCTAATCGGTGGCAGCAAGTAAACTGTCGCTTTTAAGCTTAATTTCTTCCCGTTGCCTAACCGCCACGGTTTTGAGTGTTTTAAAAATGAGGCACGGAGGTACGTAACCGGACGTTCCTTTCCTCCCGGCGCTTATCATGTTGTTTCCTCCTTTCACCATTAAAAATGTGTATATATATATATATTATTACAATTAAATATCAAATTACTTATAAAATATCTTAAATAAATAATTTTGTCCAAAACCATTTTTATTATTCAAACAAAGAATAAAAAATAAATTTTAATATTTGGAAGATTACGGACTGCTGAAGGCGATGGCAAGCCTGATCTCAACATTTGATTCTGTTGTGAACATGTGCCATTCATAGACTAAATTAGATGTTGATTTATTTCCCTATACAATTTTATATTATTTTGTAATATTTCGTATTAAGTCTCGGATATAAGGATAAAAAATGTTAGATTTACAATACCAATACAATAACTGTATAACAATTCCTCACATGAGGGTGAGTCTCACATACTGGGGCCCACCCTCATGTGAAGGGTTGTTGTGCAGTTGTTGTATTGGTGTTGTACAAGAATCAAATCCCCCTTATATGGCTGTCACAATTCCTTCCAATTTTGTAAAGTCATGAACTGATGGGTAGATGGTTCCAAGCCCGGCACTCAAAAATTCCTGTCTGGGGAACAGGGTAAGGAAACTCCAATCTAGAATATGCCATCTGGGCTAAGAATGATCAATATCTACTTAGGAGAAAGTGTTATCCATTGTTTATGGATTACATACTTCCAAGAAAATTTGGACTGCTTTGGCTAATTTTGCCTCACTGTCCCGCTCCCATACTACTCACTTAAAGAGACAACTACAGAATTAACCTGCATGAGTACTCAAAATCATGTTCATTGTATCTTCAAAGTGCCAAAAGTATGGGCAGAATAGTTGGTTGTACGTTGTAGGTTACCTTTCGATGGTGAGGATCTTTTATCTTTTATCATTAGTGGTCTTCATCCATCTTTCCATACTTTCATTATTGCTACGCGTGCAAATTCGTTTACTTATGATAAATTTCGAGATGAATTGTTAAGTCCTAAAATGTTGCTTAATCAACAAGTTGTTGCACCTGATGCAACCAATTTTGCTCTTAGCAATCGTACTTTCAACTAGAATAAGATGCAATAGGCTATGAAATTCCCACCACGTACAACTAGCAACTCAAAAACGACCATGAACTGGCCGGTTTCTCCTCCTCCCCACGACCAAAGAATGCTCAATCCAATTCTGGAACCAACCTCAACAGCAATAACCATGCTCCATGTAAAATCTATGGAAAGATCAATCACCAGGCACTTGACTACTTTCGATCATCAAATGTATTACTCTCCTTTAACACTCCGCCTAGATATATGTAATCATTTTTGCAAAATATAACTTAAGACCTCAGGCAACACCTAGAAGGCGGTTGAATAGGTGTTCTCAATATAATGCGGAATTCATGCAGAGGGTCCGAGTCAGATGATGCTGTGCTGTTAGATTGCACATTGATGGTGCTAAGTTACCTAGAACAGACAAATCAGCACAAAATTGACAAGAAATCGTAATCTGGCCTAATTAGGGCAATTTTCGAGTGCGCTGCAGTAATTTGATCATAACTTTGACTACGAGTATCTGATTCGCGCATATGACCCCAATTCGGAAAGCACTCTTCGGCGCACACGTCGTGGCCACCGAGCGCGCTGCAGTAATTTGGCCTAACTTTTGCTATGAGTATTCGATTCGCGCATATGACCCCACTTCGGAAAGCTCTCTTCGGCGTGCACGTCATGGCCACCCAACTACTCTCGGTGCGCCTCATTTTGAGCCCAAAATCCGCTGTTTTCCTTTCCAAAACCCTAATTTTAGATATTTTTTACCATTTATGGTAATTTTTCGTTTATTGTTTCGGAGGTGATTCTAAGTTCGATTTGGGCCAGATTTTCGGCACATTGCTTATTTTATTCTGTATTTCGTTTTATTAGGGTTTTCGGGATTTTGCTATTTTTGGTAAAATTCTGCTAAAAACCTAATTTTCAGCTATATAAGCCCAGCTTGTAGGCTTTTTTGGTCAGTTGTTGTTTATTGATAATTATATCGAATTCAGAGTTTTCTCTCTGTTTTTGGGGTGAATTTCATGTTTTCTTCCTTGCAAACTACTTGTTGATTAGTTTGCAGAATAATCGTTATTCTGTCCGGCGTCAGGAGTTTAAAAACTTATCAACCACACAAACAATCACAAAATATATTGAAAGAATTAAATCAATTAAATACAAGCAATTTGGTGACGAAGTGAAAAACTTTTAAAAAAACTCTTAAAAATTATAAGCACTATGAGACTGCCAAACCTAAGAAATCAATACATTATATAAGAATGAAAAATTACAATATGTTCATATTTATAAAACCTTTACAATTGACACACCCTTGTACTAAGCAAACGACCTGCTTGCCTCCTACCATAGTAGTTCTCCTATAACTTCTGGACAATTCTTCAACTTGATCTCATTTACCAGAACTCTAATAGGGTGAAGGTTGTTTGATGATGAACTCTGTGGTTTGAAAAAAATACTTTATGGGAATAGACAATGAAAGCTCTCCAGACATAAATTTCTCTTGGCACAAGAATAAGAGGATTAGGAACTATTTACGCTCAAGAACATGAATGAAACTCTACATAACAATAGCAAAATAGCCTCTATTACTCCCCAAAGTCCTGCAATATGATCCTTATATAGAGAGGGGGGGAAGAGTATGGGTTTTAGATCAAAGTTGGCTAAAATAAAATCACTGCAAAAATTTTGGTCCATCTGATTTAATTTTTGATCCAAATTTGTGATCTTATCAAACAAACTTTTCCTTGTCCAAACAAATTTGATCGATCCAAATTGAGTTTGATTGATCCAATTCTTCACCTCTTGATTTCTCTTTGTTTCAGTTTCAAAGTTGTCTTGAACACAACCTTAGATCTAAAACTTACATCCAAAATTATTTTGTTACTGAATTAGCCAATTAAAAAATCTAACAAATTTCATTTTCTACGTGGTTCTGTTAGAAATAATTAAATAACAATTATTTCTTTAACCTAACATGCGCAGTGGAAAACAAATAAGACAGGATTCAGGCTTACCTCTAGCCATATTTGCTCAAGCTTTTCCACGATCCATCTGAAGAACAAGAAAAGATTATTTGAGGGATCTTCTAACCTATGCCTATTGCTTGATCGCTGTACTGATGGTGTACACAGGTACTCTATTTATAGGCTAGGTTAGGGACCCTCAAATGGTAAACACCGTATTGTTTCCTTCCATCAAGGAAACAATATCGTTAATTGATTTTTAAAATCAATTAACCGATTCCATATTTACGGTAATCTAAATTAATAGAAATAACCATAATACCGATTCCATATTTACGGTAATCTAAATTAATAGAAATATCCATAATACCGTATATGTTTATTAAAAAATAATAAACACCGTAAATGTGATATAAAGGCCACAACCAAAAATGAATAATATATTACATTCTCCCACTTGGACTTTATAACACATGACCATATGGTATTAGGTTCTTTAGTTTTGGCCAATCCTTTTATGGAATCCTCCCACTCAGATAAGAAATGTTTCACACGAATCATTGCGGTAAAACCATTATAAAATTAGGTCGTCCCTTCCATGTATCACAATGCAAAACACTCCTTACATGAGTACCTTATGGATAATCAAACTTTATGAATGAACTTCCTATAAGTCATTCGGGTCCAACTTTATTTATCCTCATGGATAAAAATAACAAATGTGCACAATAAACTTTATTAAAATAACTTTATGTCTATAGACCAAAAAGAGACAAACCAAGCAAAAAAATGAATTAATGAGTCTCATATATTCCGCATGACTTTATTCTTTATTTACCGGTAAACTTTAAGTCATGGGATCCGCAATCATTAATTCAGTACTTATATGCTCAATAGACCCTTTATGTCTCTTAATGTTATCTCTTGTACTGAGATACTTGATGTCGATTTACTTCTGCTTCTACTCTTTATTCTTATAAAAGAAGATTATAGTAGAATTACTGCAGAGTATCTTTATGGTCTAACTGTAAAAACGACAATATTGAGACTTTCAACAAAATGTCTCAACCATCATGCCTGTGTATTAAATTCATAGCACGCTAGACTTTTAGCTTTCTTGGTAGACGTAGCAACTATAGTCTGCATACTGCATCTCTAGGATATATCATTTCAATAAAAAGATATATACCCTAAAGTAGACTTTCTACTATCTACACAATCAGCAAAACTCAAATCTGAATAACTAACCACCTTCAAATGGAAAGTGTATCCTTAGGTTAAGTTGTACTTCTTGTTTCCTTGCATATACCGCAAGAGTTTATTTGCAGCACTTTATTGACCCAATATTCTTATTGTCAGTCATATGGTTATGCATAATGCAGACGCTTTAAAAAACTTTTCATCTACCCTTATTCCAATACCTTTTGGGACATTAATCTGTATTTAATTGGTCCCTCTTAATTGCTACTGAAGGTACATAATCCTTTATTCTAAATCTTCCCAAAACTTTTTCAATGTAGGCCTTCCAAGACAATGTTAATATTCTTTATGTCTCTGTGAATCTCTATGTCAAAAGACATAAGAGATTTCACCCAAATCCTTCATTTCAAAGTTTTGTGAAATGAACTTTATGTAGCAAACCTAAATGGCTAAATCAACACTTGCAAAAATAATATCCACATATAGGACCAGAAAGATTACTGTACTCCCACTGACCTTAAGGTATATATACTAATTAACAAGGTTTTTAGTAAACAATAAAACAATTACCTTGTAAAAAATATATCACCGGTGAGAGATCTATCACAGCCCATAAATAGAATTCTTTAATTTGCAAGTATTCTGACTGTTATTTTATAAAACGTTTAGGTTGTGTTATGTAAACCTCATCTTTAAGATCCTCATTCATAAATGTTGTTTTCACATCAATTTGATGTAACTCTAGATCAAAATGAGCTACTAATGCTATGATTATCTTGATGAACCATTCTTAGACACTGGAGAGAATGTTTCACGATAATCAATGCCTTCCTTATGAGTAAAAACATTGGCTACGAGTCTAGCTTAACTTTTGAGCAATGGATTTATCTCTTACTTCATGGCACTGAATCTCAATGCGGAGTTTTCTCCATTCATAGCATGTGAAAACAAATTTGGATCATCTTTATGTCCAATGTCAATATCAGACTCTGGGAGATATACAACATGATCACTAAGAATTGTTGATCTCCTTATTCTATAGGATTTTCTTAATTCTACTTCCTCTGCAATTTTGCAATGGGGGAATAGACTTTTGAACCTGTTCTGTATGAGTTGGTTGTTCTAGAAATGATTGTGGCTCAGGATAATCAATCTGATTTTCCCTGAATACAATCAATCATCCTCTATGAGGAGGAGATTTGGCCAACTCTAGTGCTTTCTCAAATTTTAATTTGTGTGAATGAGCACTCCCACTAGGTTCTGCATCATCTAGAAATTTTACAATCAACAATTCTAGGATTATATGAAGGATAATAAAACATTAAAACCCTTTAAAGTTTACTAGATAGCTTATAAAAGATCTACCGGTTGTCCTTGAATCTAATTTCCTAAGGCGAGGATTATAAATCCTCTCTTTAGCAAGACAACCCCATATGTGTAAATAATGTAAACAAGCTTCCATCTATTTCATACTTTAAAAGGTGTCATAAGGACAACCTTAGATGAAATCCTGTTTAACATATACACAACGGTCTTCAAAGCTTTACTCTATAAGGGTAATAGCAGATTAATATTACTAATCATTTCCCCTTTGTGTGTACCTACCTTAATACTCTATGCCTATATTAGATCTTATGATCTTCATATTGTTTCTCTTCTTCTTCCTTATAGATATTGAAAGCATTCAATACCCCAGCTTTAATATTTAGAAGATAGAGATACACAAACTTTATATGGTCATCACTAAAAGAGATAAAAAAATATCTCTGACCATTTAGGCAATGAGTATGAAAAGGTCAACACCTTTCAATGTACATGATCTCAAAAATCTCAAAATGCTCTCTTTGGCACCTCTAGTGGTCTTGTTGGTATGCTTTCCCTTATGCAGCCCACACAAGAACCAAAGTCAGTAAATTACCGACTTTTATTTACTGTATGGAGATATATTTCAATCTCCAAAGCCATAACCAGAGCATTTTAAATTCTCAAATACTCTACTTTACGTCAACATCAGTATGCAGAAATAAACAAATAATTTTATTTCAAAATTTGGGACGTAGGTCAATTTTAAATAGACTTTAAATAAACCCCAACCAATATTCCACCAAAGATAAGAAAAACTTCAAGTTTAAAATAAAATTGAAATTTTTAACAAGCCAAACTAGAAAATAAATTTCTAAAAAAATTATGGAATATAAATCATTTTTGAGGTCAAAATTATAACTGAATTTTAAAATTAACCTATAGATCCCAACAAGCTCAAATTATAAACACGTGTTATTCATTTTAAAAAGACTCTGCATTTGTGTTGACAACGTGGATTGTTAAACCATAATCAATCCACAATATATTTGAATGAGTCACTAAAAGAGATTCACGACATACTAGATGTATGAGATTATCTTTATTTTAAGTCATTTCTTATACTTCATGCAATCTTTCTTTATATGTCCTTAATTTTCCTTATTGCATGAGAAATAGGTATCTTGATTGCCATAATATTTTATTGGCACCTTATTCTCATGCTTTAAGTGTTGGACATGATTGCATTTATTGGTCCTTCCCTTGACATGAGTAATCATGTGAACACTTTATAAATTCTCTCATATCCTTGAACACACATGGTTAGAAGTTTATTTACTAACCATTTATCCTTACGTGTGTTACAAGATAAAATTCTACACTTAGAAGAGAGAATTCAAAAAATAAAATGACCAATAATGACTCAAAAAATCTCAATCTTTAGGGACTTAAGCTAAACTACAATATCCTTCATTCCCATAATGGAATTAGAAACATTCAAATGAAAAGGCATATCAATCCTTTTCCAGTCAGAAAAATATTATCATAATGTATTGGAATATAAAACCACCAAAAGGTAGAGTAACATGAATAACTGCAATCACCAAAAATAAAAATACTTTAATGCTATGAAGTAACTTTATTTTAAATTGGTCAATGCCAATTTAAATAGTAAATAGTAAATTTCAACCTACCTGTGGGCAAAGGTTGCATCACGCATGAAATTTACTCTTTATTAATAAGACTAAAGCAAATTTAAATATTAATAAATAAAATTCTTCGTACCTTTGGGCAACCGAAAGAAATTTTACTTTTAATACTAAATTTGTTATCTTATTCTAATTAAGTCATAAAAATAAAAACTTCCCTTTGGGGATAAGTAATTAAATTTATGAATTAACTACAAGACGATATCAACTTTATTTTAAATTAGCCAATGCCAATTTAAATAATAAATTTCAACCTACCTTTGGGCAAAGGTTGCATCACGCATGAAATTTACTCTTTATTAATAAGACTAAAGCAAATTTAAATATTAAAAAATAAAATTCTTCGTACCTTTGGGCAACCGAAAGAAATTTTACTTTTAATACTAAATTTGTTATCTTATTCTAATTAAGTCACAAAAATAAAAACTTCCCTTTGGGGATAGGTAATTAAATTTATGAATTAATTACAATACGATGTTAATTTTTCTATATGAAGTTCATGTGTACGATCCTTATGCAATTATTACAAAATTAGGATGCTTTGGCTCTCCCAAAAATTATAATAATCACGCTGTAATTCATGAACATCTAATAAATCTTTATGAGGTTCATGCGTGTAATCTTGATGTAATTATCATTAAAATTTGGGATGCTGTGGCTCCCCAAAAATTATTATGATAATTACGTGTGTGTAATCTTGATGCAATTGTCATTCAAAATTGGGATGCTGTGGCTCTCCCAAAATTATCATGATAATTGCTACTTCATTAACATCTAACAACTTTATAGATGCCCCCTTAATAGCCCCAGGAATATAACAAACCAATACTTAAATGGGGTAAACAGCATTTTCCAAGGTGCAAGCAGATGAGCTCCCAGGAAAGTGAGGGGGTCACACCGGACACACTTAAATCCCAAGACTTTCCTTGCCAGAACTTTCCCCGACATTGCATTCTTAGATATTACTGTAAACACACCAGTATATATGGTATTGTTAATTATTCTTAGGTCTAGGCATCAAGTAATTTATATTTAAACAATATAAATTCAACAATTAAAAATATATTCCTCAATTCATGTATTAAATAAACAATAATTTTAATACACAGTATTGTAAATAATAAAGGGAATAAAACCTTAATGTGAAAGCATAAAACCAGGCTTAGCTCAATGGTTTGAAACTTGTTACTTTATGGACATGAAGGTCCCAAGTTTGAACCCCATATGAGCCAAATCTTTTATTTTATTTAAATGCTACTGTAATTGGCTACTATATTGGGTTGGGCTTCTGGGTCACAAGACTCCAAATGGGCTACTGTATTTGGGCAATTGGGTCAACCCACTTAATCGGGTCAGGCCTCTGGGTCTATGTATAGTGCTGGCCCAAACTAGGTCAGCCCACTTAAATGGCTCAAAACTGCATGGGTTTTAAAAAATCCTACCCGAAAAATATATCCAACCCAAAAAACTTTAATGGGTCGAAACCCTACCCAGTAACCAACCAACCCGACCCGTAATGTGAAGACCGAGAAATTAAATGTGGGGGTTAAAATAGCAATTAACAAATAAAAGAATTAAAGTTGGGGGGCATTTTAGTAATTTTCCTATTTTTCTCCCTTATCCATTTTCTTTTCCTTTTCTTTTTCTTTCTTTTCTTTTTCTCCTCGGTGGACAGCAGTCCACGACTGCTTGTTCTTCTTCTTTCTTCTTCTTTCTACTTCTTCTTCTCTATTCTTCATTTCTTCTTCTCTTCACCGAATGAGAGAGTTGAGAGACAGTGGGAGTGAGATTCAGGGAGATTGAGAGGGAAAGAGAGACTGAGAGATCGAGAGAGAGCCGGGAGCCGAAACCCACGACCCGTCGTGAAGTGCACAGAGCCGACGAACGGCGGTCCAGTGGCGATTCCGGCGAACCAAAGCCGAAATCCGACTGTTTGATGGCGATTTCCGATGGAACCCAGGAGCGGAACCACGAAGACCCGCGACCCGTGAGCTCAAACCCGTGCGTTGAAACCCATCTAACCCGTGAGACCCGAGAACCCATGATCGGCGGCCAGAGCTGAAATCCGACGGTCCCAGTAGCGGTTTCCGGCGAGTCGTGACCCGCATGTGTGCGAAATTCGTGTAGCCCAAAACCCGTGACCCGTGACCCGCTGAACCCATGTGGAGACCCGATTCTCCATGTGTGTTTTCCGACAATTTTTCCGGCGGAAACAGTGACGATTTCCGGTGGATTCTTGAGGAAAATCCCCAAGGTATATAAATCCTATAATTTTGTGGATTGTTGAATTAGGGTTTGATAATTTTGGGGGTTCTCTATGATTGTGTGTCGCCAGTGGCTATGGGTATTGAATTGAGTGTTGTGGATTTGAGTTTTGGTTAGTATTAATGATAATTGATGTTTTGATTTGGAGGACTATGATGTGGTGATTTCCGGATGCTTTGGTTTTGGGGATTATGCAGTGTTTATGTTATGGTGGCTAGTCGATAGAAGTGCTAAGGTGTGAAATGTTTTGGAGATAGTCAAAATAGGTATAGATTTTGTAGGTTGTGAAGCTTGGTTTAGTTTCTTTGTTTTGATGTTTATGGATTAAGGGAAGATGTGCATTTTAGTGGTGTTTTAGTGTATTAGGGCTGATTTGGGGATTTAAGACTAAGTGAATAAGTTGTGTTAATAGATCCTATGAATAAGGATTATTAATGGTTGAGTGGTTTTTCCAATTGTGTTGTTTAGGAAAATTATGTTAATGGAAATTGGAGGGAGTAACGCATGAAAGCAAACAATTGTAAAGGGATAGAAGTTAAAATTGGATTACACGATATTGGTAAGGCCGAATGAGATGAGGGCTAAAATCAAATAAATAGATTCACATAAATTGCAATAAGGGTTATTAAGATAACATGTTAAATACGATTAGGCTATATAGTATAAGTACTCAAGTATTTATGTAATGAAAGAATAAGAGTTTCATAGATGACTAGTAATTAGCAAGGATTAAGTGTTAAGTGTAATGCTTAAATGAGAATGCTTTAAAATGGTAAATTATCCAAATAGCCTTAAGACAACAAATATAAAATAGTGATATTATGGAAATACATAAATAGGCTTCAAATTCATCTATTAGTGTAAGTAGATAATTAATGCGTTTGTCTATATAATATAAAATACCTAAGTGCGTTATGAGGTAATGCTTAGCTTGATAATATATATATATATATATATATATATATATATATATATATATATATATATATATATATATATATATATATATATATATATATATATATATATGGACCGAATGCACCTAGCTTAAATGGATAAACAAACCATAAGCTTAATGTCTAATAATGATAGTAAGGTAACTTGGTATCCAATTTACTTATCTATGTACACTAAGTAATTTAGTGTATTAATGGACTAGGTTTAAGTATTGTATATGTATATGTATATATGTACATATATACATATGCATGCATACATGTTAAATATATATTGTTAACTTAGTAAATAAGCAACAAACCATTAATGGATTCACAATGGTAATGTGATGTAATAATAATATGTAGGCAAATAAAATAGTAAATACATCTCCTAATTAATAAGTAAGATATGATAAGAACCTATAATCAATGATTAGCCTAATAATAGTTTAGGATACCTAGCTAGCTTTAGAAGCGAGTGATGTGACGTGTGAGCACGCGGGTAGTTAGGATGTCATAGAGTATGTGATTCAATAGCATAGTCTAATGCTACCAATGTTTGCAGGATCATGTTCGGATTGGAGACTTTAATTGGTTCTCCAATGTAGAGTCCAAGTGACTAGAGTCCAAGGAGTGTTCGAGTTGGAGTCTAATGCAGCCAAGGTGGGTATTCCACTCACTGAGAAAATATATATTTTTATATGTATTGGATTGATAAAAATATATATATTGTTTATGAAACTGACCCAACCATATGATGAAATGTATATGCTTTGAGATGATTTATTAGTTTCGATTATGTTTAAACTATATCAATGATGTTAAAGAGATAGTGTATGAGTGAAAAGTATTGAATAGATTTAAAGTGTTAAGTTCTGCGGTTGAGATTTAAATTATGCAAATTGTTTGAGAACATGTCATGTTGAAACTGCGTAGATTTGATAAAGAAACTGAGTTTTGAATGTCTTCGAAATGATTGATAAAATGTTGGATTTGTTTAGTTTTAAAAGGATGTGATTTAACAACTGCATGATTTGAGCATGATACAGTAGTGAAATATATACTGGTCAAGCACGGAACATTGAGCATGTAGTATAGAGCATACATCAACAGTAGTACAGCAGTAAAGGAACAGGATACACAGTAAAACAGCAGTTATCAGCATCGTGGGGGACCGAAGCCCCAGTAGACCCAGTCATGCATATCATGTATAGCATTGTTTAATGAGTGATGTTTTTATGTTATGAGTAGTTTTACTAGACGTATTGGTATGCATAAGAGTCTTCATGAAAAGATCTTATGTATACTTTTATCGGATAGTCATGTGTTAATAGCATACATTGAACTTGGAAGTACATGGATACATGATTGCCCAGGCGCGAGTAATGGCATGTCTATGAGTAAGAAGGTTGACTGTTCTTGTTCTTCAGGAAAGACGTGTTAGCATGATTGAGTTTAACTCTAGTGCTCTCATGATCTACTGACGTTCAAGGCATGAAGCTGAAATACGATTAGGGATGGTGTTGCGAGTGTACCGTTGACGGATGTTGTCCTAGTATGGAAGAGTAAGATGCCATGTTCTTTGCTTAAGACTTATGTGTATACGTGATATCTGTGATGGAGTGATCGTGTGCACATATGTCCAAGCGACCGGTGAAAAGTATTATTATAGAGGGGTCTATATGTAGAATCTTCCAAGCGGTAGATTGGAACTTCTACATATGTTCACAGCTATATAGTATGTTTTAAATGTTTTCTAAATAGTCGGTGTTTGCTGCATTAGCTATCGGTAAATTGTGGCTAATATAGTGCTCGCACGACTAAAAATAAATAGAGGTTGGTTCTTTGTGAAAACTCAGTTAGTCTTATACCACTAAGGTCTTAGTATGAGGTATGCTAAGGCGGTGAACTCATTATTTCACCTATGCGGATGTGGATACCACCACAACCGTGTAGATGATGTTTCTTTGGCTGCAGGTACTTTGGTATAGTCGATGGGTCGGTAGCAGTGTGCTTGGGATATTATGACTGAAGCTCGCTGCGACAGTTGTAATTGTCGGACCACGGGTTGTCCACTATTTTATAGGTTTGGTATGGCTTGTGACGTTTGTGTCACTTATTCTTTGTTAAGCCATTATTGTTATAGTGTTAATAAGACTCAAACAGATAGATGTTAAATGGCTCTTTGTTGTAATTAACTTGTGATAGATGTATAAGTTGTAATTTTCGCTATTCAAATTTATGTTTTCCGCTGCATAGATAGATGTATGTTATACTCTGATTATCAGGTACATGTTATGGGGCATGTGCCATATGTTGGCTGAGCGACACGTAGTCGTGCCACTGCGATGACTCGTTTTACGTTTTATTTAATAAAAAAAAAAAAAAAAAAAAAAAAAAAAAACGGGTCGTCACACGTAATGTTCCAGATGGGTTGAAAACCCTAAAAATGGAACCCTAGCCGCCACCTCTTTATGAAAATACCCATATCAAGATTACAACTCAAAATTAGGCAGTATATCACAATACACAGAATAGTGATAAAACAAAAAATAGTTATATCAAATTTATGGGTTTTCACAAACAGTACGTGAACAACAAATATTCACAAAATAATCGCTAATGCGTTTCTATCATGTCAGAAAAGACGAAATGTTGCTCAAACAATATTGACAAACAGAAGTGAACAATACCAAATAGAATATACTTGATTCAATATTGATAACCAATAAAAATTACTTGATTCAATATTGATAACGCATAGTAAAATTATACGCTAAGCAAAATAGCACAGAGGATGGCTCTGATACCACATGTTAGAAATAATTAAATAACAATTATTTCTTTAACCTAACATGCGCAGCGGAAAACAAATAAGACAGGATTCAGGCTTACCTCTAGCCATATTTGCTCAAGCTTTTCCACGATCCATCTGAAGAACAAGAAAAGATTATTTGAGGGATCTTCTAACCTATGCCTATTGCTTGATCGCTGTACTGATGGTGTACACAGGTACTCTATTTATAGGCTAGGTTAGGGACCCTCAAATGGTAAACACCGTATTGTTTCCTTCCATCAAGGAAACAATATCGTTAATTGATTTTTAAAATCAATTAACCGATTCCATATTTACGGTAATCTAAATTAATAGAAATAACCATAATACCGATTCCATATTTACGGTAATCTAAATTAATAGAAATATCCATAATACCGTATATGTTTATTAAAAAATAATAAACACTGTAAATGTGATATAAAGGCCACAACCAAAAAGGAATAATATATTACAGGTTCTACTACTATTCCTTCATGTACCTGTCTGCGGAAATTGATATAGGGTGTGTGATGTGAGCATCTATTTTGCTTATTAAAGCTTCGAGTTGTGGCAAAGAATTTTTTGAGGTTTAAAGTGGGGGATGGTAGCTGGACCTTCATTTGGCAGGATATTTGGCATCCAGATGGTTGCCTTCTAGACAAATATGGCTACAGAATTATCCATGATGCAGGGAGCTTTGTTGGAGCTAAGCTATCTTCTATCATCCGTGATGGGGAGTGGTACTGGCCGTATGCTTGTTCAGAAAGGATTGTTGATGTTCAAAGCAAGCTTTCTGAAGTTGAGATTGGCACTGAAGACTTACCTATATGGAATTGCAGAAAAGGGAGTTATGTCTGTTCAGAAACTTCGGAGCATTTAAGGGTGAAGGAGCCTATTGTGTGCTGGTGGAAAGTAGTCTGGTGTCCAGTAGCCATCCCTAGGCATTCTTTCCTTTTATGGCTAGTCTTTCGGGATGCTTTAGTTACCAAGGAAACGATGAGTAAGTGGGGATATGCAGGAGATTGTTTGTATCGAGAGAGAGCTAATGGCTTTAGTCTTTCGGGAGCATTTGTTCTTCAAATGTAGCTTTAGTAGCTATATATGGAGAGAGCTAATGGCTTCTTGTTTGGGGTTTAATCTGGTAGAGGGTTGGGGGGAAGTTGCTCGGTGGTGTATTTCAGCCTTGAAGGGAGATAGCCTGAAAACCAGATTATGAATTCTTAGTCTTGGAGCTGTCGTTTATCATCTATGGAAGCATAGGAATGATCTGATTCATGGGAATACTCCTAGTTCAGAGGAGTCTATTATTGCTAAAATCAAATGGGAGGTTAGATCAACAATGTTGGTGAAGGGTACCTACAGAAGGAATTCTGTGAATCTATCTCTAGTTCAGAGATGGAATCTGCAGAGTTTGGTTTGATTTGGTTGTTAGGACTGCTGTTCTTTTGTGCAGTTTTGGTGAAGCTAATCCTGTTCTGAGATATATTCTGCAGAGTTTGGCTTGATGTTCTGTGTTGGTTGTAAGGGCTGCTGAGTTTTAACTCTTGTGCAGTTCGGTTTCTGCAGAATTTGGTTTTCTGTATTGATTGTGAGTCTGTTGTGTTTAGTGTTGTTTTGCTACTGATTGTAGTTTGTTGTATTCCCGTTTGGGTGGATTGTTTCAATTTTTACTAGAGTGTTTGTGGCTTGTGCTTGGTTTATAAAGAATTCATTCATCCAAAAAAAAAAAAATATAGTTAAGAGTGTTAAACAGTTTAATATAGTTATTTCACTCCACTCGTTCTGAGCCATAACTCGATTAGCGACTATCTAAGAGACATTCCTTCTATTTTACTTTTTATTATCATATTTCCACACTAACAGAATACATTCCACGTCACTCTCCTAACACTTTGAGAGACGTTCTTCCCAATATTAATAATTATTGTTTTCGGTTCAGGCATTGTTCTCATCTTGAATCTTTGGGAGATGTTACTCACAATATTAATAGGTTTATTATTCACAATATACAATAATCATTCACACGTTTCCAATTAAAATAAAACATAAACATAATACTATTGAAATTCAGTACTGTCCTCAGTAAGTATTTTATACTTACAACCCTTTTGTGTATATACATAATAATATATATATATATATATATATATATATATATATATATATATATATATATATATGTGTGTGTGTGTGTGTGTGTGTGTGTGTGTTGGGGGGGGGGGGGTGTGCGCGCATAAAAGGTCAATATCATCATTACTTAGAAGCTTATGACTAAACATAAAACTTAATCACATAGCATTATTACTATAATTTAGTTAACTTAATAATTCTAGAGACAACAATCAACTATAAATCAGCAATTGAATCCAACAAAATATCAATATATACATTTTCCCATAAATCAGCATATCAATATTCTAGAATAACATCCAAAATTACCCATAGTTAACACACAATGAATTGAACCCCAAATAACTTAAATAGGAAATATCATGCTTCACATGGATCCGGTCATAACAACTGCAAGAATTAAATCCCAAAGCTAATCCACACAACTAGGTAACCCCCAAATTTTGCCAACCTAAATTCAACACATCACAAGCAATCGGTCAACATATGATATATGACTAAACATCAAATGGCTAAACATTAACAATACACCTGAAACACTTCACACACACACGGGTTCTACCAAAAAATTTCACCAAAAATTGATTATACCCCAAATCTACAATTGGTTAAAACCGGGAAGAATACCATAAAAACAAACCACATAATCACTAAGAAAACCCAACTCTAGATCATTATCACTAAACTGGAAAAATCACAGACTTTATCAACTGCTGGATGTGAATATTGTTTCCTACAATATTAAGTCGTTTGAGCATCAAGCTTTGTGGATCGAGCGTTAATTCTAAATTTGTCTATTTTATTCAGTCTTAAATTCTAAATTCTAAATTAAAGCATTTTATTTTATGACTTAAAATCTGAGGCGCTTCAAATATTTAACTGCATTTATATTAATTTCTTTTTAACCTTTTGACCGGGGTGGGAATTTACTTCTACGCATGTACTTTACTTGCGTTGAAATAGTGGATCGTGGATGCAAATCTATTGGACAACATCGTTGGCTTTGGTTGAAGAACCGATTGCCGGCAGCTCTTGTGAGTGACTGGTCCACTTTGGTTGAATTGACCATTTGATAAATGGGTATTGCTTCGAGTTTTGACTCAGCGGGTCACGGAACCATATGTTTTGCATCTTGCCAATTTGCCTTCGCAGCTTCCAGACGCAAAACCCGTTTTCTATTTTCTTTTGCTCGGAGTTGGTACCTTCTCGCCATGTATGGAATATAAATAAGATTGAGGCTCTTATTTGTGTCGTTTATTTGACGTAAATCGCAACAACCCGTAAAAGGGTGAGAATGGTAACTGGCAGGCGGAACACATGGGTTTTTCGTGGGTGCTTAGTTGGTTGATGGTTTGGGCCTTTTTGTACCGTTGATTTCCATAGACTTCATGGAATTGGCTTACATGGGAGATGGGGGGCCACTATCCATTATCATGATAAAGATGGATTTATCATGCGTGTAAATTGTGAACATAGAGCCTATAGGTTCTGAGATTTTATTGCAGACAAATCGAGGGTTTGATGACATTAATTAATTTCTTTGAATTCAATTCCTGGTGAAGTACAAATTGGAGAGCTGTCATTAATTAGTTTTTTTTTTTTCTTGCAGATTGTTGCACCATCTGTGGCACTATTTAGAGCTTTGAATCTTACCCGGTATGGCATTTCTTATAATAAAAATCAAAAGAATATATCATGCTTTCTATTATAGATGCTTTTGAAGAATGAATATAACATTGTTTTTATTTGCATTTAATGTAATATATTATTCATTTTTTGTTGTGGCTTTTATATCACATTTACGGTGTTTGCTATGTTTATTATTATTTTTTAATAAACATATACGGTATTATGATTATTTCTATTAATTTAGATTACCGTAAATATGGAATCGGTTAATTGATTTTAAAAATCAATTAACAATATTGTTTCCTTGATGGAAGGAAACAATACGGTGTTTACCATTTGAGGGTCCCTAACCTAGCCTATAAATAGAGTGCCTGTGTACACCATCAGTACAACTATTAAGCAATAGGCATAGGTTAGAAGACACCTCATAATTTTGTTCTTAGAAGTTCTGGAGAAGTGCTTGAGCAACAATGGCCGGAGGTATGCCTAAAACTGTTCTATTTTATTTCCGCTGCGCATGTTAGATTAAAAGAATAATTGTTATTTAATTATTTCTAACATGTGGTATCAGAGCCATTGCCCAGCCTGAGATGGTGGGAGCGAGCACAAGCCCAATGAGGGACGCTAGCGGGGACGCTGGGTCAAAAAAGGGGGTGATTGTGACGTCCCACATCGCATGGGAATGAGGATGTGCTTATATGTATAAATGCACCATTTATGACACAACGCGTTTTAAAGCCGTGATGGTCATGAACCTATCAGAACTTCGCAGTTAAGCGTGCTTCTGCGAGAGTAATCCCAGGATGGGTGACCTCCTAGGAAGTCCGGTTTGGGAAGCCAAAAGCGGACAATATTGTGTCATTGGGGGTGTGTCGTTACAAATGTGGTATCAGAGCCATCCTCTGTGCTATTTTGCTTAGCGTATAATTTTACTATGCGTTATCAATATTGAATCAAGTATATTCTATTTGGTATTGTTCACTTCTGTTTGTCAATATTTGTGACGACCCGTTTTTTTTTTTTTTTTTTTTTTATACAAACATAAAACGAGTCATCGCAGTGGCACGACTACATGTCGCTCAGCCAACATATGGCACATGCCCCATAACATGTACCTGATAATCGGAGTATAACATACATCTATCTATGCAGCAGAAAACATAAATCTGAAGAGCGGAAATTACAACTTATACATCTATCATAAGTTAATTACAACAAAGAGCCATTTAACATCTATCTGTTTGAGTCTTATTAACACTATAACAATAATGGCTTAACAAAGAATAAGTGACACAAACGTCACAAGCCATATCAAACCTATAAAATAGTGGACAACCCGTGGTCCGACAATTACAACTGTCGCGGCGAGCTTCAGTCATAATATCCCAAGCACACTGCTACCGACCCATCGACTATACCGAAGTACCTGCAGCCAAAGAAACATCATCTACACGGTTGTGGTGGTATCCACATTCGCATAGGTGAAATAATGAGTTCACCGCCTTAGTATACCTCATACTAAGACCTCAGTGGTATAAGACTAACTCAGTTTTCACAAAGAACCAACCTCTATTTATTTTTTAGTCGTGCGAGCACTATATTAGCCACAATTTACCAACAGCTAATGCAGCAAACACCGACTATTCAGAAATCATTTAAAACATACTATATAACGGTGAAAACATGTAGAAGTTCCAGACATCCCTCCTTGGAAGTTTCTACATATAGACCCCTCTATAATAATACTTTTCACCGGTCGCTTGGACATATGTGCACACGATCACTCCATCACAGATATCACGTATACACATAAGTCTTAAGCAAAGAACATGGCATCTTACTCTTCCATTCTAGGATAACATCCTTCAACAAAATGCTCGCAACACCATCTCTAATCGTATTCCAGTTTCGTGCCTTGACGTCAGTAGATCATGAGAGCACTAGAGTTAAACTCAATCATGCTAACACGTCTTTCCTGAAGAACAAGAACAGTCAACCTTCCTACTCATAGACATGCCATTACTCGCACCTGGGTAGTCATGTATCCATGTACTTTCAAGTTCAATGTATGATATTAACACATGACTATCCGATAGAAATATACATAAGATCTTTTCATGAAGACTCTTATGCATACCAATACGTCTAGCAAAACTACTCATAACATAAAAACATCTCTCACAAAACAATGCTATATATGCTATGCATGCCTCAATGTGTTGCTGATACTGCCTCAATGTGCTGATACTGTTACTCTGCTGATACTGTTACTCTGATATGTATGCTCTATACTACATGCTCAATGTTCCGTGCTTGACCAGTATATATTTCCTACTGTGTCACGCTGAAATCATGCAGTTGTTAAATCACGTCCTCTCAAAACTAAACAAATCCAGCATTTAATCCAACACTTTGAAATCATTCAAAACTTAGTTTCTTTATCAAATCTGCGCAGTTTCAACATGACATGTTCTCAAACAAATTTGCATAATTTAAATCTCAACCGCAGAACTTAACACTTTAAATCTAGTCAATACTTTTCACTCTTGCACTATCTCTTAAACATCATTGATATAGTTTAAACATAATCGAAACTAATAAATCATCTCAAAGCATATACATTTCATCATATGGTTGGTTCAGTTTCATAAACAATATATATATTTTTATCAATCCAATACATATAAAAATATATACTTTCTCAGTGAGTGGAATACCCACCTTGGCTGCATTGGACTCCAACTCGAACACTCCTTGGACTCTAGTCACTTGGACTCTACATTGGAGAACCAATTAAAGTCTCCAATCCGAACATGATCCTGCAAACATTGGTAGCATTAGACTATGCTATTGAATCACATACTCTATGACATCCTAACTACCCGCGTGCTCACGCGTCACGTCACTCGCTTCTAAACTATCTAGATACCTTAAGCTATTATTAGATTAGTCGTTGGTTATAGGTTAATTCCACTTAAATCTTTAAAACACGTTTACTATTTTATTTGTCTCTTTATTATACTTACAGCATATTGTCTTTATTGTTAATCTTTTTATAGCTTATTGCTTATTTACTAACTCATCATTATTTACCGAATTCATATTCATGTATATGACTATGTATGTATATAGAATGCTTAAACACTTGGTGTACGTAGATAGGTAAATTGGGTATCAAGTTACCTTATTCTCATTTTTAACTACAAGTCTTATAACTGTTTATCCATTTGAGTTAAGTGTATTCGGTCCATACATATATATATATATATATATACATATGTGTATAGAATGCTTATTAAGCTAAGCACAACCTCCTAACGCACTTATGTATTTTATAATACTCACGTACGCGCATTAATACTAAGTTACATTACCCAAATGAATCCAGAGCATATATATGTATCTCCATAAACTTACTAATTTATATTTATCGACTTAGGGTTATTTAGATAATTTACAACTCTTATTACCTTCTAATCTTGACCATTGTATTTAATACTTTACTCTTTATTAAACCTATAAGCACAAATGGGTTTTAGAATTTATTTTAGCTATCTTTTATTTATTCACTTGTTATCCGCATCAAGCCCTATTCTTACATACCTTTTTATCATTCCTCCATTAGCGCCAATATTAAAACCATACTAATTACAACCACAATCTAACACAACATAACCACAAAACTCACCCAATAGGCACCACACCAAATCAGCCCATTAAAACCCGTAAAAATATAATCCAAAGTCAATGAATCCAATCTCATTCCTAGACGGGATAACCAACAAACCAAACTCATAAACACAACTAACTAAACCTCCTAGCACCCAAAATCACATAACCTTAATTCACAATTCAATACAAATTCATATATAATTTCCAACTAAGTGAAAGCCTCAAAACATGATCAAAACACTCATTCGGGTATAAAGAGTAACACCCATAATATTTAACCTCTAAACAACCCTAAGATGTAACTCTAAATCTTGTCAAAACTTATTCCAAACCAACCCATCAAATTTACACTAATCAGCCCATCATCTCCCAAAAATCACCAACACTCAAGAATCCAACCAATCCAAACATCATAACAAAAGCCCCAAAATTCACAAACAAAACCCTAGATTCAGATTTAACAAAAGCCATAGCAATCCACCAAATTTCTTCCCAAAACTTAACCCAATACTGAAAATCATCTACCAATACCGGGGAAATAAATCCAAGCTACAACACCCACAAATTCGGCCAAGTCACAATTAAAATAGAGAATTTCTTCAAAACATGGTATATATTACTATCCACATAACCGATCAACCACAAAACCAACACAGATCCATCAACCAATTTCAGATTTCAATTAATTAAAACAAATGATCTAAGAACCCCAAATACTCAAACCCTAATTCAATAATAATCAAATCAATCCCCAAATAAATCATCATAGTTTATAAGAAATTACCTCAAGGATTTTCATAGTAAATCCACCGAAAAAAAGCCACTGATTTCGCCGGAAAAGTCGCCGGAAATCGTGCCATGGAGAACCGGGTTTCACGGGTTGTGGGTCACGAATCACTGGGTCGCGGGTCGTACCGGTTCTGGGTCACGGATCTACAGGGTTAGGCCGAAAAACACCTTAGCAAGTCGGAAATCGGCTTCTGGCCGTCATACATGGAGGATCGGACCTCCGGATGGTTCGGGTTTGGCTCACGGGTCAACGAACCGCCCGGGTTCTCCCTTCACGGGTCAAGCGGGTTGCGGGTCACGGCACATGGGCTCCGCCGAAAATCGTCGGCTTTGGTTCGCCGGAACCGCAGTTCGTCGGTTCTGTGCACTGCTCGACGGGTCGCGGGTTTCGGCTCCCGGCTCTCTCTCTCTCGATCTCTCGGTTTCTCAGTCTCTCTTTCCCTCTCAATCTCCCTGAATCTCTCTCTCAGCTCTCCCTCTTACTCTCAATCTCTCTGTGTGTTCAGGCGGGTAGAACCGAGAAGAAGGAAGAAGAGTTGAAGGGAAAAGAAGAAAGAAAGAAGAAACAAATGGTCGTGGGCTACTGTCTACTGAGAAGAAGAAAAATGAGAAAAAGAAAAGAAATAAAAGAAAAGGAAAGGAAAAGGGATAAGGGAGAAAAAGATGAAAAATTACTGAAATGCCCCTCAACTTTAATTCTTTTATTTGTTAATTGTTATTTAACCCCCACATTAAATCTAACTACATTTTACCCCTTACCTTAAACTCTTTATTTCTTTCAATTATATAAACATAATCACTTAAAACTTATTATTAATCTCATCTATTTATAAACACTATTTATAAATTGCTAAACCCCCAATTTATTTTCTTGGTCTTCACAATATTGTTTGTGCAATATTCCGTCTTTTGTGACATGATAGAAATGCATTAGCGATTATTTTGTGAATATTTGTTGTTCACGTACTGTTGAAAAAAAAAAAAAAAACCATGATTTTTATGGGGTATTTTTCAATTATCACTATTCTGTTTAATGTGATATACTGTGTCTTTAAATCATGTCTACTGTTCAGTTTTCGTATTGTGAAAAGCCATGAAGTTTGATATAGAGATGTTATATTCATATTTACTGTTTTGCCCCTGTGAAACCCATAGAGATCCACTGCCCTTGTCGTCAGAGCGGCAGCCTCTCTAGGCCGCCGCATAAGGGACGGCGCTGAAGGGTGGCGGCGGCGCTGAAGGTGGCAGCTAGGGTCCCTTTTCAGCCTTTAGGGTTTTTTAACCCATTTAGAAAAAGACGGGTTGGGTCAGGTTATTAATTGGGTAGGGTTTAAAACCCAACCCCACATCAAGTGGGCTGACCCGTATCCAGAACCCAACCAGACATCAAGTGGGCTGACCCGTCCAGAACTGGGCTTGTTCAATAAAAAAAAGGGGGGGGGGGGGAAAGGGCTGAGGCCTTATGGGGTTTAGAGTGATGAGTGCCAAAAAGTGTATATTTGGACCCCTTAATTTACATTAGTTAAACCTTTAGCTTTGTTACTTTCTAATGTTTTGGTTAGTTTTAGTGTTTTTGCGTTTTTGCAGGGCTATAAGAGTGAAATGACAATTTTCAAGGCAAAAATACATAGAAAAGCTGGATTTTCTGAAGTGCTGAAAAAGTGGATCGATCGACTTTAAAGTAGATCGATCGAAAAGTAGATCGATCGAATTTAAAGTAGATCGATCGAAAAGTAGATCGATCGAATTTAAAGTAGATCGATCGAAAAGTAGATCGATCGAATTTAAAGTCGATCGATCGAATTTATGCGGAGCTGGAATTTCAGAAACCCTACCTAACTCTATAAATACCATTCTTTTCTCATTTTTACAAAGAGGAGGCCGCTTGGGAGCGCCCTAGGCGCCGTTCTCACTGTAGTTTAGGGCTTCTAGTGTTGATTTTGTCTTAGAACTTCAAATCCTTGTAAGTTTCTTTGATTTTAATGCATCATTGGTGTTTATTTATGCTTTCTTTTGTTATGGGTAGCTAATATTTTCGTTTAGGGTTGAGGATGAAACCTCACCATTGAAGAGAAACTGAGTTTCATGCTTGTTTATGCTATTTGAGTTTATGGGTCTTGATTTCTCATTGTTCTACTTCGATTTTTGAAATGATGTTTTGATATCTCTTGTGGTTTCCGGATACAAGTGATGATGTGGAATAAGTTTCATTAAATCGATTGCTTGGTTTTTCATCTATCAAAACATTGGATATTCATTGTGTTTTGTTCGACTAATACATTTGATGATTTGGTTTAATCCTAATATCTTTTGTGATTTCAATGGACGGATTCATTGAAAGATTTAAATGATTTTTGAAGCAATGTAGAGCATACCTAAGATTTGTATGTGAGAACCTCAAAATATGTGTGATGAGCATGAGATTAGGTTGTTGTGATTTGGTGAGTGTGGATTCCAAAACCCTAGACCCCTTTATTTTTATTATTCTTGTTTATGTTTTCTTTTATCAAAAACCCCTAAATTTGGAACTAGGTTAAAATAGAATTAGTTTGAATAGAAATTAATTTTTGCAACGCAATTCCCTGTGGATACGATCTCGCACTTGCACATACACTATATTGCAAACGATTCGTGCGCTTGCGAGTATTAAAATTTGCACACAACATAGAGCTTGGGTTCACTAAATGTAAAAGGGCCTAAGGCCACATCCTGAACCATTGGGCTATATGCTTATTGTGTTTTCTTAATGCAATTTATTTAGGTTGAGGTTTAAATTATTGTGTATTGAAATAATTATTTTATTTAATACATAATTGTATATTTGTCTTTTATATAAATTGGTTGATGCCTAGACCTAAGGGATAATTAGCAAAACCTAATATGTTAGTGTGGGTTTATGGCGCTATCTAAGAATGCAATGTCGGGGAAAGTTCTGGCAAGGAAAGTCTTGGGATTTAAGTGTGTCCGATGTGACCCCCCTCACTTTCCTGGGAGCTCATCTGCTTGCACCTTGGAGAATGTTATTTACCTCATTTACGTGTTGATTTGTCTTATTCCTAGGGTCATTTGTGGGTATCTATAAAGTCATTAGATGTTAATGAAGTCGCGATTATTGTGATAATTTTGAAGAGCCACAGCATCCAAAATTTTGAATAATAATTGCATCAAGCCCATACATATGAACTTCATATAGAAAAATTAACATCGTGTTGTAATTAATTCATAAATTTAATTACTTATCCTCACAGGAAAGGTTTTTTATTTTTATGACTTAATTAGAATAAGATAACAAATTTAATATTAGAAGAAAATTTTTTCTTAGGCCCACAGGTACAGAGGATTTTGCTTACTAATATTTAAATTTGGTTTTGGTCTTATTAATAAAGAGTAAATTTCATGCGTGATGCAACCTTTGCCCACAGGTAGGTTGAAATTTACTATTTAAATTAGCATTGGCTGATTTAAATTAAAGTCACTTCATAGCACTTAAGTAGTTTTGTTTTTCCTTGGTTCTTGCAGCTATACCTGTTGGATTATTTAACGGTACTTTTCATGTTCCGAAACTTAATGGCAATAATTTTACTGAATGGAAAGAGAACTTGCTCTTTACATTAGGGTGTTTGGAATTAGACTTGGCACTCCGGACGGATGAACCACCCGCTTTAACGGCTACCAGTATTGCACTAGAGATGGCTAAACATGAAAGGTGGGAGCGATCCAATCGCCTCAACTTAATGTTTATGCAATCTCACATTGCCAAAGGCATTAGGGGTTCCATCCCTGAATGTTCTAAGGCTAAGAATTTTTTGAAAGCCGTTGGAGCACAGTTTGTGAGTTCAACTAAAGCCATGGCCAGCACTCTAATGAAGAGACTATCAAGTCAAGCCTTCGATAGTTCCAAAGGTGTGCGTGAGCACATCATGGAAATGAGGGATATAGCAGCTTAATTAAAGTCCCTTGAGGTTGAGATTTCCGAATCCTTCTTGGTCCATTTGGTTCTCAACTCTCTCCCTCCTCAGTATGGTTCCTTTAAGATTTCATACAACACACATAAAGATAACGGGTCAATTAATGAACTCTTGACCATGTGTGTTCAAGAGGAAGAGAGATTGAAACACGAGAAACCAGAAAGTGTTCACTTAGTTGCTCGTGCTAAAGCAAAGACTAAGAAAGACAAGGCTGCCTACCACTCCAAGAAAGGAAACAAGGTGTCATTCAAAGGCAATAAGGATGCTTGTTTCTTTTGCAAGAAGGAGGGGCACGTGAAGAAAGAATGCCAGAAATACATTAAATGGCTGGAAAAGAAATGTAATCTCATCTCTTTTGTATGTCATGAATCTTTTTTATTTGAGGCTCCTTGCAATACATGGTGGATTGATTCTGGTTCTACAATCCACATTGTGAATACATTGCAGGGATTTCTCAAAACAAGGAAGCCGATAAGAAGTGAGCAACGTGTTTACTCAGGAAATAAATTGTTCTCACCGGTCTTAGCAGTTGGGACTTACAGACTTATTTTGAAAACTGGATATGTACTAGACCTTGAGAATGTTTTTTATATTCCATCATTTTCTAGAAATTTAATTTCTATTTCAAAACTTGATGTATTTGGATATGGTTTTTGGTTTATTAACTCAATTTTCAGTATTTTTAGAAATAATAATTTTGTTGGTGGTGGAATAAAAATTGATGGTCTATACAAACTTTCTTTAGATCCCAACTTTGAGAACAGTTATTTATCGTTGCATACTGATATTGGCATAAAGAGAAGCCTTGTAGATGAGAACTCCGCTTGGCTATGGCATAAGAGATTGGGACATATCTCCATAGAGAGAATCAAAAGATTAATAAGTGATGGAGTTTTACAAACTCTTGACTTTACTAATTTTGGTACTTGTGTGGATTGCATAAAAGGGAAAGCAAACCAACAAGACCACTAAAGGTGCCAGAAGGAGTTCTGAGATTCTTGAAATCGTGCACACAAATATCTGTGGACCTTTTTCTACTCCCTGCCTCAATGGTCAAAGATATTTCATATCTTTTATTGATGACCATACGCGATATATGTATCTCTACTTCCTAACTGACAAGGCTGAAGCGCTAAATGCCTTCAAAACCTATAAGGTGGAAGTGGAGAAACAAAAGGAAAAGAAAATCAAGATCGTAAGATCTGATAGAGGCGGAGAGTACTACGGTAGGTACACAGAAAATGGACAAATGATCGGTCCATTTGCACAATTCCTTCAAGAAGAAGGTATTGTTGCCCAATACACAATGCCTGGCACACCACAACAAAATGGTGTAGCAGAAAGAAGGAATCGCACACTTATGGACATGGTTAGGAGCATGCTTAGTAATTCTGAATTACCTTTGTTTTTGTGGAGTGAAGCCTTAAAAACTGCTGTGTATGTATTAAACCGGGTTCCATCTAAGGCTGTCCCTAAGACACCTTTTGAATTATGGAAATTATGGAAACCGAGTTTAAATCACATACACATATGGGGTTGTCCTGCTGAAGTGAGGATTTACAATCCGAACATAAAGAAACTTGACCCAAGGACAACCAACGGTCATTTTATTGGCTATGCGGTAAACTCAAAAGGATTCAGGTTTTACTGTCCTTCTCACAGTACTAGGATTGTTGAGTCCATGAATGCAAAGTTTTTGGAGGATGCTGAACCTAGTAGGAGTGCTCATTCACAAAGGATAGAATTAGTGGAAGCACGAGAGTTGGCCAAATCTCCTCCTCACAGAGGAAGATTGATTGTATTCAGAGAAAATCAGATTGATTATTCTGAGCTACAATCAGTTCTAGAACAACCGGCTCATGAAGAACAGGGAGATCAATTTGATCCTCTTGAGCCACAACCAGTTCTAGAACAACCAACTCATACAGAATAGGTTCAGAATGAGTCTACTCTCCCATTGCAAAATGCAGAGGAAGTAGAATTAAGAAAGTCCTATAGAATAAGGAGACCAGCAATCTCTACAGATTATGTTGTATACCTCTAAGAGTCTGACTTTGATGTTGGACCTAAGAATGATCCAAGTATGTTTTCACAAGCCATGAGTGGGGATAACTCCACACTATGGTATGATGCCATGAAGGAAGAGATGGAATCCATGGCTAAGAACCAAGTCTGGGATTTTGTTGACTTACCAGAGGGAGCTAAAGCCATAGGCTGCAAATGGGTTTACAAAACCAAAAGGGATGCTTCTGGTAATGTTGAACGATATAAGGCTAGACTTGTGGCCAAGGGTTTCACTCAAAAGGAAGGCATTGATTATCACGAAACCTTCTCTCCAGTATCAAAGAAGGATTCATTTAGGATAATCATGGCATTAGTAGCTCACTTTGACTTAGAGTTACACCAGATGGATGTGAAAACAACCTTCCTGAATGGGGATCTTGATGAAGAGGTTTATATGAAACAACCTGAAGGCTTTGATGATGATAGCAAGTAGGGTTGGCAATTTTTGACACGACCCGCGAACCCGACACTAACACGACACGAAAAAACCGGGTTTGGGTTTGTTATAATCGGGTTGACCCGATTATGACCCGATTGCACGGGTTGACCCGATAACACGATTACCCGCCAACACGATTATAACCCGATTACGCGGGTTGACCCGCCAACACGATTATAACCTGATTAAAAAAAAAATTGAAGGTAAAAAAAAAAAATTGAAGGTTGAAACATGTGAAAACAGTGAAATTGATGCCGTGTCGGGTAAACGGGTGACATGTTTTTTAGTCGGGTTTGTCGGGTCGTGTTCGGGTTACCCGATTATTAATCGGGTCGTGTTCGGGTCACGTGTCACAACCCGATTAATAATCAGGTCGGGTTCAGGTTGACACGTTTATATAATCGAGTCAGTTGGGTTGACCTGAACCCGACCCGTGGACCCGAATTGCCAACCCTAATAGCAAGAGAGCTTGCAAGTTAAAGAAATCTATATATGGACTAAAACAGGCCTCCCGTCAATGGTATATTAAGTTTCACAAGGTTATTACCTTATTTGGATTTATTGAGAACCTTGTTGATCAATGTATATACCTTAAGGTCAGTGGGAGTAAAGTGATATTTCTAGTCCTGTATGTAGATGATATTTTACTTGCAAGCAATGATTTAGGTTTGCTACATGAAACTAAGCAGTTACTCTCTCAAAGCTTTGAAATGAAGAATTTGGGTGAAGCCTATTATGTCATTGGCATATAGATTCACAGAGACAGACAACAGAAAATATTAAGACTGTCTCAGAGGGCCTATATTGAAAAGGTTTTAGAGAGATTCAAGATGAGTGACTGTAAGTCTAGTGTGGCACCTATTTCTAAAGGAGAAAAATTCAGTAAAGACCAGTGTCCCAAAAATGAGTTGGAACAACAGCAGATGAAAAGTATCCCATATGCATCTGCAGTGGGAAGCCTGATGTATGCTCAAGTCTGCACCAGACCTGATATTGCATTAGCGGTTGGAATACTGGGACGGTACCAAAGTAATCCGGGATTAGAGCATTGGAAAGCTGCCAAGAGGGTCATGAGATACTTGCAAGGAACCAAGGGTTACAGTTTGACTTTCAAACACGCTGATAGTTTGGAGGTCTTTGGGTATACAGATTCAGACTTTGCTGGATGTGTAGATAGCAGAAAGTCTACTTTAGAATATATCTTTTTTCTAGCTGGAGGGGCTATATCTTGGAAAAGCAGCAAGCAGACTATAGTTGCTACATCTACCATGGAGGCAGAGTTCATTGCATGCTATGAAGCCACTACACAGACATTATGGTTAAGAAACTTCATTGATGGACTAAAGATTGTCGATTCAATAGCAAGACCCATTAAGATTTTTTGCGATAATTTTGCTGCAGTTTTCTTCTCTAAGAATAACAAAAGTGGAAGCAGAAGTAAGCACATCGACATCAAGTATCTTAGTGTTAGAGATAACATTAAGAGACATGAAGTTTTCATTGAGCATATTAGTACAGAATCAATGGTTGCAGACCCCATGACAAAAGGTTTACCGGTAAAACAGTTTAAAGGTCATGTGGACCATATGGGACTTGTTGATTCATTTTGTACTCATTTTTACCTATAGACATAAAGTTATTGTAATAAAGTTTATTGTAACATTTGTTATTTTTTATCCATGAGGATAAATAAAGTTGGACCCGAATGACTTATAGGAAGTTCATTCATAAAGCTTGATTATCCATAAGGTACTCATGTAAGGAGTGTTTTACATTGTGATACATGGAAGGGACGACTTACTTTTATAATGGTTTTACCACCATGATTTGTGTGAAACATTTCTTAACTGAGTTGGAGGATTCCATAAAAGATTGGCCAAAACTAAAGAACCTAATACCACATGGTCATGTGTTATAAAGTCCAAGTGGGAGAATGTAATATATTATTCCTTTTTTGTTGTGGCCTTTATATCACATTTACGGTGTTTGCTATGTTTATTATTATTTTTTTAATAAACATATACGGTATTATGATTATTTTTATTAATTTAGATTACCGTAAATATGGAATCGGTATTATGGTTATTTCTATTATTTTAGATTACCGTAAATATGAAATCGGTTAATTGATTTTAAAAATCAATTAACAATATTGTTTCCTTGATGGAAGGAAACAATACGGTGTTTACCATTTGAGGGTCCCTAACCTAGCCTATAAATAGAGTGCATGTGTACACCATCAGTACAGTCATCAAGCAATAGGCATAGGTTAGAAGACACCTCATAATTTTGTTCTTAGAAGTTCTGGAGAAGTGCTTGAGCAACAATGGCCGGTGGTATGCCTAAAACTGTTCTATTTTATTTCCGCTGCGCATATTAGGTTAAAAGAATAATTGTTATTTAATTATTTCTAACATTTAAAGCAAGAATATAACATTTTTTTAACTCCTTGATGTGTGAAACTTTAACCTGGAGGTTGTTCCAGGAAAAAAGAAGAAGAAGAAAACATAGCATATTAGACCTCCTCTGCACATACCAACCTTGTGATATATCATTTCAGAATCACTTACTCTCCAAAATGCTGATTTCATCAAAAGATGAGGTCCTTGTAGCCATTAATTGAACCTAACATTTTTAATATGTTAGGATCACATTTATTATTCATATAGGATTCATATATGAATAACAACAGGAAACTTTATGTTTAGTTGGCCTGTTTATAAACACATAATTATTTTGTCTGTTTCTCTTATTTCTCTTGTTTATTAACATTTTTCTGTCTTTTGAATGCAACATGGCTGTGATGGAGTTGGAGACCAAATCATCTAGCTAGAGTTGCTCCTTCGTGCTTCTTTCTTATTAAATTTTAGAAAATGATTTATGCCTTCTGAAAGCATAAATTATTTTTTCTAAGCGACGGACGCATTCGACCATTTTTTAAATGAAGCATTCAACCTTCACACTCAAGCAGTTGACCACCACCGAAATCTGACAACGTCGAGTCACTGTCGCCAGATTTCAAAGACCATAATACGGCTACCTTCACCAGAATCTGGCCAACTCAGATTCCGACGAAACTGTTTGAATTTTGGCCTTTATCTTGGATTCTGGCAATAGTAACTGAAATTTGATGAAAGTGGCAAGAATCCTGCTTGTCAGTAATAAAATCTTGTCATCGGCGATTTTTATATTATTTTACATTAATATTTATATGTTGTGAATAAAAAATTGGTTTTTATAAATTAATATGAATGAATGAAAATATATATTAAAAAAATGTGATTTTTTGTACGCGCCAAACACCAAAAAATATCTAAAAAAATAACTTACTTGAAACCATTTTATGACAAAAAATCATTTTATTTCAAAACAAACGAAGCATTAGTGTTTGCATGTCATAATCCCTTGCCAGCTTCTCCGATTCTCGAAACATCCGTTTGGGTGTTGAATTTTTAAAATCAAAATTGAATTTTCATTCTGTTTGCGAATTTTGAGGTTTGACTTTTTAGAAAAAAAAAAAAATTAAATAAAATATAATTTGTTTGAAAAAAGTTGAATAAAATATAATTTATTTTTTAAAAAATTAAATAAAATACAATTTATTTTTAAAAATAGTAGAATCAAAATTATATTTTGTTTCCAAAATTCGGTGTCCAAAATGCAGTTATTTTGGTACTATTTCTTCAGATACTATCTATTTAGTATTTACCACTTTTTGTAATGCAGGACAAGTTTGGTGTGAGGTCACTGAAGAACAGAGATACCGAAATGATGGCAGCCTTATACCTGCAAGTTAGTATTATAAGCCAAGCCCTTATTTTCGTCACAAGGTCTCGCAGCTGGTCCTTCGTTGAACGACCTGGACTTCTCTTGCTCACTGCTTTTATACTTGCTCAGCTGGTAAGTTTTTATCTGAGAAAAGGCATTTATTCTCTCTTCTCTAGTTCTAGGTGGAACTTGCCTTGTCAAACTTTAAAATTCTGCTTTAAGAATTAAATGGGAATGTAGCTACAATATAAAAAAAGAGCTCAGGAAGAACGTAAAAACAGATGAAATGAGTGTCTGGCTGTGTGGTGTGGCGGGGAATACTTTCATCCAAATTTGGAATAGCTATGATAGTTGTGTCAAACGTACAGTTTCCATAGATGTACCTTTTTATAAATTTCATCCTTTTCCAGAAATTGAGACTTCCCTAGGCTATCCAAAATGGAGTTAATTCAACATTTACTTTAAATGCACGAGTCTTAGATGTCTGCGACACAGATTGCGTGTTACATTATCATATTTGGAAGCGTGAACTCAGTCCGTTGGTTTTAGCATGTTACCATTTGGTATGCTTATGTGTTAGATGTGAAGAGTTGTTATATTGATTTGTAATTCGAAATGGTTAACTCTCTCTGCAACACAAATAAACTATCATCTGTGGTACACAGGTAGCAACTTTCATAGCAGTCTATGCAAATTGGGTTTTGCACGGATAAAAGGATGTGGCTGGGGTTGGGCTGGTGTAATCTGGCTTTATAGCCTTGTAACATTATTATTCAAATATTTAGTTTAAATTTTTTTTTGATACTCTTATAGTTCATTTGAATTGTAGAAGATCCAAATTCATTTGGGAGGCACCTAGTAAGCCGCTATTATTCAGAACAAGTCCAATGTGTTCCCTTATGTTCTGAATATTTCGTCTTGGCGACCGGCATCATTCTGTAATATGCGTTTGATTCTTTAAGTCTTATATTCATTATAATGTCCCATGTGTACTAGGCTTTCCCTCCTCGACATTGAGGTGGGAGAGGTCTTCCTCTTTCTTATCTGGTATGAGATGCTACCTTAAAACAAATTCTTTGTTGTTTCTCATACATAGCACTTGCAGAAGTCCAAATTGCATGACTTCACATCTTTGAACAAATTAGGATCGATCTGTCAAAGATAAAGTCCATGATTGATTGTCTGTCAAATTAGTTCGACAAAGTCAAGGTTACCATTTAATGGAACTCATAATAGAATTGCAAGCATAATATAAATAAAATGTTAATTAAATTAAATAAGTAGCAGAATTATAAATATCTCCAACTATATCTTTGTTCAAGCGAAACGAAGAGAATTTTCTGCAATAACAAGATTTCTGAAAAACAAAGATTTCAGAGAATTCTTCTTACCTATACCTATGAGTGTGTCAATAGATGGATGCATATGACTCTTTATATAAGTAGGCCAGTGACCCCTCATATTCATTAGTTAGCTGATTTTCCTCATTCCATCAAAGAATTAAATTAGAAATACATAAATATAAAAACCATTTTTCTCATGAACCATAATGTGGAATAATCATATTGAATACAAATATTAAATAATTATCGTTACGGTAATTATTTAACCGTTACCGTTACAAAAATTAAATGTGATATAGGGACACATATGTAATTTCTTACCAGAATAACATCTAGGCTTTTTTTTTGTTTTTTGCCTTGTTCTAAGTAAGGGTTATTTTTGTCATCTCATATTTTCAGTAAATGGCTTTGTTGTGATCACTCAAACAGATGTGGCTTTTGCCTTGTATAAACAGTTGAATGAAAGGGAGTTGTATTTGGGTGGCACAGTGCTGCCCGAAGGAAGAGGACCGGATGCTCAGGGGTGGAAAAAACCTCCTTTAGACTTTGTAAAATTAAATTGGGATGCATCTTTGGATACAAACTCAAAAAGGATGGGAGTAGGGGATTTGATTAGGGACAGTGCGGGAAATGTTCTTGCAGCTATCTCCTCATCAATTCCTTTAGTCCAGGATCCAGAAGTGGCAGAGACAGTAGTAGCTTGGAGGACTTTATCTTTTTGTTGTGAGCAAGGATTCCAAAAAATCATCTTAGAGGGTGATTCCCTGAATGTGATAAAAGCTCTACAACATGAAGAAGGGTGCTGGAGTAAATACGGGCAAATTATCGAGGATATGCAGGTTTTGATTCGTACACTACAGTGTTGCAAGGTGAACCACATATGGCGGGAAGCTAATGGCGTAGTCCACCGTTCCTTATTATTCTTGAAAAATAAAGTATGGGGTGATGGAAGTTCCTTCTTTTATCCAGAGCAATGTACTTGCTGAGCAAGATCTTTCCAATTGATTATTGAAATAAATGATTATTCTAATTCAAAAAAAAAAAAACCTATTTAAAAGCATATTTTGGATTTATTTAGACATTGGCTTTTGAATAAACGAAATTATGATAGTGTTCTACATATTCTTTAATAGGATATTCTCTATTTCACTAGAGTAGTCATTTGAGGATTAAGATTTTATTTTGTTGCATTTAATAGTGTACATGATGCTACTTTATTTAAATTTTTTAAATAACATGGCAATATATTCACCACATGACATCATATGCACCGTTAAATGTAATAAAATAAAATTTTGACTATATAATATTTTAAGTGAAATGAAAATAATCCTTATCCAAAATTTAAATGGACAAGATTTTCATCTTGTAATGTTTTAGTTTTATTTTCAAATATGGCATTAGTCATGCATTCAAATTTACAAAATTCCTCATCAATTCGGCTAGCATTAAGTTTACAAAATCATTCATCCAAAAACACTAACCGCCACCTCATCATTGATCCAAAAAAAAAAAAAAATCGAAAATTACCCAAAAATCATTCCAAAATCACATGCAAGACGGGTGGATTCTTCATTACTGCAAATTCCACAAATCTATTTTGATATTTGAAAGCACCACCCAACCAAATATTCCTAGTTAGTCCAAGCAACAATTACAAGTACCCACTTGCAAAATGGGTGGGTTTGGTTTGGCGACTGAGCCCAAATTCTTTGTGAGACCTTAAAAGTTTTCATGAAATGTTGGATCCCCAAGTACATGTAAATCCAAAATTAAAGAGAAAGCCCCTTGCAACTGGGGAATTGGTACGTAGTTCCAAAATTTTGGGCTTAAGAGCCCAAAAAACAGTTCTTTGTGGTTTTTAGTTTTGCTTAATTTAATGAAACCTACTAAATTTTCAGAAACTTGTATAGCTTCTATTCAGATGCTGGCATGAGTACTGGAGGTTTGAGATAGGGTTAAATTATTTTTAGACGATTCGCAAATTTGGTACAAATTTGATATAAAATAATAGATTAGAGTTAAGGGGTCTGATTCGTTTAGTTAAATAAGTTGGATTAAGGTTGATTTATATAGTTTTATACCAATTTCTTGATACAAACTAAACCTAACACGCGAATAGGAATTACTACTCTTAATTTGAAGAAGTGAAATTTTTGTTTGAATTAGGTGCAATTATATTTTTATTCTATTTTTCTTAGTTAATATTTTCTTTTTCTTTTTCTTCTTCTTCTTTTAATAATGCTTTGATATCGGGTGTGGGGACAATAAATTATGCATCCATTTTTCTCCTTTTGAACTGACCATACTAATATAATGAAGTCATAGTCAAGATCGTGCAAGTATTCTGGACAATACAAGGAGTTGAATTTTCAATGACAACCAGCTAATGAACAATTACATAACAGCAAGACCTACAATTTATAATGAGTAGCTTAAAATAACCCACGTCATTTCAAATGATACAACTCACAAGAAAAAAGAAAGGCGGCCAAATGAAATGGTCCAACTACTCCTAAAACACGCTAAAATGACAGAACTTCCAAAAACCGTGTTTTCACTTTGAGGGGTACGTACTGGTCAAAACAGTTGGGCTCTTGCTTATGTTCCTGCGGTGGTTCGTTTCCAACCGTTCACTATGGTCTCCTTTATTAATTTCCATTTAGCAACAAAGATAGGAATTTGACTGACAGTGACAGCAACAAAGTTCTAAATTCATTCCTTGAACTTATTCCTACTGAAGTTTCAATTCTATAACACTGAAGCTTCGCCGAAATTTCCATATGGAAAATTGTTAAAGATATTATTGACAAACGTTATGGACCTACAAAAGTTATGGGTGGACCTTTCTTTGAGAAATGATTTGTGGGGGACAGTTTGCCGTTCCCCACCAGTCATGTTTAGTTTTTTAATATTTTCATATTTTTATTCTTCACCAACTAAAAATATTTTCATAGTTTTTAATATTTTCATATTTTCATAGTTTTTAATATTTTCATATTTTTAGTTGGTGAAAAATAAAAATATGAAAATATTAAAAACTAAACATGACGGGTGGGGAACGGCAAACTATTTTATTTTTGCTTAATTTAATGAAACCTACTAACATTTTCGGAAACTTGTATAGCTTCTATTCAGAAGTTGGCATGAGTCCTGGAGGTTTGAGATAGGGTTAATTTATTTATTTTTTATACAATTTGCTAACTTGATACAAATTCAACACGAAATAACATAGGGTTGAAAGGTCTGACCTGTTTAATTAAATGAGTAGAGTTATAAGGTTGACCTATATAATCTTATATCTATATTTCAATACGAACTGAACCTAACACGCGAATACGAAATGTCACTCTTAATTTAAGAAGTCAAATTTTGGTTTGAATTAGGTGTGATTATATTTTTATTCTATTTTTCTTAGTTAATCTTTCTTTTCTTTTCTTTTCTTTTTGGATAATGCTTTGATATTAGGTACACCCTTCTTCTTTCTTTCTTTCTTTGATAATGCTTTGATATGGGGTGTGGGGACAATAAATTATGCATCCCTTTTTCTCCTCTTGAATTAACTATACTAAAATAAAGAAGTTACAGTCAAAAGTTTAATAGCGGGGCCTGCAATTTACCTTGATAATAAATTGTGCAAGTATTCGATCTGGACAACACAAGAAGTTGAATTCTCTATGACAACCAAACAAATGAACAATTATATAACAGCGGGGCCTGTAATTCACAATGAGTTGCTTAAAATAACCCACATCATCTCAAAAGACACAGCTCACAAGAAAAAAGAAAGGCGGCCAAATAGAATGGTCCAACTACCTCTAAAACACGCTAAAGATATCCGAACTTTCAAAAACCAGTAGGGTTCTTTCTTATGTTCCTGTTGTGGTTCGTTTCCAGCCATTCATTATGGTATCTTTAATTTCCATTCCGCAATAAAGATAGGAATTTGACTAACAAAAACGAAAGTTCAAAATTGATGCATTGAACTTATGCCTACTCATGAAGTTTCAATTCTATAACACTGAAGCTTCACGGAATTTCCACTGCCTTTTTTCTCAATTCTATATATTTTTTTTTAAAATTCATTTCTCTATTCAATGCAGAGAAATCAATATATATACCCAGCTCGACTTAAGAGAATTATGCCCAACATCTACATCTCAACGGCCAAACGAGGTGGCTCCTTCAAGGAATAGCAAGAGCTAGCAAAGCCGGGGGGAAATTGTTAAAGATATTATTGACAAACGTTATGGGAGCTACAAAAGTTATGGGATGACCTTTCTTTTCACTTTCAGCACGCAAGTTTAACTGATTACGATTTTCTCAAGTTATCTTTTAAAATTTGAAAGAATACAAACACGTGATTATGAGAGACTACTTATTGAACCTATTTGATGGGATAAGTGGTTGGACAACCTAATTTTTATTTGGTCAGGCAGATCTTATAAGTGGTCTCTCACAATCACCTACCAGAATTCTCTCAAATTTGAAAAAACAATTTGAGAGAATTCTGATAAGTTTGACAATTATTCCGCAAGTTGTTGAGCAATTGCTTTCAACGACATTCAATTCTTGAATTTTTTTTTTACTTTTTAATTTTAAAGTTAAAATAAATGAAAATAACTAGTAAATGTTTTTTCACCAACTAAACATAGTTTTAAGAGAAAATGACATGTCCCACTTGCTTTAACTCCTTTTCTATTTTGAAATTTAAATTTAAATTTTCATGGCAATTTAAACCATACTTTAGACATTTGTAAATTGAGACGTACTTTTTGTTAAACAGAGAACACAAATAATTATATATATATATATATATATATATATATATATATATATATATATATATATATATATATATATTTATATATACCTGTTGATTATATATATATATTTTTAAAAAAAAACCCTACTCTTCCTGTTACGTGAATGATTTCACAAACACGTAATGCTATAATTTGTTAGGTTTTGAGGGAAGCTAGAACCTTTAGATCTGTTAAAAGGAAACTAAACTTTTTTTAATCAAACACAAGGTTTGAGGCTAATTTTTTGCATACATTCTTATTTTTTCATCATGCTTAAATAGAAAATATTACAACCATAGAGATGAAAATAAAAAATAAATATGGTAATCAAATTATTTGATTTGATTACCATCAAGTACAATCAATCATCTTTTGGTAATTCTCTTATAAGGTAAGTATCAAATCATAACAAAAATTCTAACATAAGAAAAATATCCTTCCATATTATATATTCTAATTTTAATATTTGGTCTGCATAAAATTCTATTTTCATAACACCTTAATATAGGGGATCAGTGGCCATGGCTCCCACGACTATGGCCAAGAAGACCCATGGCCATGGGTTTCACGAGACCCACGACTCCATATGGAATGGGAGCCTTGGTTTGACCCGACCATTTCATGTTGATTACGAGTCAAAATTATGCCTTTAGCAAACTTAAGATATTTTTTGCAAAGATACACCTAACTTTAAAATGTACTAAACTCTCTTAAACTACAATTTCTTACAAGTTACACCATTCATTAGTTTCTGGCATTAAAATAGATAGAAATGACACGTTTTATACTCATGTAATTTTTAACTTGAAATATTCAAATTACCATTAGCATTTATAAAAAGAACAAATAATTCTAACAAAGAAATTAAGGAAAAAGAGGTGCTAGCCAAGCCACCCTCTTAAGGATGATCAAGGAGATGATTTGCCAACCCCTTAATCACTTTTGGAGGTTGGTTGAACCACCACTCAACCCTCTCACTAATTTTAAAGGTGACCAAACCATTCTCTCAGTTATAAGAACCTTAGCATAAACCTTTCCTTTTTTCTCTCTCTTATTTATTTATTTTTTAAAAAAAAAAAACAAAATTGTTATTTTTACCCTACTAAATTTTTAGGGACAAACAAGATATTTCAAGGAAAAAATTAGCACATACACTTGATGTATGCAACTTGTTTTCCATTTTAACGCAAGACGTTAATAGAATATGAACGTACAATAAAATGGTGGCTTGAGTTAACCAAATATTTCTCCTTCTCCTTTTCTTTTCTTTTTTTTTCTTTTTTTTTTTTAAATAATGCTTTGATATCGGGTGTGTGGGGACAATAAATTATGCATCCATTTTTCTCCTCTTGAACTGACTATACTAATATAATGAAGTTACAGTCAAGATCGTGCAAGTATTCTGGACAATACAGGGAGTTGAATTCTCAATGATGACCAGCAAATGAACAATTACATAACAGCGGGACCTACAATTTATAATGAGTTGCTTAGGATAACCCACGTCATCTCAAAAGATACAACTCAAAAAAAAAAATGAAAGGCGGCCAAATGAGATGGTCCAACTACTCCTTAAACACGCTAAAATAACGGAACTTCCAAAAACCATGTTTTCACTCTGAGGGGTACTGGTCAAAACAGTTGGGCTCTTGCTTATGTTCCTGCGGTGGTTCGTTTCCAGCCATTCATTATGGTCTCCTTTATTAATTTCCATTTTGCAATAAAGATAGGAATTTGACTGACAGTGACAGCAACAAAGTTCTAAATTCATTCCTTGAACTTATGCCTACTGAAGTTTCAATTCCATAACACTGAAGCTTCACGGAAATTTCCATATGGGAAATTGTTAAAGATTTTATTGTCAAACGTTATGGGACCTACAAAAGTTATGGGAGGACCTTTCTTTTCACTGTCGTGCAGCAGACAAGTTTGTCGGACTGGAATTTTTTTAAAATTATTTATTAAAATTTTAAAAAATTTAGATACGTGATTATGAGAGACTACTTATCGAACTTATTTAATGAGATAAGTGGTTGAACAGCCTAATTTTTATTTAGTCAAGTAAATCTTATAAATGGTTTCTCATAATCACTTACCTTAAGTCTCTTAAATTCAAAAAAATAATTTGAAAGAATTCTGATTAAATTTGACAATTATTCCGCAAGTTGTTGAGCAATTGCTTTCAACCATATTCAATTCTTGAAACAATTTTTTTTTAAAAAAATTTTTAATTATAAAATTAAAATAAATGAAAATAACTAGTAAACGTTTTTTTCACCAACTAAAAATAGTTTTAAGAGAAAATGACATGTCCCACTTGCTTTAACTCCTTTTCTATTTTGAAATTTAATTTTAATTTTCATGAATTTTTTAGTGTCTACTTATTATAGACTCATACTTATCAAAAAAAAATTTCATGAATTTTAAGGGTTAAATACCCTAGAGGTACCTGAGTTTTACGTGTTTTTAAATTTAGTACCTCAGTTTCATTTCGTATCACAGGTAGTACCTGAATTTGGAAGAAAAAAATCATTGTGCTATTTCTCGTCCAAATTTCAACTTCTCGCCACGTGTCAACCGCTGAGGTTGACACGTGGCACCACATAAAAAAAATTAAAAATTAAAAATTAAAAAATTAAAAAAAATGATTAAAATTAAAAAAAAAAAAAAAAAGAAAAAAAAAAAGAAAAAAAGAGGGGTGGGTGGTTCGACCACCCCACAGTTGAAAAAAAAATAAAATTTGGAAGGGTTTTGGCCCTAGGGGGTGGTTCGGCCACCCCACAATTGAAAAAAAAAAAATAAAAAAATTTGAAGGGTTTTGGCCCTAGGGGGTGGCCGAACCACCCCGTGGCCCTAGGGGTGGTTCGGCCACCCCAGACCGGCCAGACCGGCCAAGGGGGTGGCTGGGCCACCTCCTTGGCCAAAATGGGGGTGGCCGGCCACCCCCATGGAGCCACCCCTCTTTTTTTTTTTTTTTTTAATTTTAATCATTTTTTTAATTTTTAATTTTTTTTTATGTGGTGCCACGTGTCAACCTCAGCGGTTGACACGTGGCGAGAAGTTGAAATTTGGACGAGAAATAGCACAATGATTTTTTCTTCCAAATTCAGGTACTACCTGTGATACGAAATGAAACTGAGGTACTAAATTTAAAAACACGTAAAACTCAGGTACCTCTAGGGTATTTAACCCGAATTTTAAACCATACTTTAGACATTTTTAAATTGAGACCTACTTTTTGTTAAATATACATATTATTATACCTGTTGATTAAATAATTTTTTTTAAAACATAAAAAAAAAAAATTAAAAAAAAAAAACCCTACACCTCTTATCACATGAATGATTTTACAAACACGTAATGAGATAATTTGTTAAGTTTTGAAGGAACTTAAATTTTTTAGATCTGTTAAAAAGAACTTAAACTTTTTCAATCAAACACAAGGTTTAAGGCTAATTTTTTGCATGCCTTCTCATTATTTTATCATACTTAAATAGAAAATATTGTGACCCTAAAGGTGAAAATAAAAAATAAGTATAGTAATCAAATCATTGGACCAAGTACATCAATTACAACCGATCCCCTAAAAATAAGTATGGTAATCTTAGACCCAAGTACATGTAAATCCGAAAGCCAAGGGAATGCCCCTTACAACTGGGGAATTGGTACGTAGTTCCAAAACTTTGGGCTTAAGAGCCCAAAAAAACAGTTCTTTTGTGGTTTTTAGTTTTGCTTAATTTAATGAAACCTTCTAAAATTTTCAGAAACATGTACTGCTTCTGTTCAGAAGTTGGCATGAGTACCGGAGGTTTGAGATAGGGTTAAATTTTGTTTTATACGATTCGCAAATTTCATACAAACTTAATACTAAATAATATATTAGAGTTGAGGGGTCTGATCTGTTTAATTAAATATTTAAATGAATCGAGTTAAGATTGACTTATTTAGTCTTATATCAATGTCTCAATGCGAACTGAACCCAACACGAAAATACGAATTGCCACTCTTAATTTGGAGAAGTTAAATTTTGGTCTGAGTCAGGTGTGATTATATTTTTACTCTATTTTTCTTAGTTAATCTTTTTTTCTTTTTTAATAATGCTTTGATATCGGGTGTGGGGATAATAAATTATGCATCCATTTTTCTCCTCTTGATCATACTATATTAAAATAAAGAAGTCACAGTCAAAATCGTGAGCAAAATAAGATGGCCCGACTACCCCGAAAACATGCTAAAGATAACCGAACTTTTAAAAACCGTGTTTTCACTTTGAGTGGTGGTCAAAACAGTTGGGTTCTTGCTTATGTTTCTGCGGTGGTTCGTTTCCAGCCGTTCATTGTGGTCTCCTTTAATTTCCATTTAGCAACAATGATAGGAATTTGACTGACAGTGACAGCAACAAAGTTCTAAATTCATGCCTTGAGCTTATGCCTGCTGAAGTTTCAATTCTATAACACTGAAGCTTCACGGAAATTTCCATTGCCTTTTTTCATAATTCTTTTTTTTAAAAAAAAAAAAAATTATTTCTCTATTCATTGCAGAGAAATCAATATATACCCAGCTCGACTAAAGAAAATTATGCCCAACATCTACATCTCAACGGTCAAACGAGGTTGCTCCTTCAAGGAATAGCAAGAGCTAGCAAAGCAGGGGGAAATTCTTAAAGATATTATTGACAAACGTTATGGGACCTACAAAAGTCATAGGAGGACCTTTCTATTCACTTTTCACAGGCAAGTTTGATTAATTATGATCTTCTCAAATTATTTATTAAAATTTAAAAGAATTTAAGTATGTGATTGTGAGAGACCACTTATTGGACTCATTTGATAAGATATGTGGTTGGACAACTTTGTTGGGGAAATATCTGTCCCCTCCAATTCGGTCAGAGATGATATTAGACTTTTTGACCGGATTATATTAGACTTTACATGGAATATCATGCTTGACAGGGGTAAAACGGACATTTAGCATGCAGGGATATAAAAAGCAGTACAAAAAGTTATTGAGGCAGAATCAATTATTCTCACTAAACTCTCTCTCTCTCTGTCTCCCCTCTTCATATAAATATTGGACTGACTTGATCGTCGGAGGAGGCTCCGCCGGCCACCCCCCGGCGGGTCTTTGTTATTTTGCAGGTCAGATCTCGGACGAAGGGACGTCTCTGATGATGCCACGTCACCGGATCAAAAAATCATCAACAATTGGCGCCGTCTGTGGGAACGACATGGTCATTCTTGCGAAAACAAAAATTCAGAACCGTGACTGGTGGTAAGAGGCCTCCTTCTTCAAGAGAGGGCGAGTTGAGCAGATTTGGATCCACGCATGGCAGATCCAAACTCAGAGACAACATGTCTGCACTCTTGTGTTGTGATCTTATGAGGATCTAGGCTGATGTGGCCTCCTGGTAGCAACTGAATTGAAAGCAAAGTCAACTTTCGCCAAGTGTGAAATATGAGTAGCAATGGATTCGCAAATCTGGATTCATCGACATCGGGCTGGTGGTCGACCGCGCACGACGGAAGATAAGTCTCCTATCCTTCATTATAGTATGGGTATAGAATTTTGTATTTGTATTTCTCGATAACCCTCGGAGAAGGAAACAGCTTATCTTTCGCTTAAGGGGAAAAGAACGGAAGACCCTTTTTAGTCTACGCGAATCATGTATCAAGCGTGGTTGGTGTCTAGCTTTGCATGTGTGGAGGTAAAGATGCTTGATGTTTAATTTATTCGGCATGGAAGTGACTTTGTCAAAAATATAAGGTCAGGAGGTGGCCACGTTTCATGTTGAAAAAGGAAAAATCACTGGGAAGAATGGCCTTGCTTTATCAGTTTATAGGGAAAATGATGTTCTTCTGACAGCATCATTTATTGCGAATAAAAGGAGATGGGTTGTGAAATAACATTTGACTCCGGGCGTGGTTATGCAGTCAATTCTTAACTGGGGAAGGTTTGAGTTTTCCACCTTTTGATAAAAATAATATAAATCAAATAAGGTTGTGTTCGTCGACCTCCCTGCATGGGAACTGAACGTGCCCGGACACCTGCGGGGTCCTACCAGCAGATGGTTACACCTTGTCATTGCATGATATATTCATAGGAAGAGCCCCGCTTAGTCGATGGTCGGTCAAACTGAAAAGCTGGATGGAAGACAGAGAGGTGGGATCTCGGTGACTCTGGCGAGAATAAAGAACATCCGTGTTACTAATGTTGTTTTCGAGTCTTCATGACATTAGAAGGCTTCCTCGGAAGGTTTCCGTTTCTGTACATCTTCTTTGGCCAAGGAAGGGCCTATTGTACCGGATATTTAAATGGTTTACGCTTGCCCGTGGTTGGGATTAGTCAGTGGGCTGCAGGACACCCATCGGGCGAGTACAGAAAGGTTGAGGAAAAGCCATGTTTTGGATAGAGGAAGCTTCATGTCAGAGAAGTGAGAGACTTTTTAGAAGCAGTTTTGTCAAGGAATAAAAGAAGGAGAAGCAGTCACTTTTTAAGCTGCAAAGAGGACACGAAATGCAGGCCCCACCGGCATACAGTCACACCTTTGTTTTACTTTGCAGCTATAAGAGCGTAACGTGCAAACTGCATTCTGCATGCCTTGCATTCGTGTTTGGCCCATTCAGTGTCCTCTCCGGCCAAAGGCAGCAGAGTGTAAGTAAAACATGGTACCGGAGATGCTGACCTGTGTGTTCTTAGGTTCTTGGATCGTTTTGGTCGGTCTTCGAACGAAGGGTCTTGGGTACGGCTAAGCGTCAGTCTTGGATTCTCCTTCTCGGTTTCAAATCTGAGAACTTTAGATCCGAGTTGAAGTAAAGGCTTGGTGTTTGGGTGTTGATGGATTCCGGGGAAAGATATTTGGCCGCGCTTGAGGATTCCGTAAAGACGTCTCCGAGGTCCGGGGTTGCTTCCGAGGTCGTCTCCGAGGTCGTGTACGGGGTCTGGGAGCCATGATTATTATAATACTCTCCGAACCTGTTTCAGTTTGGTGATTTTATAGGGGCTTGTCTGAATGTGGCTTTCACGAGAATTATAAAAGAAAAACGATGCCAAGATTCCACCTCCAGTGTAGCAAACGGACGGGATTGGGGTAAGGTCCTGCCCGGAAGAATAACGAATCGGACCAGAACGAGCCCGTAACGTATTTGGTGGAGTATTTGGTTGAGTCAACTGGGTCAAGCTGGAAGGGAACTCACCAGAAAGCTCGTTGTTGTGGAGAGGGTCTCGTCGGAGAGGCGGTTGGCGCGGAGGCTCAGGACTCGGAGCCCACTCCGCTAGTCAAACGTCTTCGGTGAAATCGGGCCCACAAGGCCGTCCCCAGGGGGACGGAAACCGTACACGTGGTCCGATTGGGAGAAGCAAGCTGACTGGGACGTGTTCCGTTACACTTGGTCCGGTTGAGAAAAGCAAGGAACATCTGAGGAAGAACAACTGACTTATGTGGCTGTGGTTTTTGATTACGGATTTGTGGTATTTTGCTTCATTTGGCTTCTGCGATTGAGTGGAAGGGTAGATTTTTTGAATTTAAAAGAGAAGAGTGAGGCTGTCAAAAGGATGGGAAAGGTGACGAAACAAGGCAGTTTTGTAAAGACCCGGTGTATGGGCCCAAGCCCGGATCAGTGCCTACAGAAGCCCCTGATTTAGTTTCCAATTAAACTGTAAGGTGCTGGATCAGCACTGACCATTGCAGAGGATGATAATAAACAAGCTGTTAAAGTTGAACCTCGAATGATAACAGGAGTTAAGAAGGAAAGGCAGAACAGTAGCCATGCTAGTGGTCCCCGGGCAGGTTAGACCACAAAATGGAAGGAGACCAAAGTTTGCGAGGACGCAATAGCATACGTGCACAACTGGTTTCGGAGGATCGGTGGTTCCGGGTACAGAGAGGCTAGGTCCGGGGAGAACGGGCCTGTCAGGCATTTTCGGGCCTCGGCAAGGTTGACGAAAAACTCCAGTCGACCTCTCCCAGAAAACTCTTCAGAGCTCAACTGGTTGTCCCGAGGTCTGGAACCCCTTCAGAGACCGGGAAGGCCGAGATAAGTCCACTTTTCTCTTCTCATTTCATTTTATTAAATATTTAAAATTGAAATGGTCTCTCTGACGGTTAACAATGGCCAGTGAATAATGGTACCCTTATATCCAGTGCTTCACAGCACAAGTACAGAGAATTTTAATAATTTAGTAATTCCAGTAATAAGGGTTAAATATGCTCCTTTACAAATAGCCTAGAATTTATTTGCAAAAAATAAGTAGCTATGGTAGCTCCAAACTTTGAGCAACAGAGGCTACTTCCCTGGAACCGAATGTAAGGAGCAGGTCTTTGAGTTCATGCTATTTTGTCTCCTGCTTGGATTTATTGATCTTCTTCTATAGCACAAATAAATCGAGAAGAAAAACTCTCGACGTTACATTCCGAGAGCATTGTTTGAGGGCAAGAGCTGGATTAATTTCCGATGATATTCTCAGAATATAATAAAAAATCTGGCGAGGAGGTGACCTCGTTAAAAAACTATGGAAGAGGAGTAAGAACCTCGGTAAAAAATCAGGAACCCGCCCTTAACAGGGGATTACCGGGGGAATCGAGGAGGTGAACTCGTTAAAAAACTATGGAAGAGGAGTAAGAACCTCGGTAAAAAATCAGGAACCCGCCCTTAACAGGGGATTACCGGGGGAATCGAGGAGGTGACCTCGTTAAAAAACTATGGAAGAGGAGTAAGAACCTCGGTAAAAAATCAGGAACCCGCCCTTAACAGGGGATTACCGGGGGAATCGAGGACGTGATCTCGTTAAAAAACAAAGGATTAATTTTTACAGGCTCTTGTTGCCACACAAGACAAATCACTCCGGCCAGCTTTCCTGATTTGAAGATTGGTTGTCAAATATTTGATATGTAAAATCCTGTTAACATTTCTGATGACATTTTCGATAACTTCCGGATTAGATTAAAGGAAGAGGGGTAATAACCTCATTAAAAAATCGGGAGAGGAGTAATAACCTCGTAAAAAGTCCAATTTTGGACAAAAAGCCACCCCTCTGGGTAGAGGACAGGGGGGTGATGAGGAAAGTCCAATTTTGGACAAAGAGCCACCCCTCTGGGTAGAGGACAGGGGGGTGATGAGGAAAGTCCGGTCTCGGACAAAGGATCTCCCCACCTGGTAGAGGACCAGGGAGGTGAGGAGAAAAGTCCAATTTTGGACAAAAAGCCACCCCTCTGGGTAGAGGACAGGGGGGTGATGAGGAAAGTCCAATTTGGACAAAGAGCCACCCCTCTGGGTAGAGGACAGGGGGGTGATGAGGAAAGTCCGGTCTCGGACAAAGGATCTCCCCACCTGGTAGAGGACCAGGGAGGTGAGGAGAAAAGTCCAATTTTGGACAAAGAGCCACCCCTCTGGGTAGAGGACAGGGGGGTGATGAGGAAAGTCCGGTCTCGGACAAAGGATCTCCCCACCTGGTAGAGGACCAGGGAGGTGAGGAGAAAAGTCCAATTTTGGACAAAGAGCCACCCCTCTGGGTAGAGGACAGGGGGGTGATGAGGAAAGTCCGGTCTCGGACAAAGGATCTCCCCACCTGGTAGAGGACCAGGGAGGTGAGGAGAAAAGTCCAATTTTGGACAAAGAGCCACCCCTCTGGGTAGAGGACAGGGGGGTGATGAGGAAAGTCCGGTCTCGGACAAAGGATCTCCCCACCTGGTAGAGGACCAGGGAGGTGAGGAGAAAAGTCCAATTTTGGACAAAGAGCCACCCCTCTGGGTAGAGGACAGGGGGTGATGAGGAAAGTCCGGTCTCGGACAAAGGATCTCCCCACCTGGTAGAGGACCAGGGAGGTGAGGAGAAAAGTCCAATTTTGGACAAAGAGCCACCCCTCTGGGTAGAGGACAGGGGGGTGATGAGGAAAGTCCGGTCTCGGACAAAGGATCTCCCCACCTGGTAGAGGACCAGGGAGGTGAGGAGAAAAGTCCAATTTTGGACAAAGAGCCACCCCTCTGGGTAGAGGACAGGGGGGTGATGAGGAAAGTCCGGTCTCGGACAAAGGATCTCCCCACCTGGTAGAGGACCAGGGAGGTGAGGAGAAAAGTCCAATTTTGGACAAAGAGCCACCCCTCTGGGTAGAGGACAGGGGGGTGATGAGGAAAGTCCGGTCTCGGACAAAGGATCTCCCCACCTGGTAGAGGACCAGGGAGGTGAGGAGAAAAGTCCAATTTTGGACAAAGAGCCACCCCTCTGGGTAGAGGACAGGGGGGTGATGAGGAAAGTCCGGTCTCGGACAAAGGATCTCCCCACCTGGTAGAGGACCAGGGAGGTGAGGAGAAAAGTCCAATTTTGGCCAAAGAGCCACCCCTCTGGGTAGAGGACAGGGGGTGATGAGGAAAGTCCGGTCTCGGACAAAGGATCTCCCCACCTGGTAGAGGACCAGGGAGGTGAGGAGAAAAGTCCAATTTTGGACAAAGAGCCACCCCTCTGGGTAGAGGACAGGGGGGTGATGAGGAAAGTCCGGTCTCGGACAAAGGATCTCCCCACCTGGTAGAGGACCAGGGAGGTGAGGAGAAAAGTCCAATTTTGGACAAAGAGCCACCCCTCTGGGTAGAGGACAGGGGGGTGATGAGGAAAGTCCGGTCTCGGACAAAGGATCTCCCCACCTGGTAGAGGACCAGGGAGGTGAGGAGAAAAGTCCAATTTTGGACAAAGAGCCACCCCTCTGGGTAGAGGACAGGGGAGTGATGAGGAAAGTCCGGTCTCGGACAAAGGATCTCCCCACCTGGTAGAGGACCAGGGAGGTGAGGAGAAAAGTCCAATTTTGGACAAAGAGCCACCCCTCTGGGTAGAGGACGGGGGTGATGAGGAAAGTCCGGTCTCGGACAAAGGATCTCCCCTCCTGGTAGAGGACCAGGGAGGTGATGAGAAATGTCCAATATCTTGGACAGGTGGGAGATGGCAGCCGGAGTTGACACTGGTTAATTTGCCGATATTAAAGACAGAAATAATTATGGCAGCTCGTCTGTCATCGGGAGCTATCCATGCTTGGGGTTATATCGAGGACGAGAAATTTCCAGTCTAACTACCCGGAAGTCGAGTAGGGAAATTGGGGTGATTACCTCTTCTTTGAAGAAATGGAAAGGGCAACTGCGCCTCTAGCAGTCCCCGAACTTCAGGCGTGCCGGTTAACGGGCATCCATCTACCAAAAGAAATTAATAGTCCGACGAAAGGTTTCCGACTTTTGGGAACGGTGGATACGTTAAAATGCCATCGGAATCATTGTCCAGGGAAGCATAATGCTAATGCCTGGCATGATGTTGTGTGGGCGTAATTTTACGATTTATGAGACATCCATTTCGGTGATCATCCGAGGAAATTATTAGAGATTAATTTGGGATTCACATCGTAAGTGCCTAACTTTTGTCAAAGAAGAAGATTGTATTAGATGTACTCAGAGGGCACACGTACATGAAGACGAAGAGAGTAGACAACCCTGAAAGAATATTATGCGGGGTAGTCATTTGATTACAAGTAATCATAATACAGCGAAGAGGAATTGCCCGAGAATCTTGAAGGGATCATCCGCACAAATTCCAGGCACGGCTTGAACAGTTGGGCTCCCACGAGCTGTTTGGGAAATTTTGAGTGCTGCACAGTTCCTGTAGGCTGGACAGGAACAGGTTGGCGTAAAGCCGGGGTCGCACACCCTTGTCTGTCTAAAGCCGGAGATCACACATTCAGTAAAATCGTTGTGGAGAGTGAATACTCCAGGGCCATCCATGACGAATTGGTGGATATGCTCAGTCATGAGAACCGCACCAGGAATAAAAGAAAGGAAGATCTACTCAGATGGGCACTCTCAAGGCCAATGACATTCCAGCGAAGGAAAGTGCGAATATATAGAAAAACAATAGTGATCATTGCATGCACGATTTACGGGGTGTTAGGTGCGCCTAACTGATGGTGAATTTATGACGGAGATAAATTCTCAATTGCCTGCCGTAAATGGCTTGGAGCCGCGTAGTGCGGCAGTAGAGGAAACGCTTGAGTTCTCTCGGGGTCCGAGGAGAGCACTACGTGGATTGGATGAAGAATGGCCGGTGGGATTGGTCGGATTATAGAGGCTCCATTGGGTAAATTCTCTCTACCTTTATAATAAAGATAGGAGAATTGGGGGGTAATTGTTGGGGAAATATCTGTCCCCTCCAATTCGGTCAGAGATGATATTAGACTTTTTGACCGGATTATATTAGACTTTACATGGAATATCATGCTTGACAGGGGTAAAACGGACATTTAGCATGCAGGGATATAAAAAGCAGTACAAAAAGTTATTGAGGCAGAATCAATTATTCTCACTAAACTCTCTCTCTCTTTGTCTCCCCTCTTCATATAAATATTGGACTGACTTGATCGTCGGAGGAGGCTCCGCCGGCCACCCCCCGGCGGGTCTTTGTTATTTTGCAGGTCAGATCTCGGACAAAGGGACGTCTCTGATGATGCCACGTCACCGGATCAAAAAATCATCAACAAACTTAATTTTTATTTGGTCAGGTAGATCTTATGAGTGGTTTCTCACAATCACCTACCCAAAGTCGCTCAAATTCAAAAAAAATAATTTAAGAGAATTTTGATAAATCCGACAATTATTCCGCAAGTTGTTGAGCAATTGCTTTCAACGACATTCAATTCTTGATTTTTTTTTTTTTTGTAATTTTTAATTTTAAAATTAAAATAAATGAAAATAACTAGTAAATGTTTTTTTCACCTACTAAAAATAGTTTTAAGAGAAAATGAGATGTCCCACTCACTTGCTTTAACTCCTTTTCTATTTTGAAATTTAAATTTAAATTTTCATGACATTTTAAACCATACTTTAGACATTTGTAAATTGAGACCTACTTTTTTTGTTAAACAGAGAACACAAATAATTATTAAAAAAAATTAAAAAATTATTATTATATCTGTTGATTAAATAATTTTTTTTTCTTTTTTTTTTAAAAAAAACCCTACTCCTTCTGTTACATGAATGATTTCACAAACACGTAACAATATAATTTGTTAGGTTTTGAGGGAATCTAAACTCTTTAGATCCGTTAAAGGAAACCTAAACTTTTTCAATCAAACACAAGGTTTGAGGCTAATTTTTTACATACATGCTCATTATTTCATCATGCTTAAATAGAAAATATTACAACTGTAGAGGTGGAAATAAAAATTAAATATGGTACTCAAATTATTTGATTTGATTACCATCAAGTACAATCAATCATTTTTTAGTAATTATCTTATAAGGTAAGTATCAAATTATAACAAAAATTCTAATATAAGAAAATTATCCTACCATATTATATATTTTAATGTTAATATCTGTCCTGTGTGAAATTCCATTTTCATAACACCTCAATAGAGGGGATTAATGGCCATGGCTCCCACGACTATGGCCAAGGAGACCCATGGCCATGGGTTTCAAGAGACCCACGACTCCATATGGAACGGGAGCCTTGGTTTGACCCGACCATTTCATGTTGATTACGAGTCAAAATTATGCCTTTAGCAACTCGAGAAAATTTTTGCAAAGATACAGCTAACTTTAAAATGTGCTTAACTCTCTTAAACTACAATTTCTTGCAAGTTGCACCATTCATTAGTTTCTGTCATTAAAATAGAAAGAAATGAAACGTATTATACTCATGTAATTTTTAACTTGAAATATTCACCATTAGCATTTATAAAAAGAACAAATAAATATAACAAAGAAAATTAAGGAAAAAGAGGTGTTAGCCAAGCCACCCTCTTAAGGATGATCGAGGAGATGATTTGCCAACCCCTTAATTACTTTTGGTGTGAAAATAAAAAAATTTATTCATATACATTTACTCTAATTTTGAGATGACTTATAACACTTAGCTTAAATGCATTGCAAGCATCCTGCATTGATGCTTTAAGAGCTTGTGGACGCAAAAGGATTAGGAGGCATGGTTAAATTATCTATTTCTTCTAACATTTGAATTGCACCTTTCATGGAAGGACGATTCCCTGGATGCCACTGGATACACCAAAGTCCTACAATTGCAAGTTTTTTTGCAATTATTGCATCTCTATCACTCTCAATAAAGACTTGTAGGTCTTCTTTTTGTTCCATGAGATTGTAGATCCATTCTGGAAAGTAGACTTCGCTAGTGTTCTCCTCAACGTCAACATTTTTCCTTCCTCCAATTATTTCAAGCAACAACATTCCAAAACTATAAACATCTGCTTTATAAGACACATTTCCAAAGTTTCTAGAGAACACTTCGGGTGCAATATAACCCATGGTCCCCCTGGCTGCGGTCATGGACACTACACTTTGATCCTTAGAACACAATTTGGCATGACCGAAATCAGAAATTTTTGGATTGAAGTTTTGGTCTAGCAAAATATTATGAGGTTTGATATCAAAATGGACGATTCGTTGGTCGCATCCTTGGTGAAGATATTCAATTCCATTTGCTACGCCGAGGGATATTTCTTGCAACTTATCCCAACCAAGAAAACTGTTCTTGGTGTGTGTTGAAGATATGAACTTGTCCAATGATCCATTTGGTAAGAACTCGTAAACTAGAGCTCGATTAAATCCATCAGCGCAAAACCCAACCAAGCGAGCCACATTAATATGGTGGATCCTACCCATTGTTCCAACTTCATTGATGAATTCTTCCCCATTTTTCTTGGGCATGTTTAGGATCTTCACCGCAACATAGATTTCATCGGAAAGCTTTCCTTTGAACACCGTTCCATAAGCTCCTTCGCCTAACTTATCAGCAAAGTGACTTGTAATCCTTTTAATATCAGCATACGAATACCTTGTGGGCTTAAAATTTCTGTAATCCTCCAAAAACTTTTCGATATATGCTTGATTTGCCTTTTTCACTTTATCATACCTATAGATATAGTAGACTGCAAAGACCGCTAGTGCTAATAGAAATGAACCTAAGATAACACCTGCGTGTTAAACAGTTAATCATGGGTCAAGATATATAATTTCCATGCTTATGCCCAACAATATATTAAATATTTCAAATTAATTACCAGTGAACAACTTACCAACGGCTAGTAATTTTGTTGATTCACCTGTAAAAGATTTTAACATAATTAGCTTTTCATTGTTAAATTAAGCTTTTGAAATAAGTAATGATTTAATATGATATATATAAAGCAAAAGATCATGAGTTTGAACCATGTCTCCGTCAATTTACTCAATTTCATTTAAATATTTAATGTATTCATGAGCCCACACGTGATCAAGAGTATTGTTAAATATTGACTAAATAATTAGAATTTTAAAATTTGGACAGAAATTTTCTACAAACCAGTTTGTAGGAAATTTCCTACAACCCACATATAAAAGTGACATGTGTCATTTAAGCATGGGAGAATCACATGTCTTTTTAATGACATGTGCTTCTCACATGCTTAAAGGACACATATTACTTTTATATGTGGGTTGTAAGAAATTTCCTATAAACCGGTTTGTAATAAATTTCTGTACAATTTCTCTCTCCCTTTCTTTCTCTTTCTCTCTATCCCTCTCTTTATCACTTTTTCCTACACAAAATAATATTTAAATGCAAGTATGGAGTATAATAGAAAATCTATTAGAGAATAAATGCAACTCGTTTTCTGTCTATCAAGTTAACAAATTCAGTTAGTTTATCACGTCATACCCAATAAAAAGTCGACACGTGTCCATTACAATAAAAAATATAAATATATTAAAAATACAAACAAATAAAACTTAAAAATTATTTTTTAAAAAAATAAATAAAAAATAAAAAATAGTGAAAGGGTGGCTGCCAACTGGCAACCACTCCTTCACTATTTTTTTTTTAAAAAAAATATTTTTTAAGTTTTATTTGTTTTTATATATATATATATATATATATATATATATATATTGTAATGGATACGTCTCGATTTTCTATTGGGTATAGAAAGTTTTTCTTTTTTTTAAAAAAAAAAATAAAATAGAAAAAGAAAAACTGAAAAGTTAACACCGTTAAAGTCTATTAAAAGTCACTAACTATTAAACTTTTGCTCCATGGTATACTCCTGTGCAGGAACATCACCAAATTAATTGCAAGTAAAGAAGATAAATTTTATCTTAAACTATTTTTAGCATTTTTTTTTTATTTAATTGGGGTTGAAAATATATATAGTTCCAACTTGCAACTGTTTGCCTTCTTAAATCATAGTAATTAAGCAGTACAGTATCTGTTGTCTTTTTCCTGTAAATGCCATTAATAGTTTCATGTTGTTTTCATGTGTTTTTTTTTTTCTTTCATGCTTTTACAATTAAAGAGGATCAAAGAAGAAACACAAGTTCTTACTGTTATGTACTCGAGGTCCATCGACTACATCCCCATCAGAACCTGCAAAAAAGTATATAAAAGACATATTAATTAATAAAAAGATGAGTTAAATAATTTGGAAATTCTAAGGCCTAAAAATATAAACAGCTATATAAACCTGAATACTTTACATGCATGTCTGGGCTTTTAATTAGGTTTAACCTTTGTTTCTTCGCCTTCTCAATATATTTAGTTAAACCATAGCTCGGCCGGGGCGAATAATTAGCCCATTTTAGGCTTGTAAAAGGAAAAATTTTATTAAATATAATTACTTAAGAAATTAGATATTTTTCCATTCCCTTTTTTTTGGACAATTATTAATGAATTAGAAAACTAAATAAAAATTACAAATAGATTGGAAAATGGATCCGAATTCCAAAGTACTTTGCTGTTGGATTGCTAGGGAATTAGATATTTTTCCTTTGTCCATACTTTCAATAATTATTAATGAATTAAAAAATCTAATACACTCCGGCATAGATCCGGATTTCTAACAATTAGTTGTTTGGATTGTTGGCAATTCAATCAGCTAAATGTGAGGAGACATGGACATCAATCTTATGGAACCTAGCTAGATGGATCTCATAGATATCCTCTCACATTAGCCTAAACAAACTCTTAAAGCGCACTCGAGATAGAAAGCTCACCATAGCGCACCCAATCTCTGCAGTCACAGACTCTTGGTTTGACAAACAAAATAATAATATTAGCATTTAGAAACTCTAATTAAGAATCAAGTCATTATATTAATGCTAAACTACATTAAATATATATATACTCAGGTATATTCTTATTACATTGGTTTGGTATCAGGTTTGCACCAAGAAATTTCTACTATAAGATATATATATATTTGACTTATTTAATTCTTTTCTAAGAATGATTTCACTTACCACCCATTCTATTTAATAACTTTTGTAATTATACTCTTAAAATTTTAAAAATGTCAATTTAATGCATTCATCTTGTAATTTTTTTCAATTTCACCATTATGTTAAAACACTACAAAAAACTCTACAATTGGCCGCGTGTCTACAGTATCTCATCCAATTAGCCACGTGTATTGTATACACGTGGCTAGAGGTATGCGCATCACAGTTGGCCGCGTGTATTTTCTACACGCGTCCAATTGGCCGCGTGTATTTAATACACGTGGCCAATTGTTTTTATCAAATATATATTAATAAAAACAAATTTTATTAAGTTTTGTATATGGCCGCGTGTATTTTTTACACGCGTCCAAGTGGCCACGTGTATTAAATACACGTGGCTAATTGTTTCTATTAAATATATATTAATAAAAGCAAATTTTATTATGTATAAGAGAATTGGCCACGTGGCTTTAGGCCACGTGGCCAGAATTTGTGAAGGCAGCTAGGCGCGCGGGAATTGTCCCGCGCGCCACTGAACAGTACTTTCAAATGAAATTAAAAAAATCGTTAAATACATGTTCTCTCTCTCTCCTCTGTATTGCTCTCTCTCTCTCTCTCTCTCTCTCTCTGTATCGCTCTCTCTCTCTCTGTCTCTCGCTCTCCCTCTCTCTCTCTGTGTTCTCTCTCTCTGTATCTCTCTCTCTCTCTCTCTCTCTCTGTCTCTGTATCTCTCTGTCTCTCTCTGTATCTCTCTCTCTCTCTCTCTCTCTCTGTCTCTGTATCTCTCTGTCTCTCGCTGTCTCTCTCTCTCTCTGTGTGTCTCTCGCTCTCTCTCTCTGTGTCTCTCGCTCTCTCTCTCTGTATCTCTCTGTCTCTCACTGTCTCTCTCTCTCTCTCTCTCTCTCTGTATCTCTCTATCTCTCTACTGAACTTGCTCGTACGTGTGTTTTCCTCTTCTTCTTTTTTTTTTTTTTTTTTTTTTTTCAGTTATTATATATTTTTTCCTCTAAAAATAAAGAATTAAATTAAAAATACAATCAATAATTTAAAAAATAATTAAATACAGATTTAAATTAAATAATTTTTTTTTTTTTAATTTTTTATTTCAAAAAACATATTGCCACGTGTATAATAATACACGCGGCCAACAGTTGGCCGCGTATATTTTAATACATGCGGATTGGCCGCGCGTATTAAAATAAGCGCGGCCAATTGTGCAGTTAGTGTCAACCGGATCCACCGCGTGTATTTACGTGGCCACTTGCACGCGGCCAACAGTTCGCCACATGTACAGTGACCGTATACGTGGCGAACTGCAAGTGGAGAAAAACAATTTTTTTTGTAGTGAAATTTTTCGATAAATCTTGTCAAAATTTTCAAAATACATTTTTTTTTTTCAAATATATATAATTTTTTTTTCAAAGATTTAGGAACGAGTAATTTTGCAAATTCTATTAAATCCTGACCATGATGTCTAAATCCTAGCATTTTTTTTCCTAAAAGAAATGAGGGATATTTTAAAAATTTTGGCATTCATCCGTTAAGATTTAACAGAAAATACTAACAAATGAGTGAAATTAAAAAAAGAAATTGAAAAAAGAAAAGAATTAAATCAGGTTTTTGATACTTAGAATTAAAAATCAAGTCATCATATATATGCTAAACTAGAATAAATATCTTAAGCTATTTATGAAATTAAAGAATTCTGAAAAGAAAGAAATTTGCAAATGCAAAAGTTTTTGCGCACCATTATGTGCTGTATAATTGTAGCAACGAACATTGTTGGCGTCATCGAGGTCGCAGCTGTCATCTCTTCCGGTGCAGTTTCCACAATAAACTTCGTACGGCCATGAAAGCTCAAAACCATATATTAAACGATTGTGGACATCTGAACAGGAAATATTATTATCCTCTTCAGCGTAAAACCCCTTCGACATCAGAGAAATTTGCTCAACTTGACACGTGTCCTCCACATACTCTGGATATATTATATCTGAATATGTTGCGCCAACCAGAATATATCTATACCTCTTGGAAGAGTTAATAAAGCAAGCAGAAATGTTCACATACAATACACATATAGAAGAAATCGCTGGCTTTTCGCAATTCACGAAAACCGCAAGCTTTGTCTCTGTGACGTAATATGGATCCCCTAGAGTGAAATTTTTGTACCTCAAAAAATAATGAGGGATGAAGGAGTGGTTATCATTCTCCTGAATACCGGAGTCTGAAACTCGGATTGTGAAGCTATTGTAATTGATTTCTCGTACGTTGTATTTTTCGGCATTCAAGTATAATACTGTCTGGTTGTTCTCACATGAAAGCCTATACCTTGGATCGCCGCAGGTTTCTGGGTCACCTTTTAGCGCGAACGGATAGCTTATGTTCTGGATATTGCCGCAGGAAGAAGGAGCACAGTGTTCACCATCTTTCCCACTCCAAGTTTCATGAGCTAGGAGTACGAGAAGAACAAGAAGGAGAATTCTTCTTGCCATTTTTAGAGAGAAAGAGAGCGAAGATTTTGAATTTATGAGAGACGGAATGGCTTCAATGGCGCAATTGGAGAAGACTCGGTCACTCATAATGGTTGGATTCGTACAATGGGTTCCATGCTGTTGGTGAAATGGGCCTACTCTCATTGATGAGCTTGACTTTGAGCAAGGAGACTTACAGTGACGTTGCTTTTATGATTGGTACACGTATTGTGCACGTTGGAATCAAAATCACCCTTAAATAAAATAACAAATTAAACCACATGTAAGACCATTCATAATAGGTTACGCAAAACTCACTTTGAATTTATAATAAATAACAAACTCACAAAAATATTCATTCATCTGATTATGCATGCATCCTAATGCTAGAGTAGATTGAAGCTACATTTGTGACCAATCTGTTTACACATTTTTTTTATTTTTTATATTTTATATTTCAATCGCGCAAAAATGACGGATGGGGTCGCCACTTTTTCTTTTTCCTTTTCCCTCTACCTTTTTCTTTTCCTCTTTTTCTTTCTCCTCTACTTGTAGCGTTGAACTTTTAACATTCAATTATGCATGATTTATACTATTACGTATGTCAGGCCGTAAGCTCTTGAGAATATGTATAGCATTTTTTAATTTTTATTGATGAAACCAAAGTATGAATGAGTAATTTATTAGGATAGGAGGCGCCAAAGCATGCAAAATTAATAAATTAATATTGAAAATCAAAGCAATATATGAAAAATAAATTTAGTATATTAAGGGTTAAGAAAATATACATAAAAGAAATGACACAAAATAATTGTTTCTTAATACATTTTAATTATTTATTAAATCACCTATCAAAATGGTATCTAACGTACTTTAAGATTTTGATGGTGATGTATATGCGGATATCACTTTTCAATATTCACATCTGCATAATGTTTTTACTAATAATATGTGTGCGGTTATTGTCATTATTATCCACTATCTGTATATTAGTTACGTATTAGGCATATTTTAGTCTTTGAGCCCATCTTTTGGTCTCTATTAGGACATATTTTAAATGATTTTGACGAAAATTTGAGTTGGTTTTTAGTGTTCTGGTCTTTTTTTTTTTTAAGTCCTTATGTTTTGTAAATATATTAATTTCACATTATTTTTGTCTTTCTGTCCAAGTGTTATGCAATAAAGCAACACAACCATCCTATCCATCTACAACACCTGCAGCATAACAAGACTATAAGTAAATAACACAAACATAATTGTCTATCTAAAAGAATATAATATTGTTGAGTAATATCTTTGGCACTACGAGTTTCATGGACAAGGATTACAAGAACAATAAGAAAGAGCATTCCTCTTTGAGAGAGTCCATTGGAAAAGATTTGGTCACTTATCAGAAGTAAATTCCAAAAAAATTCCAAACCTTCTAAGAATGAGTGGCCATTGTGAGAGAGAGAGAAGATTATGAACTTATGAGAGAGGATATGCATTAAAGCCGGCCAGTCTTGCATTGACGCCAGTAGAGAAGACTTGGTCACTGGTATTGATTGGATTCGTAGGGTTCCGTGTTGTTGGTGAATTGGGCCTACTCTCATTGATGAACTTGACTTTGACCAAGGAAACTTACACTGACCGAGCCAAAAAAATTTATGAGGGATGCACGTATTGTTTACGTTGCAATGAAAATTAACATCGAATAAAATAATAAGTAAAAGTACATGTAAGATTCAGTCATGCATGATTTTTACTGCCACGTATTTTAGGAGTAAGCTCTTCAAAGTATGTATAGCATTTTTTTAATTTTTATTACTGAGGTCAAAGGATGGATGAGTAATTTATTAAGATAGGGCCAAAGCATGCAGAATATATGTACTAAAATTGAAGACTAAACCAATATATAAAAAATAAATTTAGTATATATTAAATGTTAAGAAAATATACATAAAAGAAAAGATACAAAATAATTGTTTCTTAATATATTTCAATTTTGAGAGCCCCTTCTATCCGGCAGTGGCAGAAAAGAAGGGTTTTATGCCCACCAATTATCACTTGACACATCAGCTAAAAGCAAAAAAATGCAAAAAAATGAAAATTTTGGTGAAGTAGGCAATCCTCTCCCAACAGTACCAACATTCCAAAACAAAAAAAGAAAAAAGAAAATTCCCACTGCACGTCCGCCCAACGCCCACTGCACGTCCGCCCAACGCCGCCCATCCGCCGTCCGCCCGTCCGCCGGTCATCCACCCCAAATCACCGAACGTCCGCCTCGTGGAGAAAATCCTCTCACAACAGTACCAACAATCCAACATTCCAAAACAAAAAAAAAAATCCCATTGCACGTCCACCCAACGCCGCCCATCCGCCGTCCGCCCGTCAGCCGGTCCGCCGGTCCACCCCTAATCCGCCCCAAATCACCGCACGTCCGCCTGGACTGAAAAAATATGAAAAAAAAAAACCGAATCTCCTCAACCCAACCCGTCTGCCGACTGCCTCTTCCCCGTCGCCGGACAGCCGATCATCCAGCCACAGCGATCCGGCCACAGAGATCCGGTGACCACCGGCGAGCCTCCAGATCCTCTTCCCCACGACCTCCCGACACCGTCGACAGAGATCCGGCCACAGATCCGAACTGAGCCTCCTCCTCTCCCGGAATCTCTCCCTTTCGCCGGCTGTTCTCCCCTCTCACCCCTCTGGTGGTTCAGATTTGGTCCATTGGCTACGTGGTCGAGGTCGAACGGTGATGTGGTCGGGGTCGGGGTCGAACGCCGGTTTGATTGTTTGGGTCTGGGTCTGGGTCGGGGGTCGGTGGTTGGGGCTGGGTCTCTCATCTCTCTCCCTCGATCTCTTCATCTCGGGTCGGCCCCGTGGTGGCGCGGCTTCCATGGGTACGCCGGGTCGGTGGTTGGGGCTGGGTCGAGGTCGGGGGTCGGTGGTTGGGGCTGGGTTTCCATCTCTTATCTCTCATCTCTCTCCCTCGATCTTCATTTCACAGCAAAGAGAAAAAAAAATTGGGTGTTTTGTTTGTACGTAATTTTCTTGCTCCAAGCTAATGTGTCAATTTCTTATTGGTGGGCAAACAATGCTTATTTTCTGCCACAGCCGAATTGAAGTTATTCTCTTCAATTTTTAACTCAATCACCTATCAAAATGAAATCCAGCGTTCTTTAGGATTCTAACAATATATGTGCGATTATTGTTGTTATTAAATGTGATTATTATCCATTATACGTGTATTAGGTATTAGGCGTATTTTACTCTTTGAAGCCTTCTTTCAGGGGAATCATACCTTCAATAAACAATTATCTTTTTTCATAAATCATAATTTGTCTATTACAATAGAACATTATGCTTAAATAGGCTTATAGACCAAAACCCTAACCTTAATCCTAACGTTACTAAGGGCCAAACCTATTATTGAATTATAAATAAATTAAACTAATATGACTGACTTTGGATCAAATTCATTATTAAATTACAAATAATGTAAACTTTCGATCAAACCCATAATTAAATTCAAATAAAACTAATAATCTAAATAAAACTAAATAACTAATTTATTCTTACGTCATTCCATATCAAGAGGCATTGGAAAAGATTCGGTCACTTATCAGAAGTTAATTCCAACAAAATTCCAAAACTTCTAAGAATGAGTGGCCATTGTGAGAGAGAGAAGATTGTGAAACTTATGACAGAGGATGTGGCTTCAATTGCGGAGAAGACTTGGTCACTGATGTTGATTGGATTCGTAAAATTATGGGCTCCTTGTTGTTGGTTAATTGGGCCTACTCTCACTGATGAGCTTGACTTTGACTAAGGAGACTTAGAGTTACTGGGTCAGATATTTTTATGGGTGGTGCATGTATTGCTCACGTTGCAATGAAAATTATCATTAAATAAAATAATAAATAAAAGTTCATGTAACATTTGCATAATTTGTACTGCCATTGGACTAAGCACTTGAGAATATATATGTATAGCATTTTTTTTTTTAATTTTTATGATTAGGCCAAAGGATGAATGCGTAATTTATTAAGATAGGGGTGCCAAAGCATGTATAATAAATATATTAAGATTGAAAATTAAATCAATATATAAAAAAATAAATTTAGTATCTATTAAGTGTTAAGAAAATATACTCAAAACAAAAGAAAAGAAAAGAAAAATTATTTCTTAATATATTTCAACTTTTAATTCAATCACCTATCAAAATAAAATACAACACGTTCTTTAAGATTCTTATTGGGATGTACATGCACATATCACTTTTCGATATCTGTATCTGCATTATATTTTTACTAATAGTATCTGTGAGGTTATTGCCGTTATTAAATGATATTATTATTCGCTATCCGCATATTAGGTTTTAGGCCTATTTTAGTCTTTAGGGCCTTCTTTGGGTCTCTATTAAGGCGTACTTTAAACGATTTTGAAGATAATTTAAGTCGGTTCTTAGCGAAAAAGCTAATAAATCTCTTATCGAATATGTCCGTATGCAGTTACACACTTTCGTCCTATATATATCTACACTTTCCACTCTAATTAAGTGAAAAGTTTCAATTTTTTTTTTTTTTTTAAGAAAATGTCTAGGGAACCTATTCCAAATAACCATGCAGCTACTTAATTGAAATAACCTTTTTTCCAAGTAAAAAATGGTGCCTTTGAGCTCAGACCGCGTCACAAAGAATTAGTAAAGTGAACGTGGGTTGAAATTGAAAAAATAAAAAATAAAAAAGTTTAAATTGACATGCACTTTTTAGAATTTGAGTACAGTTTTACCTACGACCGGCAAGTCTGGGACCACAACTTGTTTTTTTTATGTTGGTTGGGACTGGGAGTCTGGGACCATATTTGTTGACAGACTTTAATGTTAATATATATGAAAAAAAAGAAGAAGAAAATTATAATAAAAGTTGACCGAGTCAATTTGCTTGTGCCACGAAACAAATTATTTATGGTAGTAGCTTGTTTGTTCTAACATCGATCTGAGAAACCTTTGAGCCTACAAAGATGGATATTTCCTTACAACTGGGAATCTCCTACTTCTTACTGCTTCTTTGTTTTCATCGTCGTAGGGCATGGAGAAGGCCAAGATGAGTGTTCTGAATTACGGTGTGGACCCCGCGGCCCACCCGTCCGATTTCCATTCGTACTAAAAAACAGGCAGCAAGATCACTGTGGCTTTCCAGGGTTCAATCTTTCCTGCACCGATACAAACGATACACTGCTCGAGCTACCCGTTTCAGTAAAGCTCTTTGTTAAAAAGATTGACTACAAATCTCAGGTAATTCATTTATATTACCCAGGTGATTGCTTCCCAAGAGAGCTTCAGCGATTCAAATTATCTTCCTCGCCTTTTCAATTCAACCAACACTGTAATGGCTATTCCTTATTCAATTGTTCCCAAGCAAAAGGAAAAGACAACAGTAGATCCACCGGCCGATCTCCTGTCTTAGCGGCCCTGGCAACCAAGTTTATGCCATCGATTCGTATGGTGACATCGGCGACTTGCCCACCTTACCTTGTAGGAAGATGTACAATGTTGATAAAGGAATTTCATATAATATAATGCTCGGAGATGATATAGTTTTTGAATTGGAGTGGAACAGTCCAGATTGCAAACAATGCGAAGGGGTAGGGAACAATTGTACATTGAAGAACATGGGCAATTGCACTTCCCTAGTCAACGACCTATACCCACCACTCCCAGAGCCAGGTATGTATATATATATATCCGCCTTTATAATGATTTTCTGCTTTCTAATAGGTATAATTAAAAACTTAAGATATTAGGAAGAGATAAATTTAATGGACAGAAATTTTCTACAAGTTGATTTGTTGGAAATTTCTTGTAACCCACATATAAAAGTGACATATGTCCTTTAAGCATGTGAAAATCACATGTTTTTTTAATAACACACGCTTCTCACATGCATTTTTAATAGCATTAATAAAAAATATATGATTCTTACATGCTTAAATGACACATGTTATTTTTATACGTGGGTTGTAAAAACATTTTGTCCGAAAAAATAATAAAAAACTATTTGAAGTGTGAATAGTGAATAAAAGCTTATTTACTATTGACACTCAAAGGAAAAAAATTTATTTTGTCCATTCTGTTAGAGAAGAAAAATGAAAATTTGACTATTATAAACCATTTGCTTATTCAATTGAAGATTCTCTAATTACAAGCCTAAAATAAGCTAATTACTCGCCTCGGCACTGCTATGGTTTAACTAAATCTATTGAGAAGGCGAAGAAAGAATGGCTAAACCCAATTAAAAGCCCAGACATGCATGTAAATATTCAGGTTTATATAGTTGTTTATATTTTTAGGCCTTAGAATTTCCAAATTATTTAACTCATCTTTTTACTAATTAATATGTCTTTTTTATACTATTTTGCAGTTTCTTCTACGGATGGAGTCGATGGACGGCGGAGTACGTATCCGTATAAACTTGTATTTCTTCTTTGATAATTTTAGCCACAGAATAGTAAATGTCTACCAAGTGTATGTTAAATAATAAAGTGATTTTTAAATTATTATTTGATCTAATTTACTATTTGATCAATTACACGTCTAATGGTAATTTTAAAAGGTACCTCATTATTTGATGGACACTTAATTGACATTTATATGTCATGTAGAATTACTGCTTAATTATCCCCTTATATTTTATCAATTTTATAATTATATTCATAAACTTTAAAAGGTTTATATAGTTGTTTATATTTTTAGGCCTTAGAATTTCCAAATTATTTAACTCATCTTTTTACTAATTAATATGTCTTTTTTATACTATTTTGCAGTTTCTTCTACGGATGGAGTCGATGGACGGCGGAGTACGTATCCGTATAAACTTGTATTTCTTCTTTGATAATTTTAGCCACAGAATAGTAAATGTCTACCAAGTGTATGTTAAATAATAAAGTGATTTTTAAAATTATTATTTGATCTAATTTACTATTTGATCAATTACACGTCTAATAGTAATTTTAAAAGGTACCTCATTATTTGATGGACACTTAATTGACATTTATATGTCATGTAGAATTACTGCTTAATTATCCCCTTATATTTTATCAATTTTATAATTATATTCATAAACTTTAAAAGGTTTATATAGTTGTTTATATTTTTAGGCCTTAGAATTTCCAAATTATTTAACTCATCTTTTTACTAATTAATATGTCTTTTTTATACTATTTTGCAGTTTCTTCTACGGATGGAGTCGATGGACGGCGGAGTACGTATCCGTATAAACTTGTATTTCTTCTTTGATAATTTTAGCCACAGAATAGTAAATGTCTACCAAGTGTATGTTAAATAATAAAGTGATTTTTAAAATTATTATTTGATCTAATTTACTATTTGATCAATTACACGTCTAATAGTAATTTTAAAAGGTACCTCATTATTTGATGGACACTTAATTGACATTTATATGTCATGTAGAATTACTGCTTAATTATCCCCTTATATTTTATCAATTTTATAATTATATTCATAAACTTTAAAAGGTTTATATAGTTGTTTATATTTTTAGGCCTTAGAATTTCCAAATTATTTAACTCATCTTTTTACTAATTAATATGTCTTTTTTATACTATTTTGCAGTTTCTTCTACGGATGGAGTCGATGGACGGCGGAGTACGTATCCGTATAAACTTGTATTTCTTCTTTGATAATTTTAGCCACAGAATAGTAAATGTCTACCAAGTGTATGTTAAATAATAAAGTGATTTTTAAAATTATTATTTGATCTAATTTACTATTTGATCAATTACACGTCTAATAGTAATTTTAAAAGGTACCTCATTATTTGATGGACACTTAATTGACATTTATATGTCATGTAGAATTACTGCTTAATTATCCCCTTATATTTTATCAATTTTATAATTATATTCATAAACTTTAAAAGGTTTATATAGTTGTTTATATTTTAGGCCTTAGAATTTCCAAATTATTTAACTCATCTTTTTACTAATTAATATGTCTTTTTTATACTATTTTGCAGTTTCTTCTACGGATGGAGTCGATGGACGGCGGAGTACGTATCCGTATAAACTTGTATTTCTTCTTTGATAATTTTAGCCACAGAATAGTAAATGTCTACCAAGTGTATGTTAAATAATAAAGTGATTTTTAAAATTATTATTTGATCTAATTTACTATTTGATCAATTACACGTCTAATAGTAATTTTAAAAGGTACCTCATTATTTGATGGACACTTAATTGACATTTATATGTCATGTAGAATTACTGCTTAATTATCCCCTTATATTTATCAATTTTATAATTATATTCATAAACTTTAAAAAGTGTTAATTTAGTGTATCCATCTTTGATTTTTTTTTTTTTAATTTTAATTTCACTTCTACTGTTAGTATTCTCAGTTAAATCTTAAAGGAGGAGCGTCAAAATTCCTAAAATACTCCTCATTTCTTTTAGGAAAAAAAAAATGCAAGGATTTAGGCATCATGGTTAAGATTTAATGAAATTTGCAAAATTATCCATACCTAAATCTTTGACAAAAAAAATTATATATATAAACAGAATGTATTTTTAAAATTTTAACAAGATTTAATGAAAATCCTTACAGAAAAGTGAAATTGAAAAAATAATAAAAATAAAAGATTAATACCTTAAATTAGTACTTTTTAAAGTTTAAAAGTATAATTGTAAAAGTGATGATACATAAGAGATGGTAAATGAAGTTTCTTGGTGCAAACCTCATACCAAACCAATGTAATAATATACCAGCGTGTATATATGTATATATATATATATAATGTAGTTTAGCATTAATATAATGACTTGATTCTTTATTAGAGTTTCTAAATGCTAATATTATTATTATTTTGTTTGTCAAACCAGATGTCCGTGACTTCTTTTACTATGGTGAGGTTAATTTCAATTCTATCTCAAGCTGGTTTAGCATTAATATAATGACTTGATTCTTTATTAGAGTTTCTAAATGCTAATATTATTATTTTGTTTGTCAAACCAGGTCTCCTTGGCTTCGTTTACTATGGTGAGGTTAATTTCTATCTCAAGCTTTTAGACTTTGTTTAATTAGGCTAATGTGAGACGATATATACCTATGAGATCCATCTAATTAGGTTCTATAAGATGTTCGCTCACATTTTGCTGATGGAATTGTCAACAATCCGGACAACTAGTTGTTGGGGGATATGGATCCATGCCCGAGTGTATTAGTTTTTTAATTCATTAATAATTATCGAAAGAAAATGCAAAGGAAAAATATCAAATTCCCTAGCGCAATCCGACAGCTAAGTACTTACGAATACATTCGGATCCATGTTCCAGGATATTTGTAATTTTGATTTAGTTTTCTAATTCATAATTAATAATTACCCAAAAAAAAGGGAAAAGAAAAATATCAAATTTCTTAAGTAATTATATTGAATAAAATTTTCCGTTTACAAGCCTAAAATGGACTAATTATTCGCCCCGGCCCAGCTATGGTTTAACTAATTAAATATATTGAGAAGGCCAAGAAACAATGGCTAAACCCCATAAAAAGCCCAGACATGCATGTAAAGTATTGAGGTTTATATTTTTTATTAAGCATGGGCCAAGAGAATTTTTAGGCGTTAGAATTTTCAAATTTTTTAAGTCATCTTTTTACTAATTAATGTCTTTTTGATATATATATATATATATATATATATATATATATATATATATATATATATATATATATATTTTTTTTTTTTTTTTGCAGCTCTTTTTCCGATCCTCTTTATTATCGGTAAGAACCTGTATTTCTTCTTTGATCCTCTTTAATTGTTCGATCATTTAGTAGATTGTGAAGCATGAAAAAATAAAAAAAAATAAAAAAAATTACACATGAAAACGACATGAAACTATTAACGACATTTACAGGAAAAAGACAACAGATACTGTACTGCTTAATTACTGATTTAAGAAGGCAAAGAGTTGCGCGCAATTAATTAGTTGCAACTAAATATATTTTCAACCCCAAATAAAAAAAAAATGCTAAAATAGTTTAGGAGAAAATTTCTCTTCTTTAATTACAATTAATTTGGTGATGTTCCTGCACAGGAGTATACCATGGACCAAAAGTTGTATTGGTCGGTCCATTCTTGATTGCATATTTGGTATATAAATGGCGTAGGAGGCATTTGTCGGCGTATGACAGTGTTGAGGAATTTCTTCAAGGCCAAAACAACCTCATGCCAATAAGGTATTCTTACTCAGAAATTAAGAAGATCACTAAAAATTTTAAGGACAAATTGGGTGAAGGAGGCTTTGGCACTGTATTTAAAGGAACGCTTCGAAGTGGTTGTGTCGTAGCTATAAAGAGGTTAAGTAAGTCCAAAGCTAATGGACAAGACTTTATCAATGAGGTAGCAACCATTGGAAGGATTCACCATGTTAATGTAGTGCGACTCATCGGTTACTGTGTTGAAGAATCAAAGCGGGCTCTTGTATATGAGTTCATGCCTAACGGGTCTCTGAATAATTATATTTTCTTTCAAGAAGGAAATATCATTTTAAGTTACGACAGAATGTATGGTATTGCTCTAGGAGTGGCTCGTGGGATTCAATATTTGCATCAAGGATGTGATATGCAAATTTTGCATTTTGATATCAAGCCTCACAACATTCTTCTTGATGAGAACTTTACTCCCAAGATTTCTGACTTTGGCTTGGCAAAATTGTATCCAGTAGGTCAAAGCATCGTTTCTTTGGCTGCTGAAAGAGGGACATTTGGATATATGGCTCCTGAGTTGTTCTACAAAAACATTGGAGGCGTTTCATACAAAGCTGATATATATAGTTTTGGAATGTTATTGATGGAAATGGCCGGTAGAAGAAAGAACTTGAATGCATTTGCTGACCATTCAAGCCAAATTTACTTTCCTACTTGGGCTTATGACCAGTTGCATGATGGAAAGGACATAGAAATGGAAAATTCTGTAGAGGACGAGAAGAAAGTAGTTAAGAAGATTATCATAGTCGCGTTATGGTGTATACAATTGAAGCCTAGTGATCGTCCTTCAATGTACAAAGTGATAGAAATGCTTGAAGGAGAAGTTGAATTCTTACAAATGCCTCCCAAACCTTCCCTATCACCAACAGAAAGACCCACAACCGTTGTCGTAGGGAATTGAAAGCTCATCAAGTCAATCAAATAAATTAAGTGAATCAACTCAATTTTAGATGCAAAGTAATTGATATGTTTGTTTGCTAGGCAAGTACTTTTTTCACACACACACACACACATATATATATATATATATATATATATATATATATATATATATATTGGCAGCACAAAGATGTTGATATTTTTATGTAGCAAATAAGATTTTCTTTGATATATGATATATAAATCTCCATGTTTCCATGTTTGAATTCTTCATGCTCGATCATACTTAATCACTGAACTGACTGAAGTGAGCTTTACTTTAAGAAGGTATGCTGGTGTTTTTCCTGTAGTCATCATCTGTTTTATCAATTTGTCATATTGGATTGAACCAATCCTTGACATTCGGAGATAAATCTTGGTCTCAATTAATTAATTTTTACTTTTTAACCTTGAAGATAATGAACCAATTGAGCAACTATTTTTTGCAAGCTTTGGAAGAATGGAATTTCAAATCTTTGGTTAAATGTTTCAAGTCAACCAAGAAGCCTCTGGATCCCATGTATGTGTTGGGTTTGCATTGATTAATATGCTTGCAAAGGGATAGTGGAGATACTGGATTGAGATTACCAAAATTAAGCTGCTTGAATTTTATAAAAATTCGAATAATTTAAGAGAGGAATGTACGACTCATCTATCCCTAGCAAATTTGCTCATAATCTTATTAAGATTCATTACAATTAAGCTGCTTGAATTTCATAAAAATTTAGATAATTTAAGAGAGAAGAATGTATGCCTCACTTGTCCCTTGCTGGTGTGCTCATCTTATTAAGAGAGAAATCTTGATAAAAAAACAGAGTGTTGCTTCGATAGAGGTGGAAAATAAGGTGCACAAGTTCCATGTTGGGGATATTCAAAACCACCTACTGCACAAGAGAAGAGATTTATGATGAACCAAATCAATTAGCTTTGAGAATAAAGGAAATGGTTTATCTACACAATACATATTTTGTACTTCACGACGTGGAGGATGAACTAAAAGATCAATAGCTGTGGAATTTGGTTTGTAGGCATGTATCCAAATTAAAACTTATCTTGGTGTTAAAACAATTATCTTCATATATTTTAAAAAAGTTTTCATTTTTTTCCAAATTTACTTCAAAAGTTTAATACAAAATAACATCACATATAAGTGAATCCTATAAAAGTTTCTTCACTGTTATTTCTTCATAAATTTTCAAAAAATTGTTTTGAAATCCATTTTTTTTTTTTAATACAAAATAACATGAGAATCCATGTAAACCCACTTAAAAGAAACACACATATATAGGTTAGTACGGTAATTTTCCCCTCTTCTTTGTAGTTTGTTGTAGAGACTATTATTTGGTTCAAAAGGCTATTGATGAGGAGTAATGCTACATGTCATCCATTTGTCCTCCTTTTGTCCCCCTAAAATTGATGTGGCTCTTAAAATTACCATTGAATTTATAATAAATCATTATTGGATTTTAATCCAATGGTAATTTTAAGAGTCACATCAATTTTGGGAGGACAAAAGGAGGACAAAGGGATGATATCTAGCATTACTCATTGATGAGACCCACACTTCAATAACAATAGATTTTACTGGATGACTGAAATCCTAAACCAAAAGGTTCAATGTTCACATCTGATTAAGTCGGAATGGGCATTGATTCTACATTTAGGCAACAAAATCCTTAACTCTATTTTGGTCTTTCAACCAATTTCCTTTTATTTTGACTCAAGCACCACCCCCACAATGTCCCTCATTTATTGCTTTTCTGTAGAATTGAGAATGGAAACTGGATTGTATATTGTAAATGGACTGATTGTATTGAAATGGTAACGAAACCTACAAGAACCGGTAAAGAACTACAAGAAAACAGCCAATTTTGAGGATTGGGCCAACCTCCAACTACAAGAGCTAAAGTATTGACTACACTAAAATGATGCCTAAGGTTCTGAATGAAAAGCCCAAAATGCAAAGTTTGCATTTTATACAAGGCTAAAAGCCCAACTGCAAATACAGCTGTCCAACCCACTTGGTTGTCCAGCCCATGTGCTGAGTATTCAATATTAGTTCATAAACCTATTGATCCAAGCGTACGTGAATCTTGAATTGTTGAAATTTGAAAAAATTCAGACACGTGATTGTGAGAGATCATTTATAGAATTCATTTGATGGAATAAGTGGTTGGACAACCTAATTTTTATTTGATCAAGTAGGTCCCATAAGTGGTCTCTCACAATTACTTATCTGAATTATTTCAAATTCAAAAAAATAATTTGAGAGAACTCTGATTAAGTTTGACGATTATTCTGCAAGTTGTTGAGCAATTGCTGTCAACGTCATTCAGTTCTTGAAACAATTTTTTTTTAAATCATTTTAAAATTAAAATAAATGAAAATAACTAGCAAACGTTTTTTTCACCAACTAAAAATAGTTTTAAGAGAATATGACATGTCCCACTTGCTTTAACTCCCTTTTCTATTTTTGGAATTTTAATTTTGATTTTCATGAATTTTAAACCATACTTTAGACATTTGTAAATTGAGACCTACTTTTTGTTAAACAGAGAACAGAATTTTTTTTTTTTTTTTTAAAAAAAAAAACATTTTTCTCTATATTTTATGTTCAGAATTATTAATAAATTAAAACATATTAAAATCTTTGTTCTCAAATCAGTAGTTTAAAATTGAAAAAAAAAAAAAAAAAAAAAAGTAGTAAATTATGATTATCAAAGCATTAATAAAAAATAAAAAATTAGTTGGAGTCTCTAATATTATGGGTGTGATACATATTACATTTCGATACAAATAACATGTTTTTTTGTAGTGGATGAGGGCTAACTGCATGTGACTAAAAAACATGTTTTTTTGTAGTCGGACGTATCACTTACTAATCAGACGGGTTTCTACAATAACAACCGAGTTTTTACAGTATCAAGTTCGAGTTCAGATCGAGCTAAACCAAGCGGGTATCGAGCGGGTTGTCGAACGGACTAATTTCTTTACATTCCTAAGGCCCACTCGGGGTGACACTTAGCTAAAAGTCAGGTGGCTAAATAACTACATATATAAAAAGGTCACGTCTCTAAATGTCATTTAGTAACAACCTGATTATTCTCGCGGGACCCACGTGGCTAACTGTATGTGGCTAAAAAACATGTTTTTGTAGTGCAACCCGCTCGATACCTGCTTGATTTAGCTCGATCCGAACTCGAGCTTGATACTGTAGAAACTCGTTTGTTACTGTAGAAACCTACTCGATTAGTAAATAATACGTACCCGACTCGCTCAACAAAACTTGAGAGGGGCTCATGAGCTCTACTTGTTTAAAGCTCGACCGAATAGCTTATCCGGCTCGTTAGCTCGTTTGTATCTCTTATATATTACTAAAAATGAGTTATATAAATTTAAGTATGTATATTTGTAATTAAGTAATATATATTATATATGTAACTTAATATTATATGTGTGTATTAGTTTACATACTAACTAGTTAGTTCATAAACTAACATATTATCTAGTTTATTAACATATACTAAGTAAATGTAATTAATTATATATTACTCGATATATATATATATACACACACACACACACTAAATAAGCATATAGTATACTAGCTAAGCAAATATTATATTACATATTAATTATAATACTTTGATAATAGAATTTAGTATGTTAAACTAACATATTAAGTTATTAATAGTTAGTATGGAGGTCGTTCACAAACTCAAATTTGAAGTTCACTTTAATCACACATTGAAAAATTTAATAGCCTACTTTGAACTCTAGTTAAGTCGAGCTTGTCAAGTAACCTGGCTCGGCTCGGCTCAGCTTGAATGTCATTCTCAACGAGCTCGAACTTGAGCTCGCTCGAGTTTTAAACGAGCCGAGCTTGAATACACATTTTATAGCTTAGCTCGAATTCGAGCTCAACTATTTAAACTCGACTAATAAACGAGCCAAACTTGAAATCTTAAAACTCGACTCGGCTTGACTCGATTACATCCCTATGTGTGGCTAAATGCAATTTTTATTTTTATTTTAAAAAAAAAAAAAAAAGTATTTTTTTGCCACTTACACCTAACCCACATTGCCAAAAATCAGTAATTTTTTTTTTCTTCTTCCCAAATACGTATATGATTTACTTATGTATCTCTCACAAGATTTCCGGCGAGGGCCAGCATATCGGGTGAGATCTGCACCGGATCTTCATCCAAGTTGTCGTCGTCGAGATCCAGCGAGGGCCGGCGAGATTTGTAGCGAATTTTCCTTCCCCGTCAACGTTTGGAGCCGATTTTCGTTCCCCGGCAACGAAAAAAAACCACCGGCCAGTTTTCCAACCCCTTCCTCCCCCTATGAAATCCAACCCAAAAAAGCACCAGCTCCTGGCGAGACGAAGGGGAAGAGTTTCTCCGTCACCAACGACGAAAACGAGCTTCTCCAGGTGGTGGCAATCCAATCGTCGTCTGCTAAAAAAAAAAAAAAATACAAACAAAGTGATCAGACAGAGAGGGACGAGAGAGTTGAGAAAGTATTTTTCCAAGAAAACACGAGAGAAGCAAGAGGGAGCTGAGAGAGTATTTTTTTTTTTACAAACAGGGGAAAGGGGGGAAGGGGTACTGCATCTCTCCAGAGGTACCCCTTCGGCCCTTCCCCCTGTTTGTAGTGTGCTTTTATATTTCTCTACACAGACGACAGCGTTTTAAAAAAAATGTAATTGAAAAAATTTAAAATAATGAAAAATTTGAATTACTTGCCCAGACATGCGCGCGCGGGACATGTTTGTCCACGCCTTTTGTTGTGTTTTAATTAATTTCTTTAAACAAATGGCGACGTGGGATATTAGCTTCTGGCTTCTTTGCCATGCGACTAATTCGCGATGTTACAATAATTTACGTGACTAATTACCAACGCAAATCATTTTACTTCGTGATGATTATTCATGTGGTGAAATCGCGATGCGGGTAATCTACCATATAGCGAAATCGCCATTTGGCTATAGTACCGGTTTTTATAGCCACGTGGCGAAACTACTAGTTTTTTGTAGTGAATTATATGGATTAAAATAAAATTAAAGGTTTTATTTTTTTAATATATTTGAATGTTTAATGGTTTTTTTTTTTTTTTTGCATGATTCACTCAATTTTTTTTTTTTTAGAAGTGTTTTTTTTTGCTTTTGAAAGCAAAATAAGGCAAAAAAAAATTATTGATTAAGCATTGAACGTGATGTAAGAGGATTTATTTGATTGCATTAAATGTTGAGTGAAAAATTTTGTTTTATTTTATAGGATTTGGCTTAGGTGCTGTAAAAAAATTACAGCATCATCTTGACCATTGAAAAAACTACAGTACCTATGCTTTAATATTTGGAATTTAAATTTTCTTCTTGCTATATATATATATTATACTTCTTTTTGTTATAAACTACACCTATGTGAACAAATATTTTAAAAAGTTATATATTTTTTTTGATTAAAATAAAATTAAGAGTCTTAACCTTTATTTTTTTTATTGAAAGACGTGTGATAATTTTTTTTTACAAGCATTTTTTAACCTATAATAAAAAGTACGAAGATAATGTGTTTAAATTCTAAAACTAAATTATAATGAAGAATCCTGCGCTATGAGTTTATTTTTATAATTAGCAAGTGATCCCTCAAATTGGAATTTATACAGTGCAAGTTGATCATTGGATATGCTGTAATATTTAGAATTTAGATTTTCTTTTTGTTATTTTTTTTTTATTCTTTCGTTATAAAACTACATTTGTGTGAACAAATATTTAAAAAAGTTTTACTTTTTTTGGATTAAAATAAAATTAAGGGTCTTAACCTTTATTTATTTTTATTAAAAGATGTGATAATTTTTTTATACAAGCATTTTTTAACCTATAATAAAAAGTACGAAGAAAATACGTTTAAATTCTGAAATTAAATTCTGAAATTAAATTATAATGAAAAATCCTGCGCTATGAGTAATTTTTATAATTAGCAAGTGATCCCTCAAATTGAAATTTATACTATGTGAGCTGCTCATTGGAGAATAATTAGTTTGAGAGTTATTCATTGGATCTCGAGGACCATATTGGTAGTGGATCTTTTGGGCCCTACCTTAGCAATCCATTCATCGCTAGAAACAACTCAACCAAGTTCCTATGGACCGGTTGACAAGCTAACTGCCCAATGGAATTGGAGGACCATACTACTAGTGGGCCTCTAGGGCTCGGCTGCCCAAACGAGGGAAGCTCCCAAAAAAATATGCCCATACCAATAGAGCCAAAACCAAACCCAAACAGTCTAGCCCAAGTGCCTCAAAGCCAGGTATACACTCTCTCAAGTGCGACACTGTAATCGAGCCCTCCCCCCAATGGCTAGCTCACTCAACTACCTACGCACACAGGCAACCATCCCTAATATTCTCAAAAGGGGTCTACACGTCAATAGCAAAATACAGGTGGCTGGAGACCCTAAAACCCTAGAGAGATGGCGGGGGCAACGAGTCCACTGTTTTCCTAGACTACCCCTTTCTATTCAGTTTCACTACGGCCTTCTAGAGACTCTTACTCCCTTTGGTATGGAGTGCTCCCATTCCTTTGGAATTGTTGACTTCTAACAACCTCTCCCTTATTTTACAAGAAGAATTCCTCCATAAAAAGCAGCCACGAGGTCACTGTAATTGGTTAAACTCTAATTGTGTATGAACCCAGATTCTTCTACGGCAAGTAGCTGCATCTCAAAGGATATCTGAAAATAAGTTGTAGTTGGCATTAAGAAGTATTTGTGTTTATTCAAGATTTATTGAAATTTTGAAGACTATTTATGGGTTTTTTTTTTTGAAGACAACGGATTTTTAACGAAAACTTCCAATGATTAATGGTTAGCATACACCACACCTTAGACCATGGAAAAGAACAATAATTGCCCACTCAAGACTATTATGCTATGTTTTCAGGCAGAAAAATCATTCCCTCTGAAAAATAAATTCGTTGAAAATATTTTACGACGAAACAAACGAAGCATAATGTGAGACCTCCTACCAAACTCTTCACTTTCCTAATCTTATCATATAACCTATGCAAGATAATCCCTACGAGTGCTCAGAGTCGATTTGCTATGACACCACCTGTATGGTCTCGCCTAGATAAATATAATGATTTACACTATTCTTGTAGTGATATGCAATATTTGCAACAAGGATCACAATAATTATCCTCTTATGGCACTCAGAGAATAAAGGGGTGCCATATAAGTGCACGAGGCATTGTATCACGTGGGGTAGCTTGGTGCAAGGTTTATGAAGGAGCACTGCCAAAAAATAAATAAATAAAAATCGTTGATAAACAAATACTGATTTTTTTTTTTCCCGGTGAATGGGGAGTTGAAAAACCTCGTGGGCAATGTTTTAAACGACCACCGATTAAAATTTGACAAAAAATAGTTTTTTTTTTTTAGCGACATTTTTTAGTAAGAAAAAAAAATGCCACTAGCGGCATTTTTATTTTTATTTTTTTTTATGTTTTTAACGGCATTTTCAAGAAAGTAAGACGAAATTTTTAACGAACCTTCATTTTATTTTTGGGATAATTGAATTTTTTATTTGAAAAAAAATATATGAGAGAAATATTAGAGATGTACATGTGGTAAGTCTATTTAACAAATAACTCATTAAATTTTAAAAAGTGATTATCACCCGCTCATTGGATAAGCAAAAGACAAATTAGTCATTGCCTTAGAAAAGTTTGAAAAATATTGCTAAAATAAATTTAAAAAGAAATGTAATATAATATATTTAAAAAAGAAAAAAAAATGATTTGTTGAGGTGATTCAGTTCGGTGTATGGACTGTATGGTAATAGAATTTGAGAAATAAAATTTGATTCTTATTCTACTTTATTTCAAAATAAATCATATTTTATTCAACTTTTTTAAAAAACAAATCATATTTTATTCAATATTTTTAAAAAATAAATTATATTTTATTCAACTTTTTCTAAACAAATCATATTTTACTCAACTTTTTTTAAAAAGTCAAACCTTAAAATTTTCAAACAGAATAAAAATTCAATATTGAGAAATGATCCCTACACTCATTTCTCACAACAGCCCCACAACAAGCTGACGTAGCTGGTAGTATTTTATTATTTTTTTATAAAAAGAAAACAAAACAAAACAAAACAAAATAAAAAAAGTAATAAAATATTACTAGCCACGTCAGCTTGTTGTGGAGCTGTTGTAAGAAATGAGTGTAGGGATCATTTCTCAAATTCAATTCTGATTTCAAAAACTCAACATTCAATCAGACCATAAATTATATGTAATCAATCTAATTACATTTTTTTTTTCTTCCTTTTTTTTTTTCTTTTTTTTTTTTTTAATTTTTTTTTTAATTTTTTAATTGTTTAGTTTAAGTATATTTTGAGAAGATTTGTTTCAAAAGAAACTCACCTGCAAGATTTCGAAAAAAAAAAGAAAAAAAAAAAAAAAAAAAAGAAAAAAAAAAAAGAAAAGAACGGAGGGACACCATTAAAAATTTTAAAAATTTGGTTGCAACATGAATAACTTTTAAACATTAAAGAAAAAATTGAAAAACATGGTGAGTCTTTGGGGGGAGGGGGTTAAGATATATATATATATATATATATATATATATATATTTTTTTTTTTCAAAAGAATAAAAAAGAAAAAAGAAAAAAGAAAAGGAGAAATATGTAGATCTTGAATCTGCTTACCGTAAGGCCATAAGGGCATAACCTATGCATAATCAAAAAGGGCATATAGATTGAACCATAATAAACATTGGAATTGCAACTTCCTCCTTCACAAATCATGCGCCCAACAGCTATTCGCGGAAGAGATGGAGATCTACGACCGAACATAAATTTTTAGAAGAGCTGGACAATACTCATCCTTGCCGGCCATCGTTGTCCAGATCTTCTATGAAGATCAAGTGATTTCGCTCAAATCATGTTCTATTCCAATATCTACCGTATGTGAGTTTGGTGCTTGATTTATGAAGGCGGAAGTTTTGATTCCTCGCACAGTCAGGAAACATCATCGTCGAGTCCTCCCCTCATCGTTTTCCCGCTCTTCATTGACTGCAACCTTCGACCTCCATCGATCTCTGTGCTATCTTATACACACAAAAGCACAGAGCCCAGAGATGTTTAAGATTCAGATTCGTGAGAGAGATCTGTAAGTATTATTAAATAAATATCCTAAGAAATAGTGCGTGCCAGCTGTTTGGTCTTCCACTTTTACCCTCTTGGAGACCAAAATTTGCAAGAAAAACCTTGTCGTATTTGCCTCGATCATTTGATACAAGGATCCTCTTCGATTCATCTGTGAAAAAGACAATTATGCCTTTCATATTATATTAATTAGATACTCTTGAAGGGGCTCTCTGTTTAGCTCCAACACGGAACTAGTTTTTTCTTCCCCCGAGCTCTATTCTCTCTAGAGTTTTAGGGGTGAAGTTGTCGGCCTCCAGTCTTTCTGAGACTTGGAGTTGTTGTGTCTTGATCTGACTGAGTGGCTGCAGGAGTCTTGTTTTGTTTGTCATGGCGAATCCAATGATGGAGGAAGAATTGTCGGCTATGTGGGGAAGGTTTTCCCTGAATGAAGAGGAAGATTCAGGGGTTTCATTGGTTGCCGATGAGATTGAACCTATGGTGAACAGGGGCAGAGTTTGTTTGGTAGGGAAACTGATGGCAGAACGTATTGTTCCGAAAGAGTTTTTCAAAGCCCTGTTGATCAGAGCATGGCGACCTATGGGTACGGTATCATTCCAAGTTCTCGGAGGAAACTTATTTATTGCTGAGTTTGAATATGAATGGAACAAGGCCAGGATTATGGAAGGGAGGCCTTGGCTTTTTGATGGAATCTTGGTCTCGCTGGCTGAGTTTGATGGTCTTACTCCCCGACTGCTATGCCTTTTGGAAAGGCTGCTTTCTGGGTAAGAATGTACAACCTTCCACTGGCTTGGTAAGGAGACAGGTCAGAAGATTGGAGCGACGGTGGGAAAGGTGGTCGAAGTTGATGTGGATGATGATGAGCCAGGGTGGGGGAGTACCTAGGGGTGAAAATTGAATTGGACCTCTCGAAGCCTCTTGCAAGGGGTCCGAAGTTGCATCTCCAAAGCAAGTCTCTATGGATTGCATTCAAGTATGAAAAACTGCCAAAGTACTGTTATAGTTGTGGTGTAATTCTGCATGGTCGAATGGGGTGTAGCAGCCCGGCTAGTCGCCGGAATCCGATTAAAGATGAAGATCAGCCGTTTGGACCGTGGCTGCGGGTTCTATTCCCTCTTCGGAGGGGGGGAGGAGGGGAATCTAGATGGGGCAGAGGGCGAACGAATGGGGGTGCAGCTACCCCACCTCGGTGGTACAATGAAGATCGGGGAAGTAGCCAATCTCCTATGTAAGATATTATCTCCATATATGGCCTATATGCCACATAAAGAAGTATTTATTAATATTTAATAAATAAATAGTATATACAGTATTACGGTTAGGTAATTTAATTAATTAAATTGCCGTAATGGAATATGGAATCGTTTATCATATTTTAATAAACAAATATACGGTATTATGGTTAATTTAGATTACCGTAAATATGGAATCGGTTAATTGATTTAAAAAATCAATTAACAATATTGTTTCCTTGATGGAAGGAAACAAATACGGTGTTTACCATTTTGAGGGTCCCTAACCTAGCCTATAAATAGAGTGCCTGTGTACACCATCAGTACAGCCATCAAGCAATAGGCATACGTTAGAAGACATCTCATAATTTTGTTCTTAGAAGTTCTGGAGGAGTGCTTGAGCAACAATGGCCGGAGGTATGCCTAAAACTGTTCTATTTAATTTTCCGCTGCGCATGTTAGGTTAAAGAAATAATTGTTATTTAATTATTTATAACATGTGGTATCAGAGCCATCCTCTGTGCTATTTTGCTTAGCGTATAATTTTACTATGCTTTATCAATATTGAATCAAGTATTTTTATTTGTTATCAATATTGAATCAAGTATATTCTATTTGGTATTGTTCACTTCTGTTTGTCAATATTGTTTGAGCAATATTTCGTCTTTTGTGACATGATAGAAACGCATTAGCGATTATTTTGTGAATATTTGTTGTTCACGTACTGTTTGTGAAAACCCATAAATTTGATATAACTATTTTTTGTTTTATCACTATTCTGTGTATTGTGATATACTGCCTAATTTTGAGTTGTTGTAATCTTGATATGAGTATTTTCATAAAGGGGTGGCGGCTAGGGTTCTATTTTTAGGGTTTTTAACCCATCTGGAACATTACGGGTCGGGTTGGTTGGTGACTGGGTAGGGTTTTGACCCATTAAAGTTTTTGGGTTGGATATATTTTCGGGTATGGTTTTTTAAAACTCATTCAGTTTTGGGTCATTTAAGTGGGCTGACCGAGTTTGGGCCAGCACTATACATAGACCTAGAGGCCTGACCCGATTAAGTGGGTTGACCTAATTGCCCAATACAGTAACCCATTTGGAATCTTGTGACCCAGAAGCCAAACCCAATATAGTAGCCCATTACAGTAGCATTTAAATAAAATAAAAGATTTGGCTCATATGGGGTTCGAACTTGGGACCTTCATGTCCATAAAGTGACAAGCTTCAAACCATTGAGCTAAGCCTGATTTTATGCTTTCACATTAAGGTTTTATTCCCTTTATTATTTACAGTACTGTGTATTAAAATTATTGTTTATTTAATACATGAGTTGAGGAATATATTTTTAATTGTTGAATTTATATTGTTTAAATATAAATTGCTTGATGCCTAGACCTAAGAATAATTAACAATACCATATATACTGGTGTGTTTACAGAAATATCTAAGAATGCAATGTCGGGGAAAGTTCTGGCAAGGAAAGTCTTGGGATTTAAGTGTGTCCAGTGTGACCCCCCTCACTTTCCTGGGAGCTCATCTGTTTGCACCTTGGAAAATACTGTTTAACCCATTTAAGTATTGGTTTGTTATATTCCTGGGGCTATTAAGGGGGCATCTATAAAGTTGTTAGATGTTAATGAAGTAGCAATTATCATGATAATTTTGGGAGAGCCACAGCATCCCAATTTTGAATGACAATTGCATCAAGATTACACACACACGTAATTATCATTATGATTTTGGGGAGCCACAGCATCCCAAATTTTAATGATAATTACATCAGGATTACACGCATGAACCTCATAAAGATTTATTAGATGTTCATGAATTACAGCATGATTATTATGATTTTGGGAGAACTACAGCATCTTGATTTTATAATAATTGCATAAAGATCGTACACGTGAACTTCATATAGAAAAATTAACATCGTCTTGTAATTAATTCATAAATTTAATTACTTATCCCCACAGGGAAGTTTTTATTTTTATGACTTAATTAAAATAAGATGACAAATTTAGTATTGAAAGTAAAATTTCTCTCAGTTGCCCACATGTACGGAGAATTTTATTTATTAATATTTAAATTTGCTTTAGTCTTATTTATAAAGAGTAAATTTCATGCACGATGCAACCTTTGCCCACAGGTAGGTTTACTATTTAAATTGGCATTGGTTAATTTAAAATAAAGTTAATTCATAGCATTAAAGTATTTATTTTTATTTTTGGGTTATTGCAGCTATTTATATTACTCTACCTTGGTAGTTTCATATTCCAATACATTATGGTAATATTTTTTCTGACTGAAAAAATATTAATATGCTTTTTCATTTGGGGTGTTAAAATTTTGGTGCTCCGTGTGGACAAACCACCTACTCCCGCGGAATTAAGTACGCCACGTGAGATTATTAAGCATGAACGGTGGGAGTGATTTAATCACTTAAGTTAGATGTTCATGAAATCTCATGTCACTAAAGTCATCAGGGATTTATTCCTGAATGTTTTAGAGCCAAAGTTTTATAAAGGTTGTTTATGAACATTTAGTAAGTTCAAATAAAACTTGGCCAGAACCCTAATAGAAAAAGCTTTAAAGACAAACCTTTTACAGTTTCCAAAATGTTTATAATCTCATTATGAGAATGAAGGATATTATAGCTTAGCCTAAGTCCCTAAAGATTAAGATTTTTGAGTCATTGTTGGTCTATTTCATTTTTGAATTCTCTCTTCTAAGTGTAGAATTTTATCTTTTAATACACATAAGGATAAATGGTTAGTAAGTCAAGAGAATCTATAAAGTGTTCACATGATTACTCATGTTAAGGGAAAGACCGATAAATGCAATCATGTCCAACACTTAAAGCATGAGAATAAGGTGCCAATAAAGTATTATGGCAATCAAGATACCTATTTCTCATGCAATAAGGAAAATTAAGGGCATATAAAGAAAGATTGCGTGAAGTATAAGAGATGACTTAAAATAAAGATAATCTCATATATCTAGTATGTCATGAATCTCTTTTAGTGACTCATTCAAATATATTGTGGATTGATTATGGTTTAACAATCCACGTTGTCAACACAAATGCAAAGTCTTTTTAAAATGAATAACACGTGTTTATAATTTGAGGTTGTTGGGATCTATGGGTTAATTTTGAGATTTAGTTATATTTTTTTACCTAAAATATGATTTATATTCCATATATTTTAGAAATTTATTTTCTAGTTTGGTTTGTTAAAAATTTCAATTTTATTTTAAACTTGAAATTTTTCTTATTTTTGGTGGAATATTGGTTAGGGTTTATTTAAAGCCTATTTAAAATTGACCTACGTCCCAATTTTTGAAACAAAATTATTTGTTTGTTTCTGCATACTGATGTTGACGTAAAGTAGAGTCTTTGAGAATTTAAAAATACTCTTATTATGGCTTTGGAGATTGAAATATATCTCCATACAGAAAATAAAAGTCGGTAATTTACTGACTTTGGTACTTGTGTGGACTGCATAAGGGAAAACATTCCAACAAGACCATTAGAGGTGCCAAAGAGAGCCTTTTGAGATTCTTGAGATCATATACATTGAAAGGTGTTGACCTTTTCATACTCATTGCCTAAATGGTCAGAGATATTTTTTTCTCTTTTAGTGATGACCATTTAAAGTTTATGTATCTCTATCTTCTAAATATTAAAGCTGGAGTATTGAATGTTTTTAATACCTATAAGGAAGAAGAGGAGAAACAGTTTGAAGATCATAAGATTTAATATAGGCATAGAGTATTAAGGTAGGTACACACAAAGGGAAATGATTAGTAATACTAATCTGCTATTACTCTTATAGAGTAAAGCTTTAAAGACCGTTGTGTATATGTTAAACAGTATTCCATCTAAGGTTGTCCATAAGACACCTTTTAAAGTATGAAATAGATGGAAGCTTAGTTTAAATTATTTACACATATGAGGTTGCCTTGCTAAAGAGAGGATTTATAATCCTCGCCTTAGGAAATTAGATTCAAGGACAACCAGCGGATATTTTATAAGCTATCTAGTAAACTTTAAAGGGTTTTAATGTTTTATTATCCTTCATATAAGCCCAGAGTTGTTGATTGTAAAATTTCTAGAGGATACGGAACCTAGTAGGAGTGCTCATTCACATAAATTGGAATTTGAGGAAGCACTAGAGTTGGCCAAATCTCCTCCTCATAGAGGATGATTGATTGTATTCAGGAAAAATCAGATTGATTATCCTGAGCCACAATCACTTCTAGAACAACCAACTCATACAGAACAGGTTCAAAATCTATTCTCCCATTGCAAAATGCAGAGGAAGTAGAATTAAGAAAATCCTATAGAATAAGTAGATCAACAATTCTTAGCGATCATGTTGTATATCTCCCAGAGTCTGATGTTGACATTGGACATAAAGATGATCCAAATTTGTTTTCACATGCTATGAATGGAGAAAACTCCTCATTGAGATTCAGTGCCATGAAGTAAGAGATAAATCCATTGCTCAAAAGTCAAGCTAGACTCGTAGCCAATGTTTTTACTCATAAGGAAGGCATTGATTATCGTGAAACATTCTCTCCAGTGTCTAAGAATGGTTCATCAAGATAATTATAGCATTAGTAGCTCATTTTGATCTAGAGCTACATCAAATTGATGCGAAAACAACATTTATGAATGAGGATCTTAAAGATGAGGTTTACATTACACAACCTAAACGTTTTATAAAATAACAATCAGAATACTTGCAAATTAAAGAATTCTATTTATGGGCTGTGATAGATCTCTCACCGGTGATATACTTTTTACAAGGTAATTGTTTTATTGTTTACTGAAAACCTTGTTAATTAGTATATATACCTTAAGGTCAGTGGAAGTACAGTAATCTTTCTAGTCCTATATGTAGATATTGTTTTTGCAAGTGGTGATTTAGGTTTGCTACATAAGGTTCATTTCACAAAACTTTGAAATGAAGGATTTTGGTGAAACCTCTTATGTCTTTTGACATAGAGATTCACAGAGACATAAAGAATATTAACATTGTCTCGAAAGGCTTACATTGAAAAAGTTTTGGGAAGATTTAGAATGAAGGATTATGTGCCTTCAGTAGCAATTAAGAGGGACTAATTAAATACAGATTAATGTCCCAAAAGGTATTGGAATAAGGGCAGATGAAAAGTTTTTTAAAGCGTCTGCATTATGCATAACCATATGACTGACAATAAGAATATTGGGTCAATAAAGTGCTGCAAATAAAGTCTTGCGGTATATGCAAGGAACCAAGAAGTACAACTTAACCTAAGGATACACTTTTCATTTGAAGGTGGTTAGTTGTTTTGCTGATTGTGTAGATAGTAGAAAGTATACTTTAGGGTATATATCTTTTATTGAGAGATATATCTTAAAGATGCAGTATGCAGACTATGGTTGCTACGTCTACCAAGAAAGCTAAAATTCTAGCGTGCTATGAATTTAGTACACAGGCATGATGGATGAGACATTTTGTTGAAAGTCTCAATATTGTCGATTTCACAGTTAGACCATAAAGATACTCTGCGGTAATTCTACTATAATCTTCTTTTATAAGAATAAAGAGTAGAAGCAGAAGTAAATCGACATCAAGTATCTCAGTACGAGAGATAACATTAAAAGAGATAAAGGGTCTATTGAGCATATAAGTACTGAATTAATGATTGCGGATCCCATGACTTAAAGTTTACCGGTAAAGAAAGAATAAAGTCATGCGGAATATATGAGACTCATTAATTCATTTTCGCTTGGTTTGTCTCTTTTTGGTCTATAGACATAAAGTTATGATAATAAAGATTTTGTGCACATTTGTTATTTTATCCATGAGGATAAATAAAGTTGGACCCGAATGACTTATAGGAAGTTCATTCATAAAGCTTGATTATCCATAAGGTACTCATGTAAGGAGTGTTTTACATTGTGATACATGGAAGGGACGACCTAATTTTATAATGGTTTTATCGCCATGATTCGTGTGGAACATCTCTTATCTGAGTGGGAGGATTCCATAAGTGATTGGCCAAACTAAAGAACCTAATACCATAAGGTTATGTGTCATAAAGGCCAAGTGGGAGAATGTAAGATATTATCTCCATATATGACCTATATGCCACATAAAGAAGTATTTATTAATATTTAATAAATAAATAGTATATACGGTATTACGGTTAGGTAATTTAATTAATTAAATTGCCGTAATGGAATATGGAATAGTTTATTATATTTTAATAAACAAATATACGGTATTATGGTTAATTTAGATTACCGTAAATATGGAATCGGTTAATTGATTTAAAAAAAATCAATTAACAATATTGTTTCCTTGATGGAAGGAAACAAATACGGTGTTTACCATTTTGAGGGTCCCTAACCTAGCCTATAAATAGAGTGCCTGTGTACACCATCAGTACAGCCATCAAGCAATAGGCATAGGTTAGAAGACACCTCATAATTTTGTTCTTAGAAGTTCTGGAGGAGTGCTTGAGCAACAATGGCCGGAGGTATGCCTAAAACTGTTCTATTTAATTTTCCGCTGCGCATGTTAGGTTAAAGAAATAATTGTTATTTAATTATTTCTAACATCCTATGGTTTTCGCCGATGGGGACGGAGGAGGCGACGGTTACGTGAACAGCAACCCTAACAGGCTGGAGGCAAAGATGTTTAAGGAAAGTGAGCGTACATTACGGAAGGCATTAACTGGAGTTGATTCTTTCCTGTCTGGGAGAGATAATTCTAATAAGGCAGTGGACACGATGGAGTGAGAATTGCGGTTAGGGGAGGATAAGTTGAAGAATTTAAAAGGAAAGTCAGTCATAAATGATAATATACCGAGTCCACGCCAATTTGAGCTGTGGCCTGAAAAGGAAATATTGCCTGCATTAGATGTGGACGAGGATTCTGTCCTAAATGGAGAAAATTCTCCTAGTCAGAAGAATATATGTGGGGAGAATGATGTAAGGGGGGATATATGGATTCAGATCCCCTCAAATTCTAGAAAATTTGAGAATCTCAAATTTTAAAATCTTAGCCGTTCTTTTCATCTAAGGGTTGATGAGATGCTAGTTGTTTGTTGTCTTGTTTTGAGGCAAAACACTTTTGAAATTCAAAATAAAAAACGATGGCGCTCAAATTTAAAAACAATCCCAGCTTTATTCTTCAGTTATCTCTCCTTTTCTTTTCTTTTTTCTTGGATACAGCTCTCTTCTTCTTCCTTGCGTCAAGCTGGAAAGCAATCCCATCTTTTACAAGTCGTCCTCGGCGCATGCCACGCCGGCCTTCAACAGCCCAATGGACAGCCCCTCACACCCCTCCTACGGCCGCCACTCACGCGCCTCCTCCGCCAGCCGCTTCTCTGGCACCTTCCGATCTGGCTCCTGCTGGAAGCCAAATCGAAAGCAAAATGACAAGCGATGGCCCCATAATCGAAGAGTAAGGAAACTATGATGAGCTCTATGGCTACCGTAGAGGGGTTTCGAGGAGTTGCCAGCTTCAGATTGCGGTGCTTGGGTTCGTTGTGATTTTCTGCGTCTGCTCTCGTCATTGTCAAGGTATTGCGAAAATGCTTTGTACTTATACACAAGGTGCATGTTGTGCTTTGAAATAAGTGAGACGATGGTGATTGGTTTTTAGTTGTTAAATCTGGCTGCCTAGTGTCTGCAAGTGATGGCTGAGGATCCCATAAACTTTGTGTGGGAAAAGGTCCCTTTTTTATTTGTTGGAAGAACATGGGCTATAATTTGTTCTTATAATGTTAATTTTGGTTTTCAATGGCCAGTGTGTCACAACTATTCATTAACAGCGATGGGATTTTGGTTTTTAGCTTTTTTGTTGGTTTGAATTATATTAGTAGATATAGAATAGTCTCATGGAATAAAAATCCATGGGCTTCATCTATCAACCAATTGTTTTGAGAAATATGATTGCAAGTTAATTAGAACATGTTTGGAATGCTTTTGATTTTTTCATGGTGGGCCGTGTGCTAGTGTCGCAGAACTTGACTACCTAAATCTGTGTTTCTGTTGGTGTGAATACCTAAACTATATTTCTAATTCATAGCTTTGTGTTGCATTTCATAGGGGGATTGTGGCGACAATGAAAAAGATGTTGGAGTCCGATATTTGCAAATTATCTACCGAGGTTGTCAAAGCGTTTGCTTGCCAAAGTGATTCCCTTTTTTCAGATCCACCGAGATTGTTGCTCTATAATGCAAGAATTTTGGATCATATGGATAAAATGTATAGTAGTTTTTAGATATGTAAATGGGTTGAATTAGGACGAGATTGATAGACCAAATGCAGTTTATGGACTACTAAGCTCTGAGATCTTTGTACTTGTTACCATCCTGCTGATAATTCTATCATCTTGTAAGCGTGTTTGGATATGAAATTGTGTAAATTTTATTTTTCATTCTATTCTTCAAAATTATATGAGTAGCAGTGCCATTCAAATTTGGATACAAATGCACACAAACTGTTAACAGCCCATTTGAATAAACAACACCGATGTATAGTTGTAGATATGTTTTAACATGGCAAACATGATAACAAAGGTTCATCTTAATATGGGCTTTTCGACACGAGAAGAATTCTATTGCAAGAAATGGATCAATCGAACTCAAAAGACCATTTCCTTTCAGTTGCATACAATGCTCCTCTGCGTCAACTACAGCCCGAATAATTACCACTGCCTCTTGCATGATATTAACTGCATTGTCAAAGGTCATTCCAGGGATTGTCAAAGGTGGGGACATTTTCTATATTTTCTTGAAGCCAAAGAAGTAATGAGCATAGTTGAATCTTCTCTTATCGTCGTCTAAAGAAAAGGATTAGCATCCCTATCTTAGCATGAATTCTCCATGAACTTAAATGATATTAAACAAACATATTTAATCACAACCAGTAAGGCACAACCAAAGAAGAAAAATGAAAAGGCCTGCAATAATTAGCTCTAATTTCTGTGATCAATTTTATTCTGTGATGACGGCATGCTCCATGCTCCACCTCTTGCTTTGGAGACAACTGGTAATTAACTTAGGATTAAAATTGCAATAAAGCGGCAAAAAGCAGAGAACAACTGACCGAAGTTGACCAAGACAAATGAACCTGTCATAGTAGAAAATAAACCAATAACCGCACACGCACACCAATATGCAAAAAGTTTACAAAACTTAACCGCACACATCAATATGCAAACTTAACCCTTCCTCTTCGATAACGTTGCAATGGGGCCAGCGCTTGTCGTTTCGCTTCCGATTGGGCTTTCCGCGAGAGCCAGATCGAAAAGTGCCAGAGAAGCAGCTGGCGGAGGATGCGCATGAGTGGCGGCCATAGGAGGGGTGTGAGGGGCTGTCCATTGGGCTGTTGAAGGCCGGCGTGGCATGCGCCGAGGACGACTTGTAAAAGATGGAAATTTCCAGCTTAACGCGAGGAAGAAGAAGAGAGCTGTATTCAAGAAAAAAGAAAAATAGGAGAGAGAACTGAAGAAGAAAGCTGGGATTGTTTTCAAATTTGAGCGCCCATCGTTTTTTGTTTTCAATTTCGAAAGTGTTTTGCCTTAAAACAAGACAACAAACAGCTGGCATCTTATCAACCCTTAGATGAAAAGAACGGCTAAGATTTTAAAATTTGAGATTCTCAAATTTTCAAGAATTTGAGGGGGTCTGAATCCGGGATATATACTGAGTTGGCTGCTCTCCAGACTTGCATGCGATTTGGGGACAAGTCCCAGTCAACGAGTCCAAGCTTGCTGAAAAAGTATGTGGGCCAGTGGGATCATGAAAAGAGAAATGATTCCAACACTCTTCATTCACAACATTTGCACAACAGGCTGACGTGTAAAAGTGTTTTAATATTTTTTAGAAAATGTTAGATTTACAACACCAATACAACAACCGTACAACAATCCCTCACATGAGGGTGGGTCCCACATACTGGGGCCCACCCTCATGTGAGGGGTTGTTATACAGTTGTTGTATTGGTGTTGTACAAGAATCAAATCCCATGTTTTTTTGGAGAGTGATCCTTACACTCACAATGCACAACAATGTAGGGGTGTACAAGCGGTTATAACCGGCGGTTATTGGCTAAAACCGCAACCGCCTAGCGGTTATTTTTATTTTACCAACCGCAACCGCTAACCGCCTTGGCGGAGGCGGTTATTTTTATAACCGCCGGTTAGCGGTTATAACCGGCGGTTTGAAACCGCTTTCGAATTCCGGTTTTGGGTCGGGTTTAGACCGGTTTTGGGTCGGGTTAAAATCGGTTTTGGGCTATTTTTACACCTGTTTTGGGCCAGGTTTACACCTGTTTTGGGCCATTTTTTGTACAGATTTTTCAAGAAAAAAAATTTAATACTTTTTGGGCCTTTTGTCCTTTGTTACAAAATTACTAATCCAAACATATTCTAAATTCCAAAACCAAACAAATCCACATACTCCAAATTCCAAAACCAAACAAATTTAAATAATCAAATACTCAAAGACATTACAAATCCAAAATAACCAAATTCAAAAGCAAAAAATTACAAATCCAAATAACCACATAGGCACATACTCTAAATTCTAAAACCAAACAAATCCAAATAAACAAAACAAATACTCCAAGACATTACAAATCCAAAATAACCACATAGGCACATACTCCAAATTCTAAAACCAACCAAATCCAAATAAATAAATACTCCAAAACATTACAAATCCAAAATAACCACATAGGCACATACTCCAAATTCCAAACCAAACAAATCCAAATAACCAAATAGTCCAAGACATTACAAATCCAAAATTCAAAAATTACAAATCCACATAGTCACCGTCCAAGGATGCTTCGTTCCTTGATTGAGCGCCATCTACAAAAGAATAAGCTTTAGTTAATTGAAAAGTAACTAAGTAAGTTTCAAAAATAATAATTGTACAAATGAAAAGTTACAACTAATTTACAAACATTTACCTTCTTCATCAAAGCTTTCCACAAATTCCTCCAACTCCCGAATGTCAATTGGAGTATTCCTTATCCAATTTTGTGTGCAAACCAACGCCTCAACGGTAAGTGGAGACAATGAACTCCTAAAGGGATCCAATATACGTCCCCCAGTGCTAAAGGCGGACTCAGAGGCAACAGTGGAAATTGGCATAGCCAATACATCACGGGCTATTGCTGCAATGATAGGATATTTAGGTGCATTAATCTTCCACCAACCTAAAACATCAAAGTCCTTTATTGCTGCTTCACACCCATCCAACAAATACCTATCCACCTCCGACTTACATTCAACATCATTCTCTTCCTCAAGGTGTTGGGAGATGAGATTATGAATTTTATCCACTGCACTTTCTGTATCATCATCATCAACATTCAAGTTAGTATTATTTGCACTTTTTGAAGTTGCATTAAATTGAGACACCGCAATCCCCTGAAACTTACTATATTGCTCAATCAAACGATCCAAAAGTTCTCTCACCCTTTTCTCTATTTTATCCGCCCATATTGGCCCATTGCACCTTTTCAACCACCACACCAAAATCTTCATCTTGTAGCGCGGGTCAAGGACAAAAGCAATATATAACATCAAGTTCATCTTATCCATACTCCCCCAGTACTTCTCATACTTACTTCTCATACTGACAGCCACAGTACTCATGATGTGATCAGAACTAAGACACCCATCATTCAAGGCATCTTGAATAATACAAAGCTGCATGAAAAATAAACTGGCAGTGACATAATTTGAACCAGAAATTATCATTGTGGCATCATAAAAAGTTTTCAAATACTTCACAAATGCCCTAGCATTTTCCCAATCAATATATGTAGGAACAACTAACTGACTATCCTCCTCCCCCAATACTTCAAATGCTCTTTGGTACTTTTCAGCAATGCTTAGCATTAAGTATGTTGAATTCCATCTAGTAGGAACATCTAGACACACCACTTTCTTACTTCGAATATCTAGTTGTTCTATACATCTTTTAAACTTTGCCATCCTCGCCGGTGAAGACCTTACAAATCTCACTGCATTTCTAACATTACAAATAGAGTCCTCTAACTCTTTCAAACCATCGTTCACTACAAGATTCAAAATATGAGCAGCACACCGCATGTGAAGAAACTCACCCCCCAAAACAATTGAATTTTTTTCCTTTATCCTCCTTCTCACATATTCAATACCTACATCATTAGATGAGGCATTATCAACTGTAATTGTGAAGATACTATGAATCCCCCATTCTTGCATTGTATTATCCAACACTCTTCCAATAGTCTCACCCTTATGATTGGGAACTAGGCAAAACTTCACGATTTTCTTATGCAACACCCAATTACAATCTATAAAATGAGCGGTAACACACATATAATTCAAGTTTTGTATGGATGTCCATGTATCAGTAGTGAGACAAACCCTTTGACCGCTCATCAACGCCTTCAAATGAACCTTCTCTTCCTCATATAATTTCAAACAATCTCTTTGTATAGTAACACGACTAGGCAAATTGAACCTAGGTTCCAATCCATTCACAAATAATCTAAACCCTTCACTCTCCACATGACTAAAAGGCAACTCACATAAGATGAGATACTGAACAAGCAAACGCCTTACACGGTCCGGATCATACTTTACATATCCTAGTTGGGTGCCTTCTACCGCCTTCTTAACTGACATCTGCAACAAAGTTTGATCTTTGGCAATTTTTGGTTTTCTAAGTGGGGAGTTTGGACAGTTATAGGTAAGGTGGGTCATCATAGCTGAAGTGCCTTGTCTTTTATGGTGACACCCTATCAATCTCTTGCAATGATTGCAACAAGCTTTAGGGTTCTCCTTATCAATTGGTTCCACCCTTTTAAAGTGCTCCCATGCAAGAGATTGATTAACATGTCGTTTCTTGGATTGTGAGGGGTTTTGAGTATTTATGGAGGAAGGTGTTCCGGGACTATCCTCATCCATAAGAACAGGGGCAGGGCTACCCGCGGGAGTCGAAGAAGTACCAATTGCACCATTATTACTATTAGCATCCTCCATCACATCTGCCACTTTAATTCAAATATACACATTTAAATACAAATAACAATTCTTATGCACAATAAGAAGAAACTAAAGAGATTACTGTAATGTGTATATTTGAATATAAAAACTACAAATTCAATTTCAAATATACACATTTATCAATCAATTGAAACAAGAGATTTCTTTTTGGTTCTCAATCATAAATAACAGATAATACCATAAATCTAAACAACCATCCAGAACTTTAATCCATTCGCAATCGTTTACAAAATTCATTATTTACATATAACACCAGCAGTGGCAGATGTGATTAACTAATTATTCGCAATCACAACCTTAAATTTCAGATAAAGTAACAGTAGCCAGTAGGTTCCTTTCTTGCTAGGATTAAAATTCTTCTTTAGCAATGCATATTTTCGCATTAAATTATAAATAAAATAAATAATTAGTAGGAAATGCACGCCAATATACTGAGATAAAAATGTGATTTTGAAACTTACTCAAAAACTAGCGACACTATGGTCTCCAAATCAACAAATTGTACGACATAATACATTTATGGGCATTGCTCACATGACATACCTAAATGGTAATTAATTAATGATGAAACATTTATGATATATAATAGGAAATTAAACTACAATTAATTAATATCCGCAAAGGGGCTAAAGAGTACTCCTCGATCTTCTTCTTCTTCCTCTCTGCATATATTCTAACTCTTACATAACTCTTAATATACTTATACATGCAGGGATGAGGGATCCCCCTACTTTCTCTAGAAAGTATATATAGCAGCTCGCCAGCATATATATATATATATATATACAGTTATACTAATTAATAAGTGCGTCGGGGGACAGAATTTTTGTCTGGAAGGGAAGCACATGAAGGGATTTCGGAAAAATAGATCCGATGTCTATTTTCCATTTGAGCTCTTCCTAATCAACCATAACTTCTTTTAGTAATTAACCCAACTAACAATGCCTTTCAGATTGCAGCTTAAACCTCCATAACCCATGTACATGCATACATATGTTAGGCCTATAATAGATGAGTATATGAATCTTCCATACTACTTCAGTCGACAGAGAGTCTTGAGAGAGAAAGATACTAGCCGAGGATATTAGCACAGCCCCGGCAAAACAGGCATTTAGAATATATGCAGAGACGAGAGAGGGTGGAGAAACTTACAGTGTAGTAGCGGCGGAGACGACCGGAAGCGGAGACGAGCGGCGGCGGAGACGAGAGGGCAGAGACGAGAGAGACGAGAGGGCAGAGACGGCGTCGGCGCAACGAAAATGAAATGGGAATGGAAAATGGGTTAAATGGAAACCTAAACCTCAGAAAATATGGTTTATATATATTACCAAAACGGCTTCGTTTTGGGCATTCGGCAATGCCCAAAACGACACCTCTCAGGTCAGTTTTTTTTTTTTTTTTTTTTTTTTAAATTTTTTTAATATATATATATAAGCGGTTAGCGGTTATTTATAACCGCTTTTAAAACCCTATAACCGCTAACCGCCTCCGCTAGGCGGTTAGCGGTTATTTATAACCGCTTTTAAAAGCAATTAGCGGTTATAAGCGGTTAGCGGTTTTAAAGCGGTTATAACCGCCCCGTTTGAACACCCCTACAACAATGACACAACACCAAGGCATAATAGAGTGGGATCCATGTGTGGGTTCCACTTCATTGTGCCTTGGTGTTGTGTCGTTGTGTAGTGTGAGTGTTTTTAATCATTTTCCTATTTTTATTTTTATTTTTCATTTATTTCGGATCTGAAAACTAGTTGGGGGGAAATGAAATTTTCATTTCCCCTCCAACCCGTAGCTTCTCTCTCTCTCTCTCTCTCTGTGAAATGGCTCCCTCTGTCTCCGGCGCACACATTCTCTCTCTCTCTCTCTCTGTCTGAAACGACTGTCCTCGTCTCTCTTTGGCTGGCCGTTTCGTTTCTCCGGCGGATTTGGCGACCGGATCTGTCTCCGGTGCACACGCTCTCTCTCTCTCTCTCTCTCTCTCTCTCCATTGAGCTAACATTTTTATGGGTACAATGTTTCTCCATGTTTACAAATCTCACTGCCGTTCTCTGTCTCTCTTCGCCGTCGTTCTTCTCTACCGTTGCCGTCTCCACCGTTGGTGACTATCTCTCGCTGTAATTATTTGATTGTGAGAAAGATGGGATTTTTATTGTGAATTATACCTGATAATTGTTATCCAAAGCTAAGAGATTGGTCATGTTGCAATTTGTTTTTCAATATAGGGAGTGTTTGTATCATAGGAAATTGGCCTTTTGTATTTGAACGTTGTGTTGAAATTCCTGCTTGCAAGTTTCTTAGAATTATTGCTTGAGACTTTTAGTGGGACTTGGAGAATAAGAAAAAATTGGTCCTTGAATCTCAATATTTTTTTGTTGGTCTCATTGGATTTAGATGAGAACTGATATGAGTAAATCAACTCCAGTTTTCTAGTTGTCGTCCGGGCATTGGCCTTGACATTGTCAATTAATTTCAAACCTTAAACATATGTATGATTTAATTTAATGTTTAAATATTATAATTAGCTGGCATAGGTATTTACACCCATTTGGTTTTCCTCTTGATAGGTGATCTTATGCTGCTGTATTTATTTTTCATATATGTGGTTTGATAACTTGGTTTTTAGCTCTAAGTGGAACACAGGGAGTAACTTCGTTCCAGCCTCAGCATAGGTTAGGCAAAAAATCCTTGTTTAATTAATTCATGATTGATTTCCAATTTCTCAGGCTCAGTTTTGTGACTGCTCCTCCTTTTTCACACTGTGATATATTCTATTCCATCCTATTCTCCTTGCAGGGGAATGTCATATGTGTGAAAGAATGATTCTTGTGTACACGTACAAAGCTAATAATGTTTTTAACTCTTTTGAATATATAGTAAAATAATGCTCTAAAAAAGGGGTTTCAATGAGGAGATTTCCTCCGAGGCTCCAATATTCAATATTCACCCCCACTGGCATATCTTTTCTTCCCTTTCGGTGTGAATCAGACACAAGTTGTCTCTAGCTCGTCTTCCCTCTCTCAGCGCTTGCAGGCCTACAAGCTAAGAATTACTTTTGGGAATCTAGTAACGTCTTTTCTCCCCTAGGCCCTATCACATCTTTAATTTCTCCAACCTTTTCCTCTATTCTCCTATTACCTTGTAATATATATATCTTTAACAATTTCCCCCTGCTTTCCTAGCTCTTGCATGCTTTTCCTTGAAGGAGCCACCTCGTTTGACCGTTGAGATGTAGATGTAGGGCTAACTTCTCTCTAGTCGAGTTGAGCTGGATATATATTGATTTCTCTGCATTGAATAGAAAAAAAAAAAAAAAAAAAATTATGAAAAGGGCATGGAAATTTCAGTGAAGCTTCAGTACTGTTATACAATTGAAACTTCAGTAGGCATAATAAGTTCAAGGCATCAATTTAAAACTTTCGTTTCTGTCAGTCAAATTCCTAGCTTTCTTGCTGAATGAAAATTAAAGAAGATCATAATTTTGACATGTTACATCTTCTAAACTTAGTTAGTGGGTGCTTTCATAGTCACTCTACCTCTACATATGCATTTATATATGCCATTGCCGGTCATTCATGGTAGTAGGGGTAAGCACCATCTCTTACGAGTAGATTTTAAGTCTACTCAGATCTGGTATTCACCCCATGATAGGGGCAGAGATTAGCCGTGTTCACTTGTCGTATTTTTTTGGTCCCGTTCGTTTAACCCGTGAGCTTTATAGGACTTATATAGTCTAACAATCATACTTACCAAGAAAGATTTTGCGGCCAAGAAAAAAGATAAAAAAAAAAAAGAAAAAAACAAAATAAAACAAAAAATCATGAGTCGTAGAATACATAGAGAAATCTAACTATCAATGAATGATTATGCCTTGAAGGGATAATTTAATCAAGAAACCAAAGCAATTACAGGGTTTTTACTCGCAAATTAAACCAGGAGACCCTTGTTACTGATCATGAACATACACTTCAGCCACATAGAAAAAGAGGAACTTGAAAATGCCTTCAAGAAAAGAACAAGAGCCACTAGTACTAAGAGTGAAAAAAAAAAAACCAAAAAACAAAATACAAAAACAAAAACAAACAAACTTTAAGGGTGTGTAAACTTCCGCACAAGCTTGTATCACACTCCCAATAAAAGAACTTTAAGGGTGCTCTATTTAGTTGTGTATATGACTCTTTCACTTGTGATGAATTTGAAAAAAGATGGAAACAAGTAGTTGAGAGCTAGATATGGTGAGTGGTATGGTTGTTTCAATTATATGGTTAGCGGTATCAATGGGTATCAGCATATGTGAAAGGTACATTTTGGGCCGGAATGTCTACTATACAACGAAATGAGAGTATGAATGTCTTTTTTTATGGTTATATTGGGCCAAGTACCCCGTTGAAAAAATTTGTTGGGGATTATGATATGATTTGATGAGAATGCTTGACAACGCACGAGTGTCTAGCTGATTTTCTCTTTCACATTTTTTACCAAGGTGAGAACAATAAGGGCATGTTTGCACTTGAATCCTCTAAATTCAAACAATTTACAAGTGCATTTCACCTCACATTCCTTGTCATTAAAATAAACAAAATACTTTACTTGTTTTTTGAAGTTATCATTAAGTCTTACAAAACTATCAACTTCATACGAAGAAATTGTACATTCGCATTTCAGTAGGGATGCAAAACAAATCATGAATCTACTAAATTCCTCTTGATCTTCTTTGAACTTTTCATTTGTATAAATACTTGAAGTTGATGCTCAATAGAATTAAGAGTTATGCATGGAATCATCAAAATTATTTATTTATTTTGTAAAAAACAACCTTTCCGGCTTTATTATTTTAACTATTTATTTTTAACAATTCATTAAATATTTTTTTAACGATTTCTTTATTATTTTTTCTAATAACATTTATATTTTCTTTTAGTAAACTCACTGAACAATAATCATTCGTTTGATGAGTTTACTAGAAATGCCTAAAAGGGATTTAAAAAACTTTTAAGAGCAGAACGTCGATTCGCCCCTAGTCATAAACCGAGCCACATAACTTTATATGTTCTTTTTTTTTTTTTTTTTTTTCTTAATTTCCTTTACAACTATATATGTTTTTCTTCTTGATAGACCCACCCAAGCAAGGCAGTACTACGTGATAGACCGTGGTGACCAACTAGTCAGTAAGAATATTATTAGTAGCCTCATCAAATTTTACTAGCAAAAATAGTTAAAAGTGAATTTTTTCTATTTTATCCATCAACTTTTTTAAAGTGCTCTCAACAGCTCCATCATTTTAGCTATTCACGGTTACTATTTTATTTAAATAATATTTTTCAAAATGAAAATTGTGTGTAATGCAGGAGAGATAAATAAAATAAAAATGAAGACACCTAAAATTTTGATTGTTTTTTATTGTTTTAGTGAGTGAAAAGTTCTTACTATTGTTGGTGAGTACTGTTCACTCGCCATTTTTTTTTTTTCCCCACAAAATTGATAAGGCTGCTTAAAACTCATTTTGAACCATTTCAACAAATTAACTTACAAAAATAATTGAGGTTGCTTGAAACTCATTTTGAACCATTTTAACAAAATGACTTACAAAAATAATCAAAATGTTATTTTGATGAATCTACTAAAAATATTATAAGATTAACAAATGTATCATGTACCAATCTATAATTTTATTGAATACAAAGTGAAAGTGATTGACGTAATATAAAATTAAGTATTTGGTGTGCTGGATAATCTCCCCCCGATCCCCCGTCCCAAAGCCAGCCAAGTCCACCCAAGTTGATTGAAACGTGTGATAAATTCTAAACAGAAATAATAAAACCCCATTGTCCAAAGTATAAAGCAGCGCACGTGCCAACCCGCTAATCACGGCGCGTAAGACAAAAGGCCCTAAAAAAGCCTTTACCAACTCTAACCCAACCCAACGTTCCCTCCATTTTATCTTACGCTTTTTCGAAAACTTGTTGGAGTAGGTGGCGGCTAGCGATGGTGACTAGAGGCAATAGGCGACGGTATATAAACCAGCAATTATATTTTTATTAGGTGCGATTATATTTTTATTCTATGTTTCTTAGTTAATCTTTTCTTTTTCTTTTTTCCACTTTGATAATGCTTTGATATTGGGTACACCCTTCTTTCTTTCTTTATTTCGTTTCCTCTCTTTTTGTAGACTAAAACTTCATAACCTAATGGCTTATAACAACCAGCAAAATTTGACATTGTGGAATTTTCTATTAGTTGAAAAGTTTTTGAAATAAGTAATGATTTAAGGACAGAAATTTCCTACAAACCGGTTTGTAGGAAATTTCATACAACCAACATATAAGATTGACATGTGTCTTTTAAACATGTGAGAAGCATATGTTTTTCTATTAATGTTATTAAAAAAGCATGTGAGAAATATATGCTATTAAAACGTATTTCTCACATGCCAAGGGACACATGTCAATCTTATATGTGGGTTGTATAAAATTTTCTACAAACCGGTTTGTAGGAAATTTTTGTCCATGATTTAATATGGTATTAGAGTCAGAAGTCCTGAATTCGAACTCTGTCTCCTTCATTTACCTTCCATTTTAATTAAATATTCTATATGTTGGGATCTAACTATTGCACTATTTCACAAACCGCCAACAAAGTAGTCCTCTTTTAATTTTGGCCATTTTTCACTATGTGATTTTGCCTGTTATTTGTTTATTTGTTTGTTTTTGTATTTGTATTTTGTTTTTTGTATTTTTTTTTTTTTTTTGTATTTTTTTTTCACTCTTAGTACTAGTGGCTCTAGTTCTTTTCTTGAAGGCATTTTCAAGTTCCTCTTTTTCTACGTGGCCAAAGTGTATGTTCATGATCAGTAACAAGGGTCTCCTGGTTTAATTTGCGAGTAAAAACCCTGTAATTGCTTTGGTTTCTTGATTAAATTATCCCTTCAAGGCATAATAGTTCATTAATAGTTAGATTTCTCTATGTATTCTATAACTCCTTTTATTTTATTTATTTATTTATTTTTTTTCTTTCTTTTTCTTTTTCTATCTTTTTTCTTGGCCCTGAAATCTTTCTCGGTAAGTACGATTGTTAGACTTTATAGGACCTATAAAGCTCACAGGTTAAACGAAGGGGACCAAAAAAATACGTCGAGTGAATACGGCTAATCTCTGCCCCCATCATGGGGTGAATACCGGATTTAAGTAGACCTAAAATCTACTCGTAAGAGATGGTGCTCACCCCTACTACCATGAATGACCGGCAATGGCATATATAAATGCACATGTAGAGGTAGAGTGAATATGAAAGCACCCACTAACTAAGTTTATAAGATGTAACATGTCAAAATTATGGTCTTTTTTAATTTCCATTCAGCAAGAAAGCTAGGAATTTGACTGACAGAAACGAACGTTCTAAATTGATGCCTTGAACTTATTATGCCTACTGAAGTTTCAATTGTATAACAGTACTGAAGCTTCACAGAAATTTCCATTGCCCTTTTTCATAGTTCTATTTTTTTTTTTAATTTAATCTCTCTGTTCAATGCATAGAAATCAATACCCAGCTCGACTCCTTCAAGAAATAGCAATTCTTAGCTTGTAGACCTGCACCGAAAGGGAAGAAAAGATATGCCAGTGGGGGTGGATATTGACTATTGGAGGTGGATCGATATTGAATATAGGAGGGACTCTCCTCAGTGAAACCCATTTATTAGAGCATTATTTTACCATTCAAAAAAAGTTAAAAACAAAATTATTTATGCATTTATTTTGGCTATTATTTTTTTAAACAATTCTTTCGGCTTTACCATTTTAGCTATTTATTTTTAACAATTCTTTAAATAATTTTTTTCAACGATTTCTTTATTATTTTTCTAATAACATTTATATTTTTAAATTCAAATCTTTTCTTAATGGTCATGTTTTTTTTTTTTTAATATTTGTCTTATTCCAATGATTATATTTTTAAAATTTGTCTTTTCTTAACGGTCATATTTTTATATATTTTTTATCTTAATTTCCTTTACAACTATGTTTTTCTTCCTAATAGACCCACCCGGGCAAGGCAGTACTATGTGATAAACCATGGTGACCAACCAGCCAATAAGAGCATTATTAGTAGTCTCACCAAATTTTATTAACCAAAATAATTAAAAGTCACTTTTTTCTATTTTAGCTATCAACTTTTTTAAAGCACACTCAATAGCCCTACCATTTTAATTATCCGCAATCACTATTTTATTTAAATAATATTTTTTAAAATAGAGGTTGTGTTTGATTTATGAGAGATAAATAAAATAAAAATGAAGAGAGGGAAAATTTTGATTATTTTTTATTGTTTTAGCGAGTGAATAGTGCTCATTATTGTTGGTGAGTACCGTTCACTCACCATTTTTTTTTTTTTTTTCACAAAATTAATGAGGCTACTTGGGACTCATTTTGGCCTATTTCAATAAATTGGCTTACAAAAATAACCAAAAAGCTACTTTGGTGAATCTATTAAAATTACTATATGGTTAACAAATGTGCCATGTACCATTCCATACTTTCCATGCAATACAAAGTGATTGATGTAATATAATGTTAACTATATGGCGTGTTGGGTAAACTATTTGCTTTTTTTTTTAAAAAAAAAAAATAATAATAATAAAAAGTAATTGACGTAATATAAGGTAAAAAAAAAAAATTGTTAAAAATTAATAAATGCAATATAAAAAGTAAAAATTATTAAAAAATTATTAACGTTATGTTATATAAAAAATAAAATATTTTGAAGATGACTTGTTTTTCTTGAAAGGGAGGGAGTTTGTCCATAAAGTCAGAAAAAGAGAGAGCTTTGAATCCGTTTGGTGGGATTGAATCGACAGAAAATCAGGAAAAAAAACGAAGAAAATAATAATAATAAGAAAAAAAAAAAAAACTTAAGGGTTCGTCTGTTAAGGCTATTTAAAGATGTTTATTATTATTATTTTTATTTTTAGGGTTAAATACTTCAGAGGTACCTGAGTTTTACGTGTTTTTAAATTTAGTACCTCAGTTTCATTTCGTATCACATGTAGTACCTGAATTTGGAAGAAAAAAGCCCTAGGTAGTACCTGTCAGATTTCTCGTCCAAATTTCAACTTCTCGCCACGTGTCAACCGCTGAGGTTGACACGTGGCACCACATAAAAAAAATTAAAAATTAAAAATTAAAAAAAAAGAAAAAAAAAATAGGGGTGGCTGAGCCACCCCCCTTGGCCACCATGGGTGGGGTGGCCGGCCACCCCCATTTTGGCCAAGGAGGTGGCCCAGCCACCCCCTTGGCCGGTCTGGGGTGGCCGAACCACCCCCTATGGGGTGGTTCAGCCACCCCCTAGGGCCAAAACCCTTCAAATTTTTTTTTTTTTTTTCAACTGTGGGGTGGCCGAACCACCCCCTATGGGGTGGCCGAGCCACCCCAGACCGGCCAAGGGGGTGGCTCAGCCACCCCTCTTTTTTTTTTTCTTTTTTCTTTTTTTTTTTTTCTTTTTTTAAATTTTAATCATTTTTTTAATTTTTTAATTTTTAATTTTTTTTATGTGGTGCCACGTGTCAACCTCAGCGGTTGACACGTGGCGAGAAGTTGAAATTTGGATGAAAAATCTGACAGTTACTACCTAGGGCTTTTTTCTTCCAAATTCAGATACTACCTGTGATACGAAATGAAACTGAGGTACTAAATTTTTTTTTTTTTTTGAACAAATCGAATCATTCTTCATAAATCATCAAATAGTGATCCAATAATTAGGATCTAGGGACAATCTGTTCCCTAAGAACAACATCAGAAATACAACTGGGAATCTCTTCCAACCACACACGATCTAAACAAAAGCCAGAAGCCTCCTTTGCGAGGCCGTGTGCTGCATAATTTAATTCTCTAGGCGCATAAACAAAATGGATAGATTGGAAAAAGTGAAGCTCCCTCTGAATAGCCTCTACAAAATGCCCAAGTCGGGAAAGATAAGGAGGGTTAGAATTTATTTCTTTGACGACGTTCAAAGCATCCCCTTCCATAATGACATCCCGAAACCCAGCTTCTTTGCAGAAAACAACTGCCTCCAATGCTGCACACATCTCAGCAGTATCCGGCGTAAAAGATTGCCTCCTATATAAACATTTGGCCCCCACAACTTTCCCTGCATAGTCCCGAGCCACAACTCCAATACCAATACAACCCAACGAATTATTGATAGATGCATCCCAATTAATTTTAATAGAGCCAGGAAAAGGAGGTTGCCAACCTTTGGGAGAATCATTTACCTCTACTTCTGTTTCCCTAGACGGTAAAGATGAAATACTAGCTTGAAAATCATCAAGGCCAGCCTTAGCTTGTTGCACCACAGTAGAGGGATGTATCAATTTCGTATCAAAAACAATTCTGTTTCTTCTGAACCAAATTCTCTGAAACAAGAAAGCCATCAGCACCAAGTCTTCATTGCACAGTCTATCAGAGAAATATCTGAACAGTTGCTGAAAGGATGTTCCAATGAAACTGCTCTTCTGGAAAATCCGTTGACCGCACCCCCAAATATCTTGTGCAGCTGGGCAACTCCAAAGGGCGTGGAGAACGTCTTCGTCTTCTATTAGGCAGCAGGGGCATGTTTTTGAGTCAACAACTCTTTTTAAGAATAAATTAGACTTTGTGGGAAGAATATTTCTGCTGGCCCTCCACAAAAACATTTTCACAGAATTTGGAGCTTTTAGAGACCAAATATCCTGCCAATAGCCATCTCTTTTCACTGGATTTGAACACTCACCTTTGCTTTTTTTGATGCAGCTCCATGCAGAGGTGATAAGTGCTTCGGACTGAAAAAAGCCCTGTTTTAGTGCCCAGCCAGATAAGACGATCAATAGGAAAAACCGGGCTTAAGGGAATATTTAAGACCTTTGTCGCCTCCTCCTCACTAAGCACTTCCCTCACGAGATCCGAATTCCACTCCTTCCTGTTAAAATCAATAAGAGTAGCAACTCTTGTCTCCGCTGGCAGACTGATAATTTGAGATTGAATAGCATAGGAAGATGGACTATGCACCCATCTGTCACCCCAAATCTTAATCTTCTTTCCATCTCCCACCCGCCAAAGAGACCCTTGTATAATAAGCTCTTTTGCATATAACAAGCTTCTCCAAGCAAAGGAAGGCCGGTTCCCCAACGATGCCTCCAAAAAAGAAGAGTTCTCATAGTATTTGGCTTCGAAAATTTTTCCAGTGAGAGAATCTGGATTTTGAAGTAGCCGCCATCCTTGCTTAGCTAACAGTACCTTGTTAAACAAGACCAGATCTCTGAATCCCAAACCCCCTTCCAATTTTGCACATCCCATTTTCTCCCAACTCAGCCAAGCTATTTTCGAGTTCTTTGATATATGACCCCACCAGAAACGTTGCATCATGCTATTTATCTCTCTGCACAGGGTGATAGGAAGTTGGAACACACTCATGCTGTACGTAGGGATGGCTTGGATCACTGCCTTAAGTAGAATTTCTTTCCCCGCCTGCGACAGAAACTTGACCTTCCAATCCTGCAGCTTCTTCCAAATTCTGTCTTTTATGTTATTGAAAGCTTTGACCCGAGATTTCCCAACAAGGCATGGCAAGCCAAGATAGGTATCTATACGGCTAGCCTCTGTAAGCCCAGATAAAGATAAGATTTCCTCCCTCTTTTCCGCACTAGTATTCCGGCTAAAGAAAATAGCTGTTTTTTGTATATTGAGCTTCTGTCCCGACCCTGCCTCATAAGTGCCCAGAATTCTGAATAAGTGTCTCCATTCAACAGAATTAGCCTTACAGAAAACCATGCTGTCGTCTGCAAAGAACAGATGGCTAAGCCTCGGCCCTCTCTTTGATGTGGGAACCCCTGTGAGCACCCTCGTATTAACTGCTTGTTGAATGAGGGAATTTAAAGATTCAGCACAAAGCAAGAAAAGATAGGGGGAGATGGGGTCCCCCTGTCTGATACCACGGGTTGGTTTAATATGACCCACCGGCTTCCCATTTATGACCACAGAGTAGGAAACAGATTGAACACAAACCATTACCAACCGAATCCACCTAGCATCAAAACCCAACTTGCTCATCATAGCTTCAAGAAAATTCCATTCCACCCTGTCATAGGCTTTGCTCATGTCCAATTTTAGGCCCATATATCCCACTTTACTCCACATCCAGGTCTGCATAGTATGCATTGTTTCATAAGCCGCCAAAATGTTATCTGTTATTAGTCTGCATAGTACTAAATTTAAAAACACGTAAAACTCAGGTACCTCTAGGGTATTTAACCCTTATTTTTATTGTTAAGTGACGGAAAAGTCGAATAGAATGGACCTCGACCATTAGAGGCAATAATGTGCACTTAGCTAGGATGGACCAATCTTTTTGTCACGTAAGGACAAAGAAAACTAATCCCAAAATTTTTTTTTTTTTAAAAAAAAAAAACCACCAAGCACTTACAAAAAAAATAGTCGCAATATTTATTAAATTTTTTTTTTTCAAAAATAAAAATCCAGAAAAATCCAACTCCTACCGTTATGGGAATGATTACACAAACACATCGTATGATAATTTGTTAAGTTTTAAAGAAATTTAGACCATTTAGATTTGTCAAAAAGAATTTAAACATTTTCAAACAGAAAGTTTGAAGCTAATTTTCGGCATACATTCTCATTATTTTATCGTGCTTAATTGATGTACAGCTGTGTCTGGTGGTAAGAGTAAATTGTTGTTGGCAGCAAGAAAGATCAGAAGGGCAACAAGTACAGATTTTGTAATATCCTTGGTGGCAGATGATTTCTCTCGAGCAAGCAATACATATGTTGGAAAGCTGAGGTAGGCTTTTACCTGAGTTGAGTTGGATCCTTACCTTTTTTTGCTGTCAATGAAATTGATCAGCAAATGTGTTGAACAGGTCTAATTTCTTGGGAACCAAGTTTACCGTCTATGACAGTCAGCCTCGACAGGACACATCAATCCAACCAAATTGTAAGTCGCATAGAAGAATCTACCCAAAACAGTTGTCTCCAAGGGTATCTGTTTCTAACTACAGTGTGGCCACCATTTCTTATGAGCTCAACGTTTTCCGTACCAGAGGTCCAAGGAGAATGCAATGCACCATTCACTCAATACCCATCTCTGCAATTCAAGAAGGTGGCACTGCCCCTACTACAATGGAGTTCACGAATTTCCATGGTGAGCAATGCTCTTCATTTTCTATTTCGAAAGGAAAGAAGCCACTTGTTGAGACATTTGCTCTGATATCTAAAAGCTTAAGCGAATGGATGGATTTAATCATTTGATTTAAATTATAACAGAATCAACCCCGAGCACAAGCGATCATCCTCTGATTATGAAAAACAAAGCTCCTAGATGGCATGAGCAGCTGCAGTGTTGGTGCTTAAATTTCAAAGGACGTGTTACAGTGGCCTCCGTGAAGAATTTCCTGCTGGTGGCAGCTGCAGAGCCTTACCAGTACGATTCAGTGGCAGAACAGGATAAAGTAATTCTACAATTTGGTAAAATTGGGAAAGACATTTTTACCATGGATTACCGATATCCATGGTAAAAATAATTTAAACATTTTCAAACAGAAAGTTTGAAGCTAATTTTCAGCATACATTCTCATTATTTTATCATGCTTAAATAAAAAATATTACAACTGTAGAGATAAAAATAAAAACAAGTATGATAATTAAATTATTTCATTTGATTACCATCAATTACAATCAATCCTCTAAAAAATAATTATCCTATAAGGTAAGTATCAAATCATAACAAAAATTTTAACAAAAAGAAAATATCCTACCATATATATATATATATATATATATATATATATATATATATATATATATATATATTCTAATATTAATATTTGCTCCGTGTAGAATTTCATTTTCATATTACTTCCATACAGGGGATCAACCTCCGGCCACAACTATGACCATTGCTCCCACGACAATGGCCAAGGAGACCCATTGCCATGGGTTTCACGAGAGCCACGCGCGGCTCCACAGCCATGGGAACGGCAACCTTGGTTTGACCCGAGCATTTCACGTTGATTAGGAGTCAAAATTACGCCTTTAGCAAACTTTAAAATGTACTTAACTCTCTTAAACAAAAATTTCTTGCAAGTTAAACCATTCATTAGTTTCTGGCATTAAAATAGATAGAAAATGATACGTTTTATACTCAAATTCCCATTAACATTTATAAAATGAACAAATAAATATAATAAATAAAATTAAGGAAAAAAAGGTGTCGGCCAAACCACTCTCTTAAGGATGAGGAGATGATTAATTTGCCAACCTCTTAATCACTTTTGGGGGTTGGTCGAACCACCCATCAGCCCTCTCACTGATTTTAAAGGTGAACAAACCATTCCCTCGCTTATAAGGACCTTAGTCTCAATCTTTCCTTTTTTTTTTTTTCTCTCTCTCTCTCTCTCTTTTATTTTCTCAAAAAAAAAATGTCGTTTTTACCCTAATAATTTTTAGGGACAAACAAGACATTTGAAGGAAAAAATTAGGACATACGCTTCATGTATGCAACTTGTCATCCATTTTAACGCAAGACATTAATGGAAGATGTAACGTACAATAAAATGGTGGTTTGAGTTAACGAAATATCACTTTTTTAAAGTTTAGAGGTATAAGGGAAATTGAGGTGTTAGTGAATTTCAAGGGGTTAAATATTGTTTCCTCATAAACAAAGTAGAATTTTTTTTTTCTTAGAAACCCTATGGTCATACTTTGATATAAGAAACAATTGCAATCCCTACACAAACTACAAGATTAACAGTAGTAATGCCCATATATATATATATATATTCATCAAAATTCAAAATCTAATAAATTAAATAATTCAAAATGACTCTTCAAATTAATGAATTGTTGATTCTTGAATTGTCGAAAATTCAACAGTCCTGCTTCCAGGATAAATTCCCATGTTTCTGTCTCATAAAAGAACTAGCAGGTTATGGATCATTACCTTGATTATATAACATAATAAATGATTCTTCTATCTCAAAGATAAATCAAAGAAAAAAAATAAAATAAGAATAATAATACGAATAACAAGATAGCAACTGTATATCTTTTTCACATCATATATAGATCTACAATATAATTCGCTTTTACCTCCCATCGAAGAAACAAAAAATATAGGGCCTATTATACTAGACCTTGATTGGGAAATAATCTAATAACCATACTACCTTCTATTTCGGAGTAAAAAAAAAAAAAAAAAAAAACTACGATAGCTTTGAGGCTTTATATTTTTATAGTCTTTTATTCAGCAATCCCAAAGTTTCCTTTCTTTTTTTTGGGTATTCCTTCATACAATGATTAGCCTTTTAACGTGAAAACAAAAAAATTTATTCATATACATTTACTCTGATTTTGAGATGACTTCTAACACGTAGCTTTAATGCATTGCAGGCATCCCTGAATTGATGTTTTCAGAGCTTATGGAGGCAAAAGGATTAGGAGGCATGATTAAATTATCTCCTCCTTCTAACATTTGAATTGCACTTTTCATGGAAGGACGATCCCCTGGATGCCATTGAATGCACCAGAGTCCAACAATTGCAAGTTTCTTTGCAATTATTGCATCTCTATCACTCTCAATAAAGACTTGTAGGTCTTCTTTCCGTTCTATGAGATTGTAGATCCATTCTGGAAAGTAGACTTGGCTAGTGTTCTCCTCAACGTCAACATTTTTCCTCCCTCCAATTATTTCAAGCAACAACATTCCAAAACTATAAACATCTGCTTTATAAGACACATTTCCGAAGTTTCTAGAGAACACTTCGGGTGCAATATAACCCATGGTCCCCCTGGCTGTGGTCATGGACACTACACTTTGATCCTTAGAACACAATTTGGCATGACCGAAATCAGAAATTTTTGGATTGAAGTTTTGGTCTAGCAAAATATTATGAGGTTTGATATCAAAATGGACGATTCTTTGGTCGCACCCTTGGTGAAGATATTCAATTCCATTTGCTACGCTGAGGGCTATTTCTTGCAACTTATCCCAACCAAGAAAACTGTTCTTTGTGTTTGTTGAAGATATGAACTTGTCCAATGATCCACTTGGTAAAAACTCGTAAACTAAAGCTCGTTTAAATCCATCAGCACAAAACCCAACCAAGCGAACCACATTAACATGGTGGATCCTACCAATTGTTCCAACTTCATTGATGAATTCTTCTCCATTTTTCTTGGGCATGTTTAGGATCTTCACCGCAACATAGATTTCATTGGAAAGCTTTCCTTTGAACACCGTTCCATAAGCTCCTTCACCTAGCTTATCAGCAAATTGACTTGTAATCCTTTTAATATCAGTATACAAATACCTTGTAGGCTTAAAATTTCTGTAATCGTCCAAAAACTTTTGGATCTTTGCTTGATTTGCCTTTTCAACTTTATCATATCTATAGATATAGTAGAGTGCAAAGACCACTAGTACTAATAGAAATGAACCTACGGAAACACCTGCATGTTAAACAATTAATCACCGGTCAAGATATATAATTTCCATGCATATGCCCAACAATATATTCATTAAATATTTCAAATTAATGACCAGTGAACAACTTACCAATAGCCACTAATTTTTTTGATTCACCTGTAAAAGATTTTAACATAATTAGCTTCTCATTGTTAAATTAAGCTTTAAATTCAAGTAATGATTTAACATCACATCAAAGTAAAAGGTCTTAAGTTTGAATCCTATTTTTGTCAATTCATTCAATTTTACTTAAATATTCAATATGTTAGGCTTCACGGGAAGTTTGAGCCCATGTATACATGATGGAGAGTGTTAAGTATTGACTAAATAATTAAATTTATCATTTCCTATTATCTTAAGCTTTTAATATCTATTAGAAAACAAAAAAAATCATTATAGAGGCGGATATATACACACACATACCTCTGGTGTGTTTAGGTCGTTGTCTAGGGAAGCACTCAGTTTCTGAGCCATTGCCCATGTTCTTCAATCTACAATTCTTCCCTTTCCCTTCACAGTGCTTGCATGCTGGACTGTTCCACTTCAATTCCAAAACTTTATCATCTCCGAGCATTATTTTATACGGAATTGATTGAACATCGTACATCTTCCTACAAGATAATGCGGGCAAGTAGCTGATGTCACCATACCTATCGGTGGCATAAACTCGGTAATTGCCAGGGCCACTAAGACAGGAGATCCGGTGGGATCTACTGTTGTCTATTCCTTTTGCTTGGGAACAATTGAATAAGGAATAGCCATTACTGTCATCAGAATTCATGTAGTCTTGGTTGAAATCAAAAGGCGAGGAAGATAAATTGAATCGCTGAAGCTGTCTTGGGAAGCAATGATCTGGGTCATATAAATGAATTACCTGAGATTTGTAGTCAATCTTTTTAACGAAGAGCTTTACTGAAACGAGCAGCTCGAGCAGAGTATCGTTTGTATCAGTGCAGGAAAGATTGAAGCCAGGAAAACCACAGTGATCTTGCTGCCTGTTTTTGAGTCCGAAAGGAAATCGGACGGGTGGGCCGTGGCGTCCACACCGTAATTCAGAACACTCATTTTGGCCTTCTCCATGCCCTACTACGAGGAAAGCAAGAAGCAGTAAGAAGTAGGAGATTCCCCCTTGTAAGGAAATATCCATCTTAATTTGTGTTTCTCAGATCAATGTTAGAACTTAGAACAAACAAGCTACTAGCTACCATAAATAATTTGTTTCGTGGCACACACAAATTGACTCAGCCAAGTTTTATTATAATTTTCATTGAAATTAACATCAAAGTCTATCAACAAATATGGTCCCAGTCCCAATTGACATAGAAAAAAACAAAAGTGGTCCAAGACTTGTCGGTGGGTAAAAGAGTTCGAGGAAAAAGTGGCGATAAAAAAAACTCCTTATAGACTCACCTTCTTATACGGGGTGAAGCTCATGTGACATGTAGGTCTCATCCATGTTAGATGATGGATGTGTAAAGACTCATAAAATATATATATATTTTTTAAACTATAATTTAATTGTCAATGTCTCTCAAACTACCCATTATATCAATATCTACATCTCAAACTACTAAGAACATGTCAATATCTTCTTAAGACTAATTAAGATTATTTCAAAGACCCTATGTTTTACTTGGAAAAGATTATTTCAATTAAGAAGCTGCAGGGTTATTTGGAAAAGGTTCCTACATACTCACATTTTCTTAAAATAAAAACTTGAAACTTTTACCAGGGAGTGAGAAGTGTATATGTAGGATGGAAATGTGTAAGGACATGTTCGACAAGAGATTTACTAGCTTATATATTGGTGTATCTCTGATTATATTCTTTTAGATAGTTATGTTTTGTGTTTTTCACTGCTGGTCTTGTTGTACAATAGGTGTTTTTTATGATTTGGTTAGTTGTATTTCTTTCTTACGTAACACTTCCACAAATAAACAAAATTATATTGTAACATGAAATCAAAATTAGTAATGCATTAGGACTTAAAAAAATTAAAACATGCCCAAATTATCTTCAAAATGGTTCAAAATACACCATAATAGAGACCAAGAGAAGGTCTCAAAGACTAAAATATGCTTAATACTTAATATACAAATATCGGATAATAACTACATTTAACAACCGTAATAACCACAAAGATACTGTTAGTAATAATATTATGCTAATGCAGATATCTAAAAGTGATATCCGTATCTATATTTCTATAGAACACTACTGGATAACATTTTAATAGGTGATTGAATTGAAAGTTGAAATATATTAAGAAACAATTATTTTATGTCTTTTCATTTAGGTATATTTTCTTAACACTTAACATATAGTAATTTTATTTTTTATATATTGATTTAACCTTCAATCTTAATATATTTATTATGCATTCTTTGACGCCCACCCCTATCTTAATAAATTATTCATTCATACTTTGGCTTCATCAATAAAAATTAAAAAATGCTATACATACTCTCAAGACTTAATTAGTTTCTGACATATATACTTGACAGTAAGAGTCATCCATAATTGAATGTTATATTGTACTTTTATTCATTATTTTATTTAAGGGGTGTTACAAAAACACCCATAGTTTCTGACTTACGCTCTCATAAAGGTGGAGGCCACCCCCACATGGGTTTGATCAATGCAAGAAGATAAGTATAAATTATAATAGATGTCTGGGAAGTGGTATTTTTAACTTTTTCCTTTATTTAATGGTGATTCTTATTGCAACTTGCACAATACACATGCTGCCATTCTTGAAAGCCTCGTGGTCGCTTTTAGCCCACTCGACGAGAACACTGTAAGCCGCCTTGGTCAATTCCCCAACAGCAATGAGTGACCGAGTCTTCTCCGATGGCGCCGTTGAATCCATTCCTTCTCTCATAAATTCATAATCTTCTCTCTCTCTCTCTCTCTCTCTTTCTCTCTAAAAATGGCAAGAGGAATGCTCTTTCTTATTCTTCCTGTACTCATAGTTCATGAAACTTGTAGTGCGAAAGATGGTGAACACTGTGCTCCTTCTTCCTGCGGCAATATCCAGAACATAAGCTATCCGTTCGCTCTAAAAGGCGACCCAGAAACCTGCGGCGATCCAAGGTATAGGCTTTCATGTGAGAACAATCAGACGCTGTTATACTTGTATGCCGGAAAATACAATGTACGGGAAATCAATTACAGTAACTTCAGAATCCGAGTTTCAGACTCCGGTATTCAGGAGAATGATAACCACTCCTTGATCCCTCATTATTTTCTGAGGTTAGAAAATTTCACTGCAGGGGATCCATATGTCACAGAGTTTCCATATAACTCAAAGGGCCTGTTTACTGGGACGATACCGAATGTCTTTAACTTTCCCGGATTGGCACTATCAGAGCCTGCGGTTTTCGTGAATTGCGAAAAGCCAGCGATTTCTTCATTTTATGTGAACATTTCTGCTTGCTTTATTAACTCTTCCAAGAGCTATAGATATATTCAGGTTGGTACAACGGGTCCAGCGTATGTGGAGGACACGTGTCAAGTTGAGCAAATTTCTCTGACGACGGGAAAAAGATTTTACCCGGAAAATATTTCCTGTTCAGATGTCCACAATGATATATTGGTATATGGTTTTGAGCTTTCATGGCACCAAGTTTATTGTGGAAACTGCACCGGAAGAGATGACATCTGCTACCAAGATGACGCCAACAATGTTCGTTGCTTCACTGTAAATAATGGTGCGCAAGAAATTCTTATTTTGCTTTTGCGTATTTCTTTCTTTTCAGAATTCTTTTCATAAATAGCTTAAGATATTTATTCTAGTTTGGCATATATATATATCATGACTTGATTTTTAATTCTAAGTATCAAAAAAGTGATTTAATTCTTTTCTTTTTTCAAAGGAAAAGGAGGATTCCTTCAAAAACTATACCAAGGTGAGGTTTCTATCTCAAAAAGTTGTTTGATATATATATATATAATCACACAACAAAATAGAATTTGGATGAGTTGTTCTTGGGCATGCATGCAATGTTTGATCTCATAAATAAATATTTTTCTTTCTGGATTTCGTTATTTCTGGTGTGACAAATTATTATTTTGGATAGTAAAAAAGTTAAAAAGAAAAGAAGGAAAATCTTTACTTATCACCCCTTATGTTTTATCATTTTTGTAATTTTAAATTTCAACTCTCTGTTAGTATATATTTTCTGTTAAATCCTAACGGATGAATGTCAAAATTCTTAAAATACCTCTAATTTTTTTTAGGAAAAAAAATGCAAGGATTTAAGCATCATGGTCAGGATTTAATGGAATTTGTAAAATTACTCGCTCCAAAATCTTTGAAATATATATATATATATATATATATATATATATATATATATATATATATATATATATATATATATATATATATATATATATATATTGAGAAGGACAACAATTTCCTACTATCTGGTTTGTAGGAAATTTCCTCCAAACCACATATAAAAAAGACTTGTCTTTAAACATGTGAGAATCATATGTTTTTTTTTATTAATGCTATTAAAAAAGCATGTAAGAAATACATGCTATTTAAATAATACGTGTTTCTCATATGCCAAGTGACACATGTCAATTTTATATGTGGGTTGTAAAAAATTTCTTACAAACCAGTTTGTAGGAAACTTTTGTCATTTTGAGAATTTTGACAAGATTTAACGAAAATCCTAACAGAATGGTGAAATTGAAAAAAATTACAAAATGAATAAACTAAATTGACACTTTTAAAATTTTAAAGGTATAATTACAAAAGTGATTAAACAGGAGGGGTGGTAAGTGAAATCTTTCTTAGAAAAGAATTAAATAAGTCAAATATATGGAAGAAATTTTTTGGTGCAAACCCGATACCAAACCAATGTAATAAGAATATACCTGAGTATATATATTTAATGTAGTTTAGCATTAATATAAGAATAATGACTTGATTCTTAATTAGAGTTTCTAAATGCTAATATTATTATTTTGTTTGTCAAACCAGGAGTCCGTGACTGCATAAGTTGGATGTATAATGGTGAGGTTTCTATCTCAACTTTTTAGACTTTGTTTAGGCTAATGTGAGAGGGTACCTACGAGGTCCGTCTAGTTAGGTTCTGTAAGATCGATGTCCATGTTTCCTCACATTTAGCTGATTGAATTGCCAACAATCTGGACAGTTAATTGTTGAGAATCCGGATCCATGCCCGAGTGTATTAGTTTTTTTAATTCATTAATAATTATCGAAAGAACAGGCAAAGGAAAAATATCTAATTCCCTAGCAATCCGACAGCTAAGTATTTCGGAATTCGGATCCATGTGCCTGTGTATTTGTAATTTTGATTTAGTTTTCTAATTCATTAATAATTGTCAAAAAAAAAAAAAAAAAAAAAAAAAAAGAGGAAAGGAAAAATATCTAATTTCTTAAGTAATTATATTGAATAAAATTTTTCCTTTTACAAGCCTAAAATTGGCTAATTATTCCCCCCGGCCCAGCTATGGTTTAACTAAATATAATGAGAAGGCGAAGAAACAAAGGCTAAATCCAATTAAAAGCCCAGAAATGCATGTAAAGTATTCAAGTTTATATAGTTGTTTATATTTTTAGGCCTTATAATTTTCAAATTATTTAACTCATCTTTTTACTAATTAATGTCTTTTTTATACTTTTTTGCAGATTTTGTTTTGGATGGAACCGTTGGACAACGGCTGAGTATCCGTAAGAACTTGTATTTCTTCTTTGATCCTCTTTAATTGTAAAAGCATGAAAAAAAAAACACATGAAAACGACATGAAACTATTAATGACATTTACAGGAAAAAGACAACGTTAACAGATACTGTACTGCCTAATTACTATGATTTAAGAAGGCAATTAAACAATTGCAAGTTGCAACTATATATATTTTCGACCTCAAATAAAAAAAAAATGCTAAATATAGTTTAAAAAGAGAAAATAGGCTTTAAAGGTGTTAACTTTTCAGGTTTTTTATTATTATTATTTAGGAGTATACCGTGGAGCAAAATTTGTAATTGTGAGTTTTAATAGGCTTTAAAGGTGTTAACTTTTCAGATTTTTTATTTTTATTTTTATTTTTTTAAAAAAAACTTTCTTCTTCTAACCAAATCTCTCTCAAATAAACTTGACCTTTAATTCTTCTTTCTTCTTCGTTTTTTCCTTTTCTTATGACCTTTCTTCGTTTTTTGATTTTTATTTTTCCATGTTCTCTTTCTAATTAATTAGCTTTCACATGATGAGCAAGAGTTTAGTTGTGAGAGATGTTTTTTTTTTCCAAATTTTTTCTTCACAATAGGATCGTGATGGTTCTTAAAAGCAAGTTTACTTGATGGTTTTTTTATGCTAATGACTATTCCTTTTTTTTTTTTAGCAAATTTTTGTTCTTTCTCTTCAAAATTTTTATTTTTATTTTCAGATCCACAAGTTCTATTTTATTTTATTTTATTTTTGTCCTAAACGAAGCAATTTTTTTCCTATTTTTATCTTCCAGTTTTTTGTCCTAAATGAAACAATTTTTTTGCTGATTTTTTTTTTTTTTTTTCACAAATAACAAAGAGGAAGGGGTTAAAGGGAAAAAGAAGAAGAAGAAGAAGAAGAAGAAGAAGAAGAAGGGGTTAGAAGAATTAAAGGTAGGTTTATTTGAGAGAGATTAGATTAGAGGAAGAAAGGTTTAAGAAAAAAGAAAAAGAAAAACAAGCCGGAAGTTAACATCGTTAAAGTTTATTAAAAGTCACATGCACATCTCACATGTTTTTGGACACTTATCAGCTTATTAAACCGGTTTGTAACTAATTTTTGTCGATACGGATCCATGCCCGAGTGTATTAGTTTTTTTAATTCATTAATAATTATCAAAAGAACAGGCAAAGGAAAAATATCTAATTCCCTAGCAATTCGATAGCTAATTAAGTACTTAGGAATTCGGATCCATGTTCCAGTGTATTTGTAATTTTGATTTAGTTTTCTAATTCATAAATATTCTAACTTAGTTGAAAGCTCGTTTAGTGGTTTAGAGCATCTCCAGTAATAATAGTCAAAATAGCTATTAAAAAAGTACAACTCTCAATTTAAGTTGCTTTTTTTTTTTTAGGGATAATTGCACCACTGGTCCTTGGGGTTGACCTAAATTACAAATCACTCTATGTGGTACAAAAAGTTCATGCATGGTACTTGTGGTAAACTATAATTACGAATCACTCTCAGAACCCGTTTTCTGTCCAGCCACCAAGTTAACAGATTCCGTTAGTTTGCCATATCATACTCAATAGAAAATAGACGCGTGTCCACTACAATAAAAAAAAAATGTAAATATATTAAAAATATAAACAAATAAAACTTAAATTTTTTATTTTTTTTGAAAAAAAAAAAATAGTGAAGGGCAGCCACCCCTTCACTACTTTCTATTATTTTTTTTATTTTTTTTTTTAAAAATAATTTTTAATTTTTTTATTTTTTTATTTTTTTTATTTTTTTTTGTAATGAACACGTATCGATTTTCTATTGGGTATGACGTGGCAAACTAACAGAATTTATTAACTTGATAGACAGAAAATGGGTTGCATTTATTTTCTAACAGATTTTCTCCAATAGATTTTCTATTATATTCCCTACTTGCATTTAAATATTATTTTGTGTGAGAAAAAGTGATAAAGAGATAACGACACAGAGAAAGAAAAAGAAAGAAAGGGAGCGAAAAAATAATAAGAAAACTCTTTGTAGTATGAACAGTTCTGTTGAACACGAAAAAAAGGCTTATAACAATCAAATTTGACTATTATAAACCATTTGCGTATTCAATTGAAAATGCTCTAATTACAAGCCTAAAATGGGCAAATTACTCGCCCCGGCACAGCTGTGGTTTAACTAAATATATTGAGAAGGCGAAGAAACAATGGCTAAACCCAATTAAAAGCCCAGACATGCATGTAAAGTATTCGATCAGGTTTATATAGTTGTTTATATTTCTTATTAAGCATGGGCCAAGAGAATTTTTTGGCCTTAAAATTTTCAAATTATTTAAATCATCTTTTTACTAATTAATATGTCTTTTTTATATTTTTTTTTGCAGATTATACTGTGTATGAACAACTGACGATCATCAAGAGTATCGGTAAGAACTTGTATTTCTTCTTTGATCCTCTTTAATTGTTCGATCATTTAGTAGATTGTAAAGCATGAAGAAAAAAAAAAAATACACATGAAAACGAAATAAAACTATTAACGACATTTACAGGAAAAAGACAAACACATACTATACTGCTTAATTACTATGATTTAAGAAGCCAAAGCGTTGCGCGCAATTAGTTGCAACTATATATATTTTCAACCCCAAATTAAAAAAAAAATGCTAAAATAGTTTAAGAGAAAATTTCTCTTCTTTACTTACAATTAATTTGGTGATATTCCTGCACAGGAGTATACCATGGAGCAAAAGTTGTATTGGTCGGTCCATTCCTGATTGCATATTTGGTATATAAATGGCGTAGGAGGCATTTGTCGGCATATGACAGTGTTGAAGAATTTCTTCAAAGTCAAAACAACCTCATGCCAATAAGGTATTCTTACTCAGAAATTAAGAAGATCACTAAAAATTTTAAGGACAAATTAGGTGAAGGAGGCTTTGGCACTGTATTTAAAGGAACGCTTCAAAGTGGTTGTATCGTAGCTATAAAGATGTTAGGTAAGTCTAAAGCTAATGGGCAAGACTTTATTAACGAGGTAGCAACCATTGGAAGGATTCACCATGTTAATATAGTGCGACTCATCGGTTATTGTGTTGAAGGATCAAAGCGGGCTCTTGTATATGAGTTCATGCCTAGTGGATCTTTGAATAATTATATTTTCCTGCAAGAAGGAAATATCCTTTTAAGTTACGAGAGAATGCATGGTATTGCTCTAGGTGTGGCTCGTGGGATTCAATATTTGCATCAAGGGTGTGACATGCAGATTTTGCATTTTGATATCAAGCCTCATAACATTCTTCTTGACGAGAACTTTACTCCTAAGATTTCAGACTTTGGCCTGGCAAAATTGTATCCAGTAGGTCAAAGCATTGTTTCTTTGGCTACTAAAAGAGGGACATTTGGATATATGGCTCCTGAGTTGTTCTACGAAAACATTGGAGGCGTTTCATACAAAGCTGATATATATAGTTTTGGAATGTTATTGATGGAAATGGCTGGTAGAAGAAAGAACTTGAATGCATTTGCTGACCATTCAAGCCAAATTTACTTCCCTACTTGGGCTTATGACCAGTTGCATGATGGAAAGGACATAGAAATGGAAAATTCTGCAGAGGATGAGAAGAAAGTAGTTAAGAAGATTATCATAGTCGCGTTATGGTGTATACAGTTGAAGCCTAGTGATCGTCCTTCAATGTACAAAGTGATAGAAATGCTTGAAGGAGAAGTCGAATTCTTACAAATGCCTCCCAAACCTTTCCTATCACCAACAGAAAGGCCCATAACCGTCGTCGAGGGGAATTGAAAGCTCATCAAGTCAATCAAATAAATCAAGTGAATCAACTCAATTTTAGATGCAATTTAATTGATATGTTTGTTTGCTGGGCAACTAGTTTTTTCACATCTATTTGACAGCACAAAGATGTTGGTATTTTTATGTAGCAAATAAGATTTTCTTTGATATATAATATATAAATCTCCATAATTCCTTGTTTGAATTCTTCATGCTCATACTTAATCACTGAAGTGAGCTTTAGTTGAAAAAGGTATGCTGGTATTCTTCATTTTCCAGTAGTCATCATCTGCTTTATCAATTTGTCATATTGGATTGAACCAATCCTTGACATTTGAACATAAATCTAGGTCTCAATTAATTAATTTTTACTTTTAAACATTGAAGATAATGAACCAATTGAGCAACTATTTTTCGCAAGCTTTGGAAGAATGGAATTTCAAATCTTTGGTTAAATGTTTCAAGTCAACCAAGAAGCCTTTGGGTCCCATGTATGTGTTGGGTTTGCATTGATTCATATGCTTGCCGGCGGACTACTAGTGAAGATATTGGATTCAGATTCACTAAAATTAAGCTGCTTAAATTTCATAGAAATTCAGATAATTTAAGAGAGAATTGTGGGACTCACCTATCCCAAGCAAATGTGCTCATAATTTTATTAAGATTCACTACAATTAAGCTGCTTAAATTTCATAGAAATTTGAATAATTTAAGAGAGAAGAATGTAAGATTCACCTATCCCCTGTATGTGTGCTAATCTTATTAAAAGAGAGAAAACTTGATCTTGATAGAGGTGGAAAATAAGGTGCACAAGTTCCACATTGGAGATATTCAACACCACCTACCACAAGAGATTTATATATGATGAACCAAATCAATTGGCTTTGAGAATAGAGGAAATGGTTTATCTACCTTATACATATTTTGTACTTCACAATGTGGAGGATGAACCAAAGGATCAATAGATGTGGGATTTGGTTTGTAGGCATATATCCAAATTAAAACTTATCATGGTGTTAAAATATTCATTAATTAAATGTTTAAATTTATATATAAACTTAATTATTTTGAATAATTGATAATTCAATATGGTATCAGAACAGTAATCTTAACTCCAAAGTTCTTTTGTATATTTAAAACAGTTTTAGTTATTCCCAAATCTACTTCACAAAATTTATACAAAAGAACATGAGAGTAGTACTCCTATGTAGAATCACGTAAGCTACATCACTAGCTTATAAGTGAATCCTATAGAAGTTTCTTCACTTTTAATTTCTTCATAAATTTTCAAAAATTGTTTTGAAATCCAAGTTTCTTTTATACAAAATAACACGAGAATCCATGTAAACCCACTTTAAAAAAACACACACACATAGGTTAGTTCGGTAATTTGTAGTTTGTTGTAGAGACTATTATTTGGTTCAAAAGAGTATTGATGAGACCCACACTTCAATAACAATAGATTTTACTAGTTGACTGAAATCCTAAACCAAAAGGTTCAACGTTCACATCTAATTAAGTCGGAATGGGCATTGATTCTACATTTAGGCAACAAAATCCTTAAATATTATATTAACTAGCTTGTAACCCGTGCTATGCACGGGATTCTTTCTTATAATTTAGTTTCATAATAATAATAATAATAATAAAATGGAAGAAGAGAAGCATAGAAAATATAGATAAAAAATGAAAATTGAAAAACACTTATATAATATAATAGGGACAAAAATTTCTTATAAACCGGTTTATAGGAAATTTTCTACGACTCACAATTAAAAAAGACACATATCCTTTAAACATGTGAGAAGCACATGTTTTTTTATTAATGCTATTTTCGTACATGCTATTTAAATAACATATGCTTCTCACATGCCAAATGACACATGTCAATCTTATATGTGGATTGTAAGAAATTTCCTACAAACCGGTTTGTAGGAAATTTCTGTCCATATAATAGTATTATCTTTTTTGTATTACACAAAGTAATAAAAAACTACTCAATAAACATAATACCCTAAAAAATCATCATACCTCTACAAAAGACAACCATAGGAAACTCTCTCTCACCATCATTTTCTTGAATTTAGTGTAAAATTTACAAAAAATAAAATAAGCAATATGAATGAAAAATAATATATTAATTACATAAAAAATAAAGAATAAATTAGAGTTTTCTTTTCCATATACTTTTCCGGTTCATATGAAACTTTGAAAATCAATATTGTCTATCAATTAAGCACGTTAACAATGTGCATTATACAGGGAAAAAAAAATCAGTGAACAACGTAAATTAAAAAATCATCATACCTCGTACTCAAAACAACAAAAATAAAAATAAAATCATATAAATTATCAATGCAAAAATAAGGATAGAAAATCAAATCAGAAAAACAGAAGCACATAAAATAAATACAAACATATTATTTACAATTCTATTGAACACAACCCCGACAAACTTGAAAGGCAAATTAAAAAAAAAAAAAAAAAAAAAAAAAAGCTATAGCAATATTACAAACAAAAAGGTTCCAACAATAGCAAAAACTTCGCTCTCTTTGCTTTGAGCATCACTCTCCGGTAATGTAAACAACATTGCAGTTTTGCATAGCCACAAACTATTACTTCTCCATATATTTATTTGAGAAAGTGGGAGATATTGGAGTGACTTTTGACATTTCCCAAATAAAAAAAAAAAAAAAAATTGACATTTGATCTTTGAGGTTTAGTTTGTAACAAACATTCAGTGGGAGGGGAAGCGGTGTTAGAGTAAAATATTTTACTTAAAGGAAGAGAAAGGAGTAGAAATTAGTGAGGATTTAATGACAAAAAAATTCTGAACATTCGAAAAAACAAATGAACGAAAAAAAATTTAATGACAAAAAAATTGAGAGGATTTAATGAACAAATTAGTGAGGATTTAATGACAAAAAAATTTAATGACAAAAAAATTTTAATGTTGGTGTGATAATATTTCAATCATATATAATTCTGAACATTCGAAAAAACAAATGAACGAAAAAAAAAATCTCATAAACATTCACAAACAAAATGGAAACATATTTAGATTTCAACCAAAAATATAAAAATACCAAAGAGTCATACTTATATAATTAATTGAGAGAGAGAGGCTACTTGTATAATTAATAGAGAGAGAGAGAGAGAGATTAAATAGGGTTATATTTAGATTACAAACAAAAATATAAAAATACCAAAAAGTCATACTTATATCATTAATTGAGAGAGAGACTATTTGTATCATTAATAGAGAGAGAGAGAGAGAGGGAGAGATTAAATAGACCGGTTCAATTTTATTTAAAAGAAAATGAATTAATACATAAGACCCTTATTTTTAGTTTAATTCATATAAATTATTTGTTCTCATAGGTGTAGTTTAGAATGAAAATATTTGTTCTCATAGGTGTAGTTTAGAATGAAAATAAGTATGAAGAAGAAAAATAGCAATAAGAAAACTACGATTTTGATTATCAAAATATAAAATAAAAAATTAGTAAGAATTTTTTTTAATGTTGGTGTGAGACCTATTATATTTCAATCATATATAATTCTGAACATTCGAAAAAACAAATGAACGAAGAAAAAAAAATCTCATAAATATTTACAAACAAAATGGAAACATATTTAGATTTCAACCAAAAATATAAAAATACCAAAGAGTCATACTTATATCATTAATTGAAAGAGAGAAGCTACTTGTATCATTAATAGAGAGAGAGATTAAATAGACCGGTTATATTAGATTACAACCAAAAATATAAAAATACCAAAAAGTCATACTTATATCATTAATTGAGAGAGAGACTATTTGTATCATTAATAAAAAGAGAGAGAGAGGGAAAGATTAAATAGACCGGTTCAATTTTATTTAAAAGAAAATGAATTAATACATAAGACCCTTATTTTTAGTTTAATTCATATAAATTAAAACATGTTAAAATATTTGTTCTCATAGATTTAGTTTAGAATGAAAATAAGTATGAAGAAGAAAAATAGCAATAAGAAAACCTTGATTTTGATTATCAAAATATAAAATAGAAAATTAGTAGAATTTTTTTTTAATGTTGGTGTGATACTTATTATATTTCAATCATATATAATTCTGAACATTTGAAAAAACAAATGAACGAAAAAAAAAAAAAAAAAATCTCATAAACATTCACAAACAAAATGGAAACATATTTAGATTTCAACCAAAAATATAAAAATACCAAAGAGTCATACTTATATCATTAATTGAGAGAGAGAGGCTACTTGTATCGTTAATATAGAGAGAGAGATCGGAGAGAGAGAGAGATTAAATAGACCGGTTATATTTAGATACAACGAAAAATATAAAAATACCAAAAAGTTATACTTATATCATTAATTAAGAGAGAGACTATTTGTATCATTAATAGAGAGAAAGAGAGGGAGAGATTAAATAGACCGGTTCAATTTTATTTAAAAGAAAATGAATTAATACATAAGACCCTTATTTTTAGTTTAATTCATATAAATTAAAACATGTTAAAATATTTGTTCTCATAGGTGTAGTTTAGAATGAAAATAAGTATGAAGAAGAAAAACAGCAATAAGAAAACCACGATTTTGATTATCAAAATATAAAATAGAAAATTAGTAGAAATTTTTTTAATGTTGGTGTGATACCTATTATATTTCAATCATATATAATTCTGAACATTCGAAAAAACAAATGAACGAAAAAAAAAATCTCATAAACATTCACAAACAAAATGGAAACATATTTAGATTTCAACCAAAAATATAAAAATTATTTAAAAGAAAATGAATTAATACATAAGACCCTTATTTTTAGTTTAATTCATATAAATTAAAACATGTTAAAATATTTGTTCTCATAGGTGTAGTTTAGAATGAAAATAAGTATGAAGAAGAAAAACAGCAATAAAAAAACCACGATTTTGATTATCAAATATAAAATAGAAAATTAGTAGAATTTTTTTTTAATGTTGGTGTGATACCTATTATATTTCAATCATATATAATTCTGAACATTCGAAAAAAAAATGAACGAAAAAAAAAAATCTCATAAACATTCACAAACAAAATGGAAACATATTTAGATTTCAACCAAAAATATAAAAATACCAAAGAGTCATACTTATATCATTAATTGAGAGAGAGAGGCTACTTATATCATTAATAGAGAGAGAGAGAGATTAAATAGACCGGTTATATTTAGATTTCAACCAAAAATATAAAAATACCAAAAAATCATACTTATATCATTAATTGAGAGAGAGACTATTTGTATCATTAATAGAGAGAGAAAGAGGGAGAGATTAAATAGACCGGTTCAATTTTATTCAAAAAATCGGTTCAGTATTTAAAGGACCGGTTTAGTCACTGAAAAGTATGGGTTCATGCCACGTGTCACTATTCTATGCCATTCTAAGAAAAACTCAGCTTTTATATATATATATGACTAGCTTATAACCCGCTCTATGAGCAGGCTTTTAATTTTTTATTATAATTTATTCAAAAAGTAATCAATTTTCTTTTCTCACTCGTTCAACTAATTACTACCAAATATATATATATATATATATATATATATATATATATATTGTTTATAAAATCATTTTGAACAAAAGTTTTTTACTCAATAGTATAAACACGCATTAAATAAATTTAAAAATTCATAAATTTTAATCCTTATAAATTGAATCAAGGATAATACAAAATCCCATAAAAAAAAACTATAAAAACAAATCATAATTCATTATAAAACCTTGAAAGCTAACGTCAGCCATCAATTAAGAATGTTTACAAAAAAAAAAAAATAATACTCACTCAATAACAGCATAAACTAAACAATCGTCATACCTTGTACTAAAATTAATGATAAGAAACTCTCTCTCACCATCATTTCTATGAATTCAGTGTAAATTTTACAAAAGGAAAAATAAACCATTTGAATAATAATAAAAACGGTTGTACAAAAATAGAATAGAAGCGGTTTCAAAATACCAATGAAATAATTAAGCACCCAATAAATTGCTCCAATGGTCCCCGGAATTCCCCAGAATCTGATGTCCCTCTTTTACCATCTCGTTCCTCTTCTCCGACTTGTATATTGTGGCTAATTTCGCATGGTCATCGGAGGCCCTGCACAATTTGACAAACATGGAATTCGGTAAAAAAATTATGAAGCTGGTAAAAGCACACCATACTGCAAAAAAAATAAAAGCACACCATACTGCAAAAAAAAAAAAAAAAAAAAAAAAAAAAAAAAAAGAAGGAAAAGTTTCATACGTCCTTAATCACATGCTTCACAAAAAGTAAATGGAAACCAACATAATAAGAATAATTTTCTTTAGTTTTCCCGTTTGCTGTTTATTACTCAAACATGAACATTATAGGACACATCATTATTTTGGGTCCCCAACTAACAGAGACACTAATCAAGATCTCACATGAAAAAACTAAGATAATGATTGTAATTTCATCAAGACATGACTAACAAATCTATCAGAGAAATGACCAGATTTATTGAAAGAATGAAATACATTCTTGTCAATGGGGCCAGGTATTGATCTGCAATACATTATTTATAATCTCAATCTCACAAGATGCACAATTTTGATCTGCAATAGATTATAATCCATTACATCTCCAAAAGGGAGGAAACAAAAAATATAATAAAAGAAAGAAAGCTCTGGGGTGTGGTTGAGATAGGCCAGGTTCAAATCTTACCAATTACCAAAAAATAAAATAAAAAAACCCTCAGAACTTCAAAGAATTACATGTTAGGATTCAGATTCTAACATATAAGGGTGTGATTTAGGAAAATGATAAATGTACATCATATGTACAACAAAGGTACAACACTCCTCTCACATGAGGTGGACCCCACACACTGTGGGGTCCACCCCATGTGAGAGAGGTGTTGTACCCTTGTTGTACATGTGATGTACGGGAATCACCTCTCAGTGATTTAAGCCATGCTGTGAGGTGGGTCCCTCAGGTCATGTGTGCAGCACACAATAACTTCAATCATTTTTAATTTGAAATCTCAAAATATATACCATTAGCAGCACAAGAGGAATATTTCCCTCGAGGTAATAACGTCTTATGGACTATAACAAAATACGATAAAACCATATGCAGAAAGAAATGGTGTAAAACCACTGTTAACAATGTCATAATTAATACAATATTATTTGTGAAAAGGCTCTAGAGGATGGTGGTAACATCAATAATTTTAAACCTTAGAGTAATTTATGGAATTACGGTACAAAATGTTTAGCATACTAAAAATCATTTTCACCTTGTTGGTATGAAGGAGAGAGATTCAAATACTTAAAGTTGAAAATGTTTTGAAATTGATTGCATTCAGAAAATAAAGTTGCAAAATGAATTTGAATCTAGTTAGGCTTAATTTCTATGAATCCCATAGAGAATACCATTGACCCGACTTCCATCCAATACCAAAACTGCTCCATGGTTCTATCAGTGGATTGGAAGAGATAAAACTCCAGTTCCAAGTTCACATCTATCCCCATTAGCAGGCCAGCTGAATTCCAATCCTTGTATTGTTTCAACAAATTGGGTGTTTGTTATCTGTAATATAAAATTCCAACCAAACATAAAGAATAGGTTCCACTAAAAGATAAGTTGAAGGTGAGTGAAGTATGTAAGCACCTTAAGTGTTCCTTTCTCTAATGAAACCTTGATCGGTTGATAGAGATTCTTGACTTCTGAAAATAATAATTACAGCCATGAGCCATCATACAAACTGGTAAGTGACACACAGTTATTGTGTTGAAAAACTCTGAGCACGTTGTTAAGTTTAAGTATGACATAAAACATCAAGTTACCATGTACTGCAGGATGAGGAGTTCAATCTGGCCACATAATCCCATTCAAACAGAAATTCAAATCATTAGGAATATCCCCACAAAGTCACCTCCATGGCTCCATATGCCCAATGATTTATACCATCTGCACTATCCTTCAATAGTCCCTGTATGTAAACTGCAAATTTCTAACCATCTAATATATTTCCTTCTTATGAGTAATCCCAGAAGATGGAGAGGAGAGGGGGGTGAGAAAGAAAAAGGCATAAGGGAAAACAACTATAAAGCAGATTTAGGAAATAATTAGTGGTACAGGTCTTGGACATCTACTTATTTCAAAAGAAGTATGTAAAAACTAATAAAATTCACAATTTCCAACCAGCTTAAACTTTTAGGATACCACATGATTTAATATGATATCAGAGTAGATGTGACGAATTCAGACCCAAAACTCCACAGGATCATAAACCTGCAAGCTACAAATTAAATTATATCTCACAAAAACCCATCAACAATAATCAAAATCAAATTCAATTAACACCCATCAGTCAAATAAACCCAAATCTTTCAATTTTTCAATGGTTGAAATTTATTCCAAGCTTTCCATGAGAAATAAAGAAAGTGAAATTAAATCTGGACAAAAAACCACTGTAGTTTTTTTTTTTTTTTTTTCTTTTCTTTTCTTAAACCACCCAAGCCAAATCCACAAAGAATAACATAACAAAGTTCCGATATTCTATTTACGTTTTTCTTTCCCAATACGTTCTCTCCAATCAAACAACATTTAACAATATTCATTAATCTATATATATAAAAAATTAAAAAATTAAAAAAATTATAAAAAAAAAACACAATATTCATTAGGCAATATCCAAAAGAAAGGTAACGCCCATTTTCTCCCAGGTCGCAAATAAGGGTAAGAAAAAAAATCTAGTTCCCTCAATATTCTACATTCTTTTATTTCCTACATTTTCAAAGCAAGCAAATAGCATCATAGGATATGCAATTGAATAAAAAAAAAAAAGAAAAAGCTTGAAGAATCAGAATGATACCCATAACCATGTTCAGCGTAATAGGGAAGATTCGAGAAAATCATCTGAGAGTGAGCGAGTGAGAAAAAAAAAAGAAAAACCTAATTGTAGAGAGACAAAGAGAGAGGAGGAGAATATACATACCGAAAGCCCCAATCTGTACTGTCTAATACAGGATTTATCCAATGAAAATAGCAAACAAACAAACAATTCAAGAAAATTTAATAGAAAATAGAAAAATCAAAGAAAAACAGGAAAAAAAAAAAAAAAAAAAAAAAAACTGGATCAGCGACCTCGTCATTGACTCATCGAACACGAACCCCGACGCCGAGTGCAGATAGATCGAGAGGCTTGCGACGTGAGCACCCTGCCAATTCGACAGAAGCCCCAAATCTCTTAAACCCTTCGAATCCCAACCAAGTCATCATTCGAAAATTCGAACAAAAAATTAAAAAAAGCAAAGGCAAAAAAACCAGAGAAAATCGAGAGGAGGTTACGGCGGGTGAGAAATAGGAACGCGATGAGAGTGAGAGTGAGAGAAAAGGGAAAAAACCGTAATCGGAGAGAGAGAGAGAGAGAGAGAGAGAAAAGGAAAACGGAGGAAAAATGAAGAGAGAATAGCGGAGAAGAAAAAAGAAGGGAGAGGGAAAGGGAGAGGAAGAGAGAACGTCCGTCTGGACCGTCTGTGAATTAGAGAGAGAAGGGAGTGACGGTTTTGTCTTCTTTTTTTTTTTTTTTTTTTCGACGATTTGCTTTTATTGAGCGTAATTTTTACGGTTCAGCAAACACGCACGCACTGTTCAGTATTTAATAAATCGCCGGTTCATGTAACGTGGAACAATTCAACACACCACTAAAAGTAAAACTCAGCTTTTATATATATATATATATATATATATATATATATATATATGAATGATGATGTTATGTTAATGCCTTTACGAAAACACGTGGTAAAGCAACATAATCATTATAATGTTCGAATGACATTATGACATTTTAGGTAGGGCCATCTTACCGGCTCCTGCCTGGCCCTTTCCTACGTGGAAATAGCCATTTTAGTTTTAACAATTTTTTTATTTTTTTTCAAAAAGAAAAAAAATTTAAAAATTTGAAAACAAAACAACTACAACACCCCATTTTCTCATTTTTGTTCCCACCGAGCTTCCCCCCAAATTTTCCCTCCCTCTCTCCATCTACCCATTTTCTTCCCACCGTCAACCACCACTGTAACACCCGCCACCGTTGACCACCACGCACGACCCGCCACCGTCGTTCTCCATCTTCGGCCACCGTCGTTCTTCCAGTTTCGGCCGTCTTCCATTTTATTAATGGAATGGCAATGTTTTTCCTCCGTTAGAAAATTATATTAAGTCAAACGCTAAGAGGAATCACCAAACTCACAAGTGATGCAAAATTTATACCCTTAATTTATTAATTACCATTATACCGTTAGTTTTTTTTAAAAAAAAAAAAAAAAAAAAAAAAATTAACTTATTAAAAAAAAAAAAAACTCTCACTTGTGACCAATGGCCGGCCTACTTGAGTAATGTTACACATCATCCCCTTATCCTCCTTTTATCCTCCCAAATTTGATGTGGCTCTTAAAATCACCATTGAATTTATGATAGATCATTAATGAATTTTGATCCAATGGTGATTTTAAGAGTCACATCAATTTTGGGAGGACAAAAGGAGGACAAGAGGATGATGTGTAGCATTACTCGGCCTACTTATGGGTTAAGACGGTTTTTTGTTCTTTCTTTTCTTTTCTTTTTTAGCTGAATTTTTTGCTCTTTTCATTTTTGCTTGGTTTTTTTTTTTTTCTTCTTCTTTATTCAATTTTTCCTTCTTTCTTCTTCATTTTTTTTTTAAAAAAAATTTCTGATTTTTTTAAACATTTTTTTTTGCTTTTCTGAATATTTCGCTTTTTGTCTTTTTGTCTTTTTTTTTTTTTTTTTCCTTTTTCTTTATATATATATTGAATTATTTTATTTTTTACAATATATTTTTGACATTTTCTATATCATCAAATGACCATTATACCCCATCTGTTACGGTTTAAGAGAAAATCTTGATAAAGGTGAGATATTGTCAACCCAACAGTAGATTTTAAGGAATATTGCAAGCATTAAAACATTTGAGAGATATTACAAATTTAATAGTAATTCAAGGAAGATAATTGTAGTTTCTCCAAAAATATATCTTTCATATACATGTTAATTGGTCAAAACCACTGACCACAACTATGGATCTATTAGCTAGCTAGTTCCAGTCGCTTATTTCTTAAACGTCAAAAACTACTTTATTTTATCTTCCTTCCATCATATTAGATTGTCTCCAATATATATATATATATAATATAGTTTTTATTCTATAAAAGTGTTAAGATATATTAAATTATTCCTTTTCAATTAATTACGGATAATTTTCTTAGGAGAAAAATACTTTTGGAGCAACCACCATTTGGCAAAAATAGTAAATTGCCACAGTATTAAATTATATTGTCCGAAGCGTACCATAATAAACCACATTTTAATTTATTCAACAACACATCAGTATTGCGAGATTATTATATATGAAATAAATAGCATTATTTTTGCACAAAACAATTAAAGACATGTCAAAGTTGATTTCTATGTTGTAATGCAAAAGTATCATTGAATTTTACCTTTTGGATCCTTAATTGCATTAGGGCGTGTTTTACATTGAGATTTCGCAGACAAAAGTGTGATTTTTAAACTAAAACACAGAAAATGAATTGTTTGGAATTGTTGAAACGCACAATTTTAACAGCTAAACTGCGATTTTCTCAAACACTTTCAAATCGTTATTTTTAAATTGCACTAATTAAAATCACAAAACCAAACAAGCTCTTACAATCAATCATCTAATCCAAAAATAAATAAATAAATAAGTGCAACAAAGATGAATGATAAAAAGAACAAAACTGAATGCACTCTTTTTTTTAATTTTATTTATTTTCTATACTAAACAGATGGGTCTATTAGCCAAAAAATGATTATTTCACAACCTTTTTATACAATCAGGACATATTGGTGGGATTCATGCATGGTAGGATCCACTCATCCACATGCATGAGTCCTACCAATAGGTCATGATTGTGTGAAAGTTGTGTAAAAATGATTGTAAAAAGGGTTGTACAAGAATTACCTCCTTATTAACCAGTGAGAAATGATATTTACACAACTTTTACATAACACATTTACATGAGGTGAGATCCATGTGAATGAGACCCACCACATAAGTCTCACTCCATATGAATGTGTTGTGTAAAAATTATATACATTTTGTTGTGTAATAATCATTACTGTTGGTACAGTTTCCGGTATGGTGACGTGTCGCCTGGTGATTCGCTGCTGGGTTCTGATCTACAACTTCGATCCTGCAAAAAGAACAAACAACTCATCGGGGGTGCCGACTACGCCCATGCCTAAGTCAGTTCAAATCAATTTTCTAAAGAGTGTTTTCAATCTCAAGAGCTCAAAGAATTCGTGTTTTCATACCTGGTGCGACAGTCTTATTTATAGGCTGGACTTGCGGTCTTACCAGAATTCTTGACGCCTAATTGGATTAGGAGTTTGAGTCCTAGCTTGGTTGAACTTTAACCTTATCTTCAGGGAATTCGAATGAGATTGTAGAGTCCGAAGTTGATTGCGTTCGTACCTCTTTAATCTTAATTCCGTATCAATAGCTACCTTATCCCATTATTTATGGAATTGTGGCTTATCCCTGATCTTCTGGGATTCTGTCCTTATTGCATTCTAAGACAACTGCGGCATACTTCAACCAACCTTCGAGGTGATAATATCCGAGATGTATTCGCTTCGACTTGGAGATCTCGGGATATTGTCGCACCATAACAGGGTTGTGTAAGGTCCGAGATGTTGTTACACTGAAACGTTTATTACTCCGAGGTGTTGTCACACCGGCTTGATATCACCCCGAGGCGCCATCACATCGACTTGATATCACCCCGAGGCGTTATCACTTCGAGGCACAAATATCCGAGATTTGTTCGCTCCGATTAGACAAGGAGATCTCGGGATATTTCATACTGTCACCTGGAATGTTAAGACCGAGACGTTATTATACCTAGACGATCTTTGTTTGCTGGGTTGTACGAATGTCCGAGACGTAACTCCGAGATGGATTGTAACGAATGTCCGAGAAGTAACTTCTAGACGGGTCGTAACGAATGTCCGATACGTACTCCGAGATGTTTCAAAATCCACGTGTCTTTAGAGTTCATTTTATCCCCAACAATAACCCTTAACGAGTACTACTGCAGCAGCTTCACATAAGGATCATCTTCCTAGCTAATCGGTGACAGCAAGTAAACTGTCGCTTTTAAACTTTCTTCTCGTTGCCTAATTGCCACAGTTTTGAGTGTTTTAAAAATGAGGCAGAGAGGTACGTAACCGGACGTTCCTTTCCTCCCAGCACCTATCATGTTGTTTCTTCCTTTAACCATTAAATTACTTACAAAATATCTTAAGGAAGCAATTTTGTCCAAAACCATTTTTTATTCAAACAAAGAATAAAAAATACATTTTAATATTTGGAAGATTACGGACTGCTGAAGGCGATGGTAAACCTGATCTCAACATTTGATTCTGTTGTGAACACGTGTCATTCATAGACTAAATCAGATGTTGATTTATTTCCCCTATACAATTTTATATTATTTTGTAATATTTCGTATTAAGTCTCTGACTTCTTGATTCTAACTCGCGTCTTGAGCTCACAGACCCGATTTACAAACGCCCGCACCAAATCTATAATCCTTGACCTGAGCTCACATATCCAATTTCGACGCGGCCGCACCTGATCCAACTGAGCTCGCAAACCAGCTTTCACCCACGTCCGCACCTTCTGCATCTTAGCTCACTGCTCAATTTTTTTGGCACTTTTTGGGTATGTTTGGCAAGTGAAGAAACATAAGAGAATAGTGAGGAAATAATTTTTGAGTTAATAAAAAGTGAGATATAGATATGATATAAAGTGTTAGAACATATACTGATTTGGTGATGTGTTGATCTTCGAGAGCCCTTAACCTGCAATAAAGGAAGCTGCGTCGGAGAAGTTTGACAATTTCACTCTGATGCCTAAGTCAGTATTTTCTTGAGTATGTGTATCTTTTTCATCACAGAGAATTGATCTCAATACCTATGTATTAATGGGGTATTTATAGGTGGAGTGGCGAGTGCAGTTTCTTTTTTCCCAGGCCACGTGCCAGGCTTAGAGGGCTTGCCGAGATTCCGAATTGTGGTTTGCATGCCGCAATAATCGGAGAGTTGGTTTTTAACCGATTCCGGATCACCGCAATAATCAGGGAGTCGATATTTTACCGACTCTGGATGAGTAAGACTCGGTAGTTGATTATTATGAGCTTATTGGGCTTGGATGTTGATGGGCCCAATCGATCCGATCCCTATGATAATTGTTGCTGGGCTTGGTTGATATTGGGCTCGGCCCATTCCAGTAGGTCGGGATATTTTCCCAACATAAAGTAAAAGAAATTTGTATAGAACAGTGAAAAAGTTTTGTATTGTAGTAGATTTTTTTATATGAATAGTAATAAAAAAATATTGACGTAATATAAAAAGTAAAAAAAGTTATAATGTTTTGATGTTGATTGTTTTTAAAAATGTGAAAATAAAGTTGAAAATTTTTGTGTTGCTTGCCAAACAAAGCCAAAGGCCTTTTTATGAAACTCTCGTTTAGGACATGCGTCTCTTTTATGTGTACGATCTTTAGTCACTAATTAATGCCGAGTAGGACATTTTAATAGCCATTTAAAAATGTTGATGAAAAAAAAATTACTAACACAATTTAATAAATATAAGTAATGTCTATTACAGTACAAGAAAACTATATATATAAAGTGGTTTAAATTATTAGAGACCAAATTATTATAGTGTAGCAGTGCATGCCTAGTGGCCACGGATCCCTCGGTCTCTGCTCAACGGTCTGAAAAAAAAATGTGGTGAGCTCCCAACCTTCTTGGGGGCTTGGATGCAAGTTGTGTGTTTCCCTATCCCCAAGAACTCAAAGATTTTTATTCAAAAAAAAAAAAAAAAAAAAAAAAAAAAGTACTCAAAGATTCAAAGGTTGGTGAAAAAAAAAAAAAAAAAATTGAAAGAAAATGTGGTGAGACGTTGGCATTCACTTAAAATAATTAAGGTGATTGTTTTTCACTAGTTGGATCATTTTCGGTATAATTTGCAAGTAAATGTGGTTGAGAAATGGGTTTTATGAAAGAAGTCGAAATTAAACGTAAAATTTTAATGAAGAAGTGAAATTGTAAAAAAAAATATTGAAATATGAATCTGTTAAACTGACATTTTTTAAAGTTTAATGAAGTGATTGTAAAAGTAATGAAAGATTAAAGGTTATAACTTTTGAATTCTTGCAATTCTGGTAACTTGACTTCTTATAAGTAATGTCAAAATTAATAGTGGTAAAGTGAAGTTTTTCATTTTTTAATAAGTTAAAATTTATTAAAAATTCAACAAAAAATAAATAAATACAAAGGTTTCATAAGCAGCACTCAAAAATAAGATGGCCTAAAAGTCGAAGGGTTCTACACTAGCAATTGCGGGTAAGAAGGCAAACATGGACAAATAAAACTAAAGATTACATCATAAAAGCCATAAGACCCAACTAAAAATTCATTAAGGAAGAATCCCAAACACTAGAAGGGCAAAATTGTCCAACAAAATGTAAAATAACAATTTATCCTTATTTTTAAAAGAACATGCTCCTCTCTAGTTCATTTTAAATGAAAGAAAACATAAAATTAAAATAAAATAATTTACAATACAAATGATCCCTATTTATATAAAAAGAATATAAAATGATATATGTAGAGAGAATATAATCAAATCAAAATTGAATGTATTTAAATCTGATTTGATTATATTCAATTATAATTAATGAGGATTAAATCAAATCCTCCAATATATGGAGAGTACCGTAATTTATGGTATTAATATATTCTCTAACATTCTCCTGCAAACTCAAGGTGAAAGATTCTGAAATCTTAAGTTTGATTTTTTTTTTTTTTTTTTTTTTTTTTTTTTTTTTAATGTTGGGTCGGATATAACCCAGTTTGAAGAACAGCTTTCGTCTTCCTTCTTCTTCATCTTCTTCTTCAAGCTAACTGTGGGCTAAATGTTTCTTCTTCTTCTTCTTCTTCGTTTTCATCTTCTTATTCTTCAAGCCAATTGTGGGCTAAATGAGTCTAGGTAGCGAGGTTTCAGATAATATCTCGAAGGCTAAATACATAATGGGCCAAAGAAAAAGGAGCCTACTATAGGCTAAAATGGGCATAGGTTTTAAAGAATACCACAAATGCCAAAATAATATGGGCCAAAATAAGAAGCCAACAATGAGTTGAAATGGGCCCGGATTTGAAATGGGATTGGATTTGAAACAATACCACAAAGGCTAAATACAAGTAATAGGCCAACAAATGGCCCAGACAATGTGGGCAACTTTGGCCTCTTTTATGGGCTTTCCTTTTCTTTTCTTTTGTTTTTTTTTTTTTTTTTTTTTTTTTTTCTTTTTTCTCTCTCCTTTTCTCTGAACAACAATCGTCTTTATCAACAACTGCTACAAGAAGGTGACAGGAATAAGAGCAGATGCGATCACAACCTTGAAGAGAACGGTGGGCCTCATGAACGGCTGGCGAAAGAGCGATAAGGTGGTGACTGTGACGGTGAGGAGAAGTGGTGATTTAACATTAAACAAGACGTTCGACGTGTGTGATAACTGTATGAACAGTTCGGATGCGTGTATTCTTTTTATTAGATATAAAGGGTATCATAGACATGTGACTCAACAATTTTAAAATCCTTTAAAAATTTAACGAAAAAGGAATGAAGAAATTATTTAATAACACAGTGCGAACCTTTGTAAATGATTTTGATAATTAACTTCTTAAACCTTAAAAAACGATTGGATAACGGGTAACACCTCACCAAAAACCGAAATATTTGCTCTTTTTACATAATTAAGCCAAATATAATCGGGTTTAGGGCGATAGGCTTGAGGACAAGTACGTACGTCGTTTGTCATCTTGTAATTTAGGACTCCAACAAATTATATGACTAAAGTAGGACAAATTAACCATCGTTAGCATTGCCAGATCTGCTACTTTATTCTCTTAATCCTTCTTGATAGTAGCTGTTTTTACTCTTTTTTTAAATATATTTCCTTACTTTCCTTCCAGGCAATCTTGTCTGAAAAATAAACTTGTCAAGAAAATATTTTATTGTTCCAATTAAGCATTAAAAAACATCATAAATAAGAAACATCAAATGTACTTAATTAACTACAAAATGTTTGATCGATCTATACAGAAAAAAGACAAAGATTTCCTTCCCTAGCCTTCTCCACATTCACAAGAACAACAGTAGCTAGCTAAGAAATCCAGTGATACCATGGATCATAACAAAAATGGTCTTATTTTTGCAGTCGGATTCCCTCTTAGCGTTATTCTAATATCTTTATTCTTAACCATTGCTTCCTATCTCTGCACCCCCAACAACAACAACCCATCTCATAATCAAAACAGTACTACTTCCCCACAAAACACTGACCAAAACTTTGTCGCCATTGAGTTAGACGGCGGCCTGGACGAAGCAACTCTCCATAGCTTCCCGAAGCTCCTTTACTCCCAATACAATCTCAAGAAAAGCAGTTCAGCTAGCGTTGCTTCTTGCTGCTCCATCTGCTTGGCGGATTACAAAGAAACTGACGTGCTTCAGTTGCTACCTGGTTGCGGCCATCTCTTCCATCTCAAGTGCGTCAACCCTTGGTTAAGGCTCCGTCCTTCTTGCCCGCTGTGTCGAAAGTCGCTGGTTGCAGCTCCGGTAGTGTCTCCTCTCGTTGATCAGATGCCTCCCTTGGCAACTCGGCAAGATCAGCTCTAGAGTTTTTCTTACAAATTTTTTTTCTTTCTTTTTTTTTTTTTTGGGTAATGAAACATTGGCGAAAGTTCATTTACCATACCCAATCAATTGTCGTTGTTTTTGTAATTATTTTCCTAAATTTTAAAAAACTTTCAATTTAGTATATTCATCTTTCAATTTATTTTTATTTTTTTTTAATTTCACCCCTTCACTAGAATTTTTCGTTAAATTCTATTAAATTTTTTAAAATAATCGTTTATACAAAAAAATTTTAAGATTCAGGTGTGAGTATTTTACAAATTACGTTAAATTCTGACCTGACCAACGCTTAAATCCTTACATTTTTTTTTTCTTAAAAAGTATGGGTATTTTGAGAATTTTGACATCAATCCGTTAAAATTTAATGGAAGAGTGAAATTGAAACAAAAAAAAAAAAATTAAAAGATAAATACACTAAATTGAGAATTTTTTAAATTTAAATTCCTAAAAAGTATGGGTATTTTGAGAATTTTGACACCAATATGTTAGGATTTAACGGAAGGTTGAAATTGAAAAAAAAAATTAAAAGATAAATACACTAAATTAAAAAAAAATTAAATTTAGAAAAGTAATTACAATATGATTAAAGTGCCAGGGGTTAAGGAAATTTTTCCGTAAAACATTTTAAGGTCTTCGTTATCTTTTTTCACTCCCTAGGAAATGAGATAGAGGAAAGATGTTTCAAATGATGAACAATTGGTAAAGAAAATTTATCTTTGAGTGCCTTTAGAAACTGAAATTAATGGGAAGAAACTATTTCATAGTCAAGATTACATTTTATGTATTTAACGATATATTTTGTTACATAAGGAATATATTGTCATAATTTTTAAAATTTTCAAATAACATGGTGCCATATACACTATTACATACAATAAAATAATTAAAATTTGAATCGTTAAATAGTTTCCTCAATTTATTTTGAAATACAGAGCATCCTGTTTCATTAGAACTAAACTTACAATTATATAAATCTTCAAATGATGGAAAATAATACATTTTAGTACTCAGGATTAGGGCTGGCAATTTTGACACGACCCGACAACCCGACACGAAATTAGTTGATCTGGGTCTATTTGGGTCATAAACGGGTCTACCCGTTTGTGACCTGTTTAACTCAGTCTAGCAAGTCACGGGTGACCCGCCAAATACGATTAACTTTTCTTTTTTCTTTTTTTTTTCTTTTTTTTTTTTAAAAAGGAGAATGGATATAAAATTGTAGTGATATAAAATAAGATGGGGCAAAATTGTAATTTAAAAAAGAGTGAAGCTAATAATAAAATTAGATCATGCTTGGTCTTATCCACAGCCACGTGTATGGGCCGTGTGGCTGTGGATTGTTTTGGGAGATACTTTCTCCCCTTAGGCCTTATTCCCTTAACCTGAGTCCTGACGTCTCTCCCCTTTTCCTTTTATTTCTCTTTTATTTCTTCCTTTTCTTTGTTTCTTCTTCTTATCTCCTTCTCCGTTCTCCCGTCGCGCGCACATTAGATTGAGTGGGAGAGAAAGGATCTGAGAGAGAGAGAGCTGATCAGTGACTCCGTGAGAGAGACGCAAAAATTAGAAGAAGAAGAAGAGAAGAGTATGGGTTTTCAGCAGAGATCAAGAAAGAAGAGGTCGGAGCTGGCTAAAGCCCTCTTGTCTCCAATGGCCGATCTATGTAACCCTATTTTGTTTTTTCTTTTTTCTTTTACAAGGGCAATATTTTCTTATTGATTTTCGTTGTTGCAGATTTGATATTTTTGTTTTTAATTTAATAGTTTTTTGTGAAGAACACTTCATTTTTTTGTTATTTCATCGAAGATGTTGTGTTTCCTTTTTTTTTTTTTTTCCCTCTCTATTGCAATATTGATCTCATTTACATCCCTATTCCTTGCAAAATGGTAGTCCAGCTTTTTTTATTTGCCATGAATGATGAAGTTGCAGTTCATTTGAGTCTTAGAAGTCAAAACGGGTCAAATGAGTCGTGTCGACCCGATCCGACCCATTATGTTAAATGGGTTTCACAGGTCGTGTCCGATAACCCGTGAAATTGTCATGTCGTGTTTAGAGCCCCGACCCATTAAGATAAATGGATCGTATTTGGGTTTAGCTTAAACGGGTTGCAGGTCTCTACAGGTCGTGTCGGTACCTATTTTGCCAGCATGTAAGGATGCCACTTTCCACGCTGGAAATACAACTTCGATCGATGTACTCGTGTTGTGCAAATTCTTCAATAGCATAGTCATTAGTCAATGATAATGCTTGAGTATGAACTCTAATCTTTTACTTTCCACCGATATATATATATATCTTTTAATTTTTGCAATATCTCTTCTATTTTATTATCGGAACGACAATGTTTCTCCTCCGTTAGAAAATTATATGGGATTTGAATTAAGTCAAACACTAAGAGGAATCACCAGACTCACAAGTGATGCAAAATTTATACCCTTAATTTATTAATTACCATTATACCGTAATTTTTTTATTTTTTTTTATAAAAAAAAAAAAAAAAACCTTAACTTATTAAAAAAAAAAAAAAAAAAAAAAAAAAACTCTCATGGTTTAAGAGACCATTATACTCCATCTGTTACGGTTTAAGAGAAAATCTTGATAAAAGTGAGATATTGTCAACCCAACAGTATTGAATTAAGGAATATTTCAAACATTTACATTTGAGAGATATTACAAATTTAATATTAATTCAAGGGAAATAATTGTAGTTTCTCCAAAAATATATCTATCATATACATGTTGGTTAAAACCACTGACCACAACTATGGATCTGTTAGCTAGCTAGTTCCAGTCACTTATTTCTTAAACGTCAAAAACTAATTTATTTTATCTTCCTTCCATCATATTAGATTGTCTCCAATATATATATAATATAGTTTTTATTCTATAAAAGTGTTAAGATATATTAAATTATTCTCTTTTAATTAATTACGGATAATTTTCTTAGGAGAAAAACACTTTTGGAGCAACCACCATTTGGCAAAAATAGTAAATTGTCACAGTATTAAATTATATTGTTCGAAGCGTACCGTAATAAACCACATTTTAATTTATTCAACAACACATCAGTAATGCGAGATTATTATATATATGAAATAAATAGCATTGTTTTTGCTCAAAACAAAGACATGTCAAAGTTGATTTCTCTGTTGTAATACAAAAGTATCATTGAATTTTACCTTCTGGATCCTTAATTCTATTAGGGCGCGTTTTACATTGCAATTTCGTAGATAAAAGTGTGATTTTTAAACTAAAACACAGAAAATGAATTGTTTGTAATTGTTGAAACGCACAATTTAAACAGTTAAACTGTGATTTTAAAAGTCAAATTGCGATTTTGTCAAACGCTTTCAAATCGTTATTTTTAAATTGCACTAACTAAAATCGCAAAACCAAACAAACCCTTACAATCAATCATCTAATCCAAAAATAAATAAATAAATAAGTGCAACAAAGATGAATGATAAAAAGAACAAAACTGAATGCACTCTTTTTTTAATTTTATTTATTTTCTATGCTAAACAGATGGGTCTATTAACCAAAATATGATTATTTCACAATCTTTTTACATAATTTTCACACAATCAAGATATATTGGTGGGATCCATGCATGGTAGGATCCACTCATCCACATGCATGAATCCTACCAATAGGTCATGATTGTGTGAAAGTTGTGTAAAAAGGATTGTAAAAAGGGTTGTACAAGAATCACCTCCCTATTAACCAGCCGTGAGAAATGATATTTACACAACTTTTACATAACACACTCACACGAGGTGAGATTCATGTGAATGAGATCCACCACATAGGTCTCACCCCATATGAATGTGTTGTGTAAAAATTGTATACATTTTGTTATGTAATAATCATGACCCTTTGTAACTAACCCTTAACCAGTACTACTCAGCAGCTTCACATAAGGATCTTCTTCCTAGCTAATCGGTGGCGGCAAGTAAACTGTTGCTTTTAAACTTTCTTCCCGTTGCCTAACCGCCATGGTTTTGAGTGTTTTAAAAATGAGGCACAGAGGTACGTAACCGGACGTTCCTTTCCCCCCAGCACCTATCATGTTGTTTCCTCCTTTAACCATTAAAAATTTATATATATATATATATACAATTAAATATCAAATTACTTATAAAATATCTTAAGGAAGCAATTTTGTCCAAAACCATTTTTTATTCAAACAAAGAATAAAAAATACATTTTAATATTTGGAAGATTACGGACTGCTGAAGGCGATGGCAAGCCTGATCTCAACATTTGATTATGTTGTGAACACGTGTCATTCATAGACTAAATCAGATGTTGATTTATTTCCCTATACAATTTTATATTATTTTGTAATATTTTGTATTAAGTCTCTGACTTCTTCATTCTAACTCGTGACTTGAGTTCACAGACCCGATTTTACAAACGCCCGCACCAAATCTATAATCCTTAACCTGAGCTCACATATCCAATTTTTATGCGCCCGCACCTGATCCAACTGAGCTCGCAACCCAGCTTTCACCAACGTCCGCACCTTCTCCGTCTTAGCTCATTGCTCAGTTTTTTTTGGCACTTTTTGGGTATTTTTGGCAAGTGAGGAAACGTAAGAGAATATTGAGAAAATAATTTTTGAATTAATAAAAAGTGATATATAGATATGATATAAAGTGTTGGAACAAATTTCGATTTGGTGACGTGTTGATCTTCAAGAGCTCTTAATCTGCAAAAAAGGAAGCTGCGTTGGGGGAGACTGTCAATCCTACTCCGATGTCCAAGTAAGTATTTTTTTTTATCACAGAGAATCGATATTTGTGTATTAATGAGCTATTTATAGATAGAGTGGCGAGTGCAGTTTCTTTTTTCTTGGGCCATGTGTCATGCTTAAAGGGCTTGTCGAGATTCTGAATCGTGTTGTGCATGCCGCAATAATCGGGGAGTCGGTTTTTAACCAATTCCAGATAGCCACAATAATCGAGGAGTCGGTATTTTACCGACTCTAGATGAGTTGGACTCGGTAGTTGATTATTATGAGCTTATTGGGCTTGGATGTTTACTGGCCCAATCGATCTGATCCCTATGATAATTGTTGCTGGGCTCGGTTGATATTGGGCTTAGCCCGTTCCCGTGGGTCGGGATATTTTTCCAACATAAAGTAAAATGAATTTATATAGAAAAGTGAAAAAATTTTGGATTTTAGTAAATTTTTTTATTTGAATAGTAATCAAAATTTATTGATATGATATAAAAAGTGAAAAAAAGTATAAATATTTTGATGTTGATTGGTTTTAAAAAAAAATGAGAAAATAAAGTTTAAATTTTTTGTGTTGCTCGACAAACAAAGCCAAAAGCCTTTTTATGAAACTCAAGTTTAGGACATTGCATGCGTCTCTTTTTTGTGTACGATCTTTAGTCACTAATTAATGCCGAGTAGGGCATTTTAATAGCCATTTAAAATGATGATAAAAAAAAAATTACAAATACAATTTAATAAATATAAGCAATGTCTATTACAATACAAGAAAAATATATATATAAAGTGGTTTAAATTATTAGAGACCAAATTATAATAGTGTAGCAGTGCATGCCTAGTGGCCACGGATCCCTCGGTCTCTGCTCAACGGTCTGAATAAAAAATGTGGTGAGCTCCCAACCTTCTTGGGGGCTAATTGGATGCAAGTTGTGTGTTTTACTATCCCCAAGTACTCAAAGATTCAAAGGTTGGTGAAAAAAAAGAAAAAAAAAAAAATGAAAGAAAATGTGGTGAGCAGTTGGCATTCACTTAAAATAATTAAGGTGATTGTTTTTCACTAGTTGGATCATTTTCGGTTTAATTTGCAAGTAAATGTGGTTGAGAAATGGGTTTTGTGAAAGAAGCCGAAATTAAACGGAAAATTTTAATGGGGAAGTGAAATTGAAAAAAAAAATATTGAAATACGAATCTGCTAAATTGACACTTTTTAAAATTTAATAAAATGATTGCAAAAGTAATGAAAGATTAAGAATTTTAACTTTTGAATTCTTGTATTTCTGGTCACTTGACTTCTTGTAAGTAATGTCCAAATTAATAGTGGTAAGTGAAGTTTTTCATTTTTTTAATAAGTTAAAATTTATAAAAAATTCAACAAAAAATAAATAAATAAAAAGGTTTCATAAGCAGCACTTAAAAATAAGATGGCCTAAAAGTCGAAGGGTTCTACACTAGCAATAGCAGGTAAGAAAGCAAACATGGACAAATAAAACTAAAAGATTACATCATAAAAGCCATAAGACCCAGCTAAAAATTCATTAAGGAAGAATCCCAAAAACTAGAAGGGCAAAATTGTTCAAAAAAAAAATGTAAAATAACAATTTTATCCTTATTTTTAAAAGAACCTGCTCCTCTTCGGTTCATTTCATTACTTCCAGGGTAAACATAGAAAATTTAATGTAAATTTATTGAAAAAGAGATCTTCAATTCGTAGTTCCAAATTTCTGATACGATTCTAAGAGTACAAGTGGAATGAATAACAAGTGATCATCACGACCTAAAAAATAAAATTTGAGGCCAGTGCCCCAATGCAAAGTAAAAGTTGTAGATCATCCTAGAATGGCAAATACTACCAAACACAATTGAAAACCCCAGCCAAAGAAAGTTTTAGAAGAACCCACACGGAACCTGCTCGGCGTCGATGCAATAGACTTCTCAGCGGGAGCCCCGGCTTCGGGAGGATAGCCATTAGGGGATGGCACTGGAGGGTTAGATCCCCTCTCGTACGTGGAGACGGCGCGGGTGATGAAGATGGAGGAGCAAGAAGCGGCGAAGGTGACGGCGACGGAGTCGGTTGAGGTCGCTTGGGGCAATCGTGCACCTTAACGGAAATCTTCAGCCCTAGAGCACAGTTGTTTGAGAAGTTGCTGATGAAATAGTAAACACCTTTCTCCGTCAATGGTAAAATAGCCGGACCAATGTTCAAGACCTTAATGGGGTTGCATACAGTGCAACTCTCGTACTCTTGCTTTGACACTTGAATCACATCGTTATTTCCAGTCTCAAATCCAAAACCTACAAGAGAGATATAGTCAAAAGAAAATCATTAGAATTAGATAATATGTAACGTGTAATTTGCGCACAAGATGCAAGGACGGAATCAAAATTTTTAATTTAAAGGGCTAAGAGACTAAACCAAGATTTTTGATCCAGGGGTTGAAGTATGAATAAATCATATGTACGTGTAATTTGTGCAAAAGATCAATGTAGGGATAGAATTAAGATTTTTAATTCGGATGAATAGGAGACATAACGAAGATTTCTAATTCAGAGAATTAAAGTATGAATAAGTCATATGTACATGTAATTTTTGCACAAGATCGATGCGGGATGGAACCGAAATTAATTTCTGATTCAGAGGGTTAAGAGACATAACTAAGATTTCTAGTTTGAATTAAAGTATGAAAGAATCATATATATATATATATATATATATATATATATATATATACACGTGTAATGTGTGCACAAGATGCAAGAACGGAACCAAGACATCTAATTTGATGGTCTAACAAATGGAAACAAGATTTCTGATTCAAAGAGTTAAAGTATGAATGAAGGGTTAGCGTAATTTTTAAGGCTAAAAACACAAACATGCATATATATAAATAAAAAAAAATTCTAAAAAATAAAAATAAAAACCAAGGGGCCTAGGCTATTGCGGCGCCTTTGGCCTATATGTAGTTCCGTCCGTGACCACATTATTATATATATATATATATATATATAATATATATATATATATATATATATATATATATATATATATCGAGCTTGGAAAGGGTGCTAGAGTTACTGAGAGAGTCGCCTGTCCGGAAGGTTTTGGAGGAGGACCAGCGGGTGTAAAAATGAGGGGTGGGTGGTATGGACCAGACCGAGTCTCCTACGCTGTACTGCACGCCAGGTGGGCATGCTGTCGGGCAACCAGACCAGCAACCATATGCGGAACCAAAGAAGTGAGCCACCACCATCACCATAACTACATCTAATACAATGAAAGCTTCTGATCTGAGAGCAGCCATTGAAGAAGGTAGACAGAGAAAAGAGAATGAAGAGGTTTAGGAGACAGCAAGCAAGGAGATGTAACGGGTTATTAATATAGGAAACAAAAATGTAACGTATATATGTAGCAGTTATATATTATTAAGCGCTCATAACGGACTTATCAATGTGTAGAAGAGCGTTGAAAATCTAGTCAATCGGTTTAATTTTCCCAGCTTTGCCAGGCTTCAACTCAAGTTTTTGTGAGCAGAGAAAAGCTCTTGAATGTTTTTCAAAACGGGGATTATATTGAAGCAATTATTTGACTGTTTGATTTTTCTATATTCTGAAGGAATTCCAATATGGCTCTCTCTCGATGACCACGTCAATTTGTAAATAACTTTGTAGTAAATGTTGTGGACAAGGATCCTAGATGATCGAGTCATTTCATGGTCGATCAGGATGTAATGTTGCTGGATCTAATAGTGTAAATAATATGTCATATCATTTAAATTTTTTTGAATGAAATGCCAACATTTTTATCACATGTAGCATCAATTAGACCGCTACATACAACAACATTTAATCATGACCATGAAATGACTTCTCTCCATTTCAAGTAAAATGGAGATGGTCCTATTCCAAAAGTTGTAGTACCCCCATCACCATTCTTATAAGGAACTTGTAGTAAAAATTATATATCCCTAACCACACTCAATATAAAATATAGTCATTTCACAATTTGATTTCGAGAGCATCCAATAGTGATGGGGGATCAACTGGTTTCCCTGCAAGGTCACTACTTATCTTAACACACGTGCTCATGGGAGCCCGGGCATGACTCTTCTCATCTAGACCAAAATGTTTAACCAGATCCTTAGTATACTTAGATTGAGAGATGAAAATGCCTTCAGCAGTTTGTTTGACTTGAAGACCAAGAAAGTAGTTCAACTCCCCAAGAATGCTCATCTCAAATTCCTGCTTCATCTCCTCAGAAAATTCATGGGCTAGGGAATAGAGAGTAGCTCCAAAAATAATGTCATCAACATATATTTGAGCAATGAGCTTGTGAGTACCTTGATTTTTGACGAACAAGGTTCGATCAGCCTGTCCCCTTGTCAACCCCTTGGCCAAAAGATATTTGGTGAGACGCTCGTACCATGCTCGAGGAGACTGCTTAAGACCATATAGAGCTTTCTTCAACTTGTAGACATGATGGGAATGATGAGGATCTTGAAATCCTTTCGACTGTTCTACATAAACTTCTGCTTGAAGAATACCATTCAGAAAAGCACTCTTTACATCCAATTGATACAGCTTGAAACCAAGATGGCAAGCGATGGAGAGAAGAATTCTGATGGTTTCTAACCTGGCAACCTGAGCAAAAGTTTCATCAAAGTCTATTCCCTCAATCTGAGTATATCCCTGGGCAACAAAACGTGTTTTATTCCTGACTACTGTACCATGCTCATATGACTTGTTCTTGAAAATCCACTTGGTGCCAATAATATTATAATCAGCAGGTCGGGGAACCAAAGTCCAAACATCATTTCTGGTAAACTGATGAAGCTCATCATGCATGGCGGACACTCAGCTTTCATCTTGCAGGGCTTCATCAACTTTCTTGGGCTCTGTCTATGCAAGATAGCAGCTGTAGGAAACTTGATTAGCTACTTCACTTGACAGCTGGATGACTCTGTTTCTTAGCCTACGCCCTTCTTCAACGAACCCAATGAGCTACTGGGGGGATGATTGAGGGCTTGTTTGGTAAATAATTTTGTTGTGGAATATTTGTGGGTTGTGTAGTAAGAAGTGATTGATGTGATATAAAATTTAAGAATGTTTTATAGAAAAGTGAAAAAGTTTTGTTTTGTAGCGAATTTTTTTATTTAAATAATAATAAAAAAAATGATTGATGTGATATAAAAAGTGTAAAAAAATTAGAATATTTTTTTTTTGGGAGAAGTGAAAAAAAATAAAAGAAAGTGTGAGTAGTTTGCCAAACTAACCTTGAGCTTTACCCATGACCGCTTAGGAGGATTTGCAGGATTATCTTCATTTTCAAAAGCACTGGCAGTAGTATTAGAAGTTGTTAGGAATGGGAAGAGATTCAGCTGGAGACATACCTGGAGAAGTTTTGATCACGTCAGCTGAAATGACAGGTTGTTCGGCAGAATTGAGCTGATTTTCCTCCACCTTGCTTGGTGTCTCAACTTCTTCATCATCAATTATAACATTGATAGATTCTATCACAGTCTCTGTCTTTTTATTGCACACCCTGTAAGCACGACTGTTTGTGGAATATCCCAAGAGTATTCCTTCATCACTTTTGGGATCAAATTTCTTAAGATTCTCCCTATCACGAAGAATATAACATTTACTTCCAAAAGTTTTGAAATACTTAACTGTTGGCTTTTTACCTCGCCAAATCTCAGAGGGAGTCTTATTTGTTTCAGGCTTCAAGTAGACTCTGTTGATAACATGACATGCCGTATTGACAACTTCTCCCCAAAAATGTTGAGTCTTACGTGTCTTTTAGATGGTTCATCAATCTTTTTTTTTAAGTGGACATTTTGTTATCAGCCTACCCAAAAAAATCACAATCACCAATTTTCTACATGAAAATAAAATAAAAATAAAAAGGCAAAAATATCATAAACTACCAACGAAAAAAATATAACACACAAAATTGATTTAAAAAATTACCTTGTAGTTTATACAGTTGTACCACTTTCTACCAAAATTGGAAGTAGTCCAAGAATTCCTTATAGGGGAAGTAACTCCACAGTGACATAATGGACGTCCACTTGAAGCATCACTATTTGCAGACATTATTTTGCCGTGCCTACGCAAAAGAGAATTAATTAAATTATGTATCATTCCTCAACCCTAATATCCACCCAAACAACTCATCTCAACAACTCAAAAGTGCCGGTCCATTCCAAAATTTCTTGCTTTAAATTAATTTAAAGCCTAACCAAAATTTGAAAAGCTTTTGAAAATTTTCAGGGAGTCCATCCAAAGTGATAAGCATTCAAATAAGCACTAATGCACTAAGCATGGTGCAACTACAAGCAAATATTGTTCCCTACATGTAAAATTCAATATAATTTGGCAGCTTGGTATTCTACAAGAAAATTTTGGAATTAAAGGACATACAATGAATCATATTTCAAGCGATTCCACTAGTCTAAGACACACACTCCAAACCGATAATATTAGTCTATAACAATTATAATTCCTTTAATCTCGTACAAACCAACAAATCATGCTGCGGAAACTAATCTAAGAACAAAGAATCTCTCTTCTAGAGACCAACGAAAAATGATCCTTCCATCCAAAAATCAATCCTCCAAGTTCTTACCCAAAGAAAAACAAAATAGAAAACCCAGAAAATCTTACCCATTTTCCAATCAAACAAAACAACCCACCAATTCTTCCCTTTAGAGAGAGAGAGAGAGAGGACTTAGTATTTAGAAAGCCGGATCTGGAGCTGGTGCAATGTCACCAAGGTGGTGCATGGGTGGCATTCGATAGCCGAGCGCCGAATCTCAAGCTGGTGTGGTGGGTGGGTGTCGCCGGAGGTGGGGGGAGAGCTCCATTTATGTCGAAATAATTTGTCTGTAGCATTACTCTTATAAGTGAAAGATGTCAGGCGAGCTTTAGTGTAAAAATAAGGGCATTATGGGAAATTCAAGTCAGCATTGGTCATGTGGACAGCACATAGTTTATTTTCCATCCAACTTGGCGGGGAGATCTAACGGAGTGGCCTTTTTGGAATACAGTGGTAGTTTTATAGGTCGCTATAGCACACCTAGAAATTCAGGAGGTTATTCTAAAATCGGTTATTAGTTTAGATCCATAGAATGTAAGTTATGTTACATTCAACCCAACATTCATTTTTTATAACTGTTGTAGGGTCTTATGACAGCTTTTGAAAAGGTAGTTCCAATGGTAGATTTTCAGATTTGTGTTAGGCATTTATATACCAACTTTAGGTACATAGGGGGCATCGAGGTGTGGTCCTGAAGGATAAGTTATGGGCTGCAGCATCTCCCTACAATGATGGGAAGTTTACTACCCATATGGATGAGTTATGGGCTGAAGGATACCAACTTTAGGTACATAGGGGGCATCGAGGGGTGGTCCTGAAGGATAAGTTATGAGCTGCAGCATCTCCCTACACTGAAGGGAAGTTTACTACCCATATGGAAGAGTTGAAGGGAATGAACAGGGATGCCCATGAATACATACTTGAGCAAATTTGATCCTAGTGTGTAGTCCAAAGCATGGTTTAGTGAGTACCCAAAGTGTGATCTTCTTGTCAATGACATATGTGAGTGTTTCAACTCCTACATTCTAAAGGCTCGTGACAAGCCTATTTTGACAATGTTCAAGATGATAAAGAAAAAGCTCATGAGGCGATATTAGGTTAAGAGAGATGGCATTGAAAAATTGACTGGGAAGTTATGCCCTCAAATTGCTTCGAAGTTAGAGGCAATTGGGATAGAAGCAATGGAGTGCATTGCGACAATTGCTGGTGAGAACATGTTTGAGGTTTCTTCTCCCAATAACAGACAGTTTGTAGTGGACTTGGGTAGAAAGAGGTGTGGTTACAGACAGTAGGAAATGACTGAAATCCCTTTCCCCAATGCATTTTCTGCCATACTATACAATTATGGGAATTCCGAGGATTATGTCGATGAATACTATACTATAAGGAGGTCCAAAAAAGAATATGCTCCAATTATATACCCAATGCCCAATGAGAAACAATGGATAAAAACCCAGCATGACAACTTGGAACCCCAAGAGTAAGAATGACCTCGAGTAGACCCAAGAAGTTAAGAAATAAGGGTCTTGATAAGAGTATAGACTCGAAAAATCCAAATAGAATGAGGAATTTGGAGCAAGGATGATATGCTCCAAGTGTAGGAACTTGGGGCACAATAAAAGAGCGTGTCCAATGAATAGGAGTGAAGCATCAAATGTTAGAGGATCTGCAACAAGTGTTGACTTCCTACCCCACCTCCAGCACTCCTACATTGATCAAAGCCAAACATAGGGATGTACAAAAGGTACTTCAGTCTTATATTTGACTAATCTTTATCCGCACTTCTACTAAAAGTTGATTTTGCTATTTTTGTTCAAAGAAAGGTCAACCAACAAATGGTAGTGGCAATGTTGGCCCACAATTATCTGTTGTACAAAAGGGACTTCAATATACATTTCTCAAATTTTTGTTTTACTCATTTCTTGTTTTTTACCATTAATATATTTGCCATGTGATTTTTTTTATTTTTTTTATTTTTTTTATTTTTTGTGGATGAAGAGTATGAGGAAAATGAAGGTAACTGGCACTACTAGTAGTACTAGTGATCCATAAGGCTCCACTATACTAAAGGTACATAAGTATACATTTCTCAAAAAAAAAAAAAATTCTCCTTTTTCTGTGAGTGTTTATTGATATTGACATTTGTACAATATTTTTTGATCGAAAGAAGAGCACAAGGAAAAATCAGCCAATTAGTGCTAGTGGTTGTGCTGCTACACCGGCCACTCGTGTAACAAATGCCCTGGATTTGCTAATGAAAGAGGATTCACACCTCCCCCTGAATTTACTACAAGAATTTTCCCACCTCCAGAATGGGGCAGAGTATCAAGTAAAACCACAATCCAAGAGACACAAGTACCAAAGACAACCACAGCAAAACCTGCATCAAGGACTCGACAGTCAGATAGAGTCAATGGTATTTGTCGTAAAGGTTCCCTAAAAATTTGTGCCCCTAACACATTGACCTAACTGAACGCGATTCAACAAGTGGTGTTGATATCTAGACCATTCCACGTGGCACTGCTACAAGAGGAGTTGCAACGAGAGGTGGTGCAACAGCTACATCTTGATCAGCAACCCAAATCAAAGGCAAACGCGTTGTCACAATTGTTGAAAAGGGAATTGAAATTATGGAGGCTAAGAGGGAAGGATGAAGCCAAATTGGAAGCATTAATTTGATAAACATGTGTTGGGATTTTTTTGTTGTGTACACAAGTGTTTGATATTTTGTTATGTGGGTGGACAAACCAAACATTATATAATTATGGTATGTTATTATGGACAAATGTAAAACAATCCACTGAGGTTGCCTAATGCTAGCAATGAATTGTTTTTTCTTTTAGTACCTAAACATTTTCTACTTTTCGATATCTTACAGAAGTCACTACCTAATGAGTTATAGATATCTTTCATGGTTACAAGCCATCTGAGGCTAGATTGAGTCATCAAAACACACATTGCATAACTTCATTATACAAACATGGAGTGCACATTGTCTTTACATATCACTAACTTCATTATACAAAACACATATTGCATAACTTCTAAAAAACAGCATCTTCTAACAAAACAACTTCAGAAACAAGTATTTGCTTACAAATCACCAACTTCATTACAACAACCAAATAAACAAAATGGGCAGGGGCAGAGCCAGCTTTTACAATTTTATTTTTTTTTTTGGTGGGGGGGTGCGTAAATTGAAAAAAAAAATTGGAGGGGCAAAAGTAAATATATATATATATATATATATATATTAGGGGTAAAATTTTTAATTTCTAATTTTTTTTAGATTTTTTTTTTACCTTCGGGATTAGGGGGGCAAGCCCCCCAAGCTTGGAAGTAGCTCTGCCCCTAACAATGGGTGATTGCATAACACATCACAAGAAAAAAATAAAAATAAAAAATAAAAAACAAAAAACAAATACAACACAAAAAGACAATTCCACCGCCACGCACACCTCAGGCCAACGTCATACGACTAATTTTGTGGTCATGCTTGTATTCGGAAGTGTATAAAAGAAAAGCCATGTACAATACAAATAAAATCCATGAACATGCAAGTATTGTTTGGTAATTCTTCTTCATATCTTGGAATTTGATCTCCCCAATCTCGATTTCCTTACGATACTCGGCAATTTCATTGTCCATTTCTATCTTGACCTTCTCAGCTTCTTTGTTCATTTCTGCCTCCACCTTCCCAACTTCTTTCTCCATTTTTGCTTTCATCTTCTCAACTTCTTTCTCCATGTCCACACAGTTTAGGATCAACCAATTCAAAGAAACCACATTCTCGATTAATCTGCAAAACACATAGAAAAGATTGAGCAGCAAAACTCATAACCTAAAACAACCTTTAATTGGTTTAAATTAAAAAATGTACCCAAAACACATTACTGCCTAACAAGAGCTTATCAAAAATATTAGGTGAGTAAGGGTTCGTTTGGGTTTGTGATTTCAAAAAGTGCGATTTAAAATAACGATTTTAAAATGTGCGATTTGAAAAAAGTGATTTTTAAAAACGCAGTTAAGCGTTTGGCAAATCGCAGTTTGGCCTTTAAATCGCGAATTTACCTTTAAAATTTTGCGTTTTCAAAAAAGCTTCATTTTATCTGCGATTTGAAAAAGCAGATTTTTTGCGTTTTCAAATCGCAATTTTTAAAAACGCAATTCCCAAACGATCTATGTTCTGCGATTTGGTTTAAAATCGCACTTATTGTATACAAAATCGCAATCCCAAACGCACCTAACAAAGAGACATTATTTTTCACAACGGACAAAGGCATTGTACTTGCAAAAAACAAAAGCAAAAAAAAAAAAAAAAAAAAAAAAAATGCATATGAAGGTCCATTGCCACAATGACCAAATGAGTACCCTATAAATATCACAAACCAAGCAAAAGCAACTCGGTGTAAACCACCAATAAAGATCTAAACCACTATATTGTTCATATCTCAATACCCAATGAATATCAAAACCCAAAAAAAAAAAAAAATTGGATATGATTCGAATACAAACAAGCAAGAAATCTTCAACATTTCACACATAAATTCAAAAAAATAAGAAGATCTAAACCACTAAATTGCTCATATTTGAGTACCCAATGAACATTTCAACCCAAAATTTTTGGTTTTCAATCGAATACAAGCATGATGTAAATCTTCAACACCCCGCATGAAAATCCAAGAAAATAACAAGGTACTTGCCTTCCAATTTTTCGCAGTTCACAAACCTTCCACCAAAAAAATTTCAGTGTGGGTGATTCTTACAATCATCGGCTGCTCACAGTAGCAAACTTGCTGTTGTGCAGATGTAGCACCACACGCAAATTCAAGAAAATTTGAAGATCTAAACCACTATAGTGCTCATATTTGAGTACCCAAAGAATATTTCAACCCAATTTTTGGATTTCAAGCGAATACAAACATGATGTAAATCTTCAACACCCAACATGAGAATCCAAGAAAATAACAAGTAAGGTACTTGACTTCCAATTTTCACAATTCACAAACCTTCTACCAAAAATTTTTGCAGTTTGGACGGTTCTCACAATCACCAGCCACTCGCAGTAGCAAACTTCTTGTTGTGCAGATGTAGCATCACTCTAGGTGAACTTTGAGGTTACATCCTGTGTTGAGGCATCCATCTTCTCCTTCAAGCTAATAAACACAATTACTTTCAGAGAAACTCTAGTTTCTCTATCAATCAGCCTCTTATCTTCTCTCTTAGTATGAAAATAAAGAAAGAAAGAAACCTGCATTGCTCATATAAAAGTATATTGTTTTTGTAAAAATAAATTTTTAGACTTAAACTCCTCAACGCATGGACCTATGAGCAATTTCGTGAAGAAGACAACAAAAATCACATGTGAGGTGCACGTGCGGCAATTTCTGTCAAAGAAGGCAGAATTATTGAACAAATTGAAAAATTTGCAAACTTTGTTGGGGTACATTGTACATTTTTTGAATTATTTCTAAATATCTTTAAACTAAGAACAAATCATTAACAAACTTAATTCATTATTCAAAAATAGGGTTCAAATGAAAAGAGTGTATTAAACAAATGTCTTCGCTCGACCCTCTTTACAAAATTAGAAGCATGAGAGGATTGCATGTATATTAAGTAAGAGTAATGTTCTTTAGTACACTATTACATGACTGCCATACAACTTGATGATGTAGTCGTAAAAATCATCCCTTAGATCTACTGAAATTTTTTTCAGTGTGGGTGGTTCTCACAATCATCGGCCGCTTGCAGTAGCAAACTCGCTACTGTGCATATGTAGCACCACTGTAGGTGAGCTTGGAGGTTGCATCCTGTGTTGAGGCATCCATCTTCTCCTTCAAGCTAATAAACATAAGTACCAATCGGCGAAACCCTAGTTTCTTTATCTATAGGCCTCTTCTGTTCTCTACAACTATGAAAATAAAGAAAGAAAAAACATGCATTGCTCATATAAAAGTATATTTTTTTTTGTAAAAATAAAGTTTTTAGACTTAAACTTCTCAACGTGTGGACTTGAGGGTAATTTCATGAAGAAAACAATAAAAATCACACTTGCAGTAATTTCTGTCAGAGAAGGCGAAATTATCGAAAGGATGGTATACATTGAAAACTCGTATGCTGGTTAGCTCATCTGGTATTGGAAACTTTGTTGGGGGTACATTGTAAATTTTTTGACATTGGAGGCAAGATTGAAAAGAGGTCAAACATTGGGGGTTAAAGTGTATTTTGCCCTTTAATTTTTAAAAAAAAATAAAATAAATTTGTTATGTTACATGTTTTGAATTATTTGTTAATATCTTTAAACTAAGAACAAAATTATTGTTAATAAACATGATTCATTATTCAAAATAGGGCTCAAATGAAAAACAAGAGAGTGTTAAACAAATGTCTCCGCTCGATCCTCTTTACAAACTTAATTAGAGGCATGAGAGGATTGCATGTATTAAGCAAGAGTAATGTTATTTAGTACATTGTTATATGACTGCCATACAACTTGATGATGTAGCCCTAAAAATCATCTCTTCGATCTACCGAAATTTTTTTCATTGTGAGTGGTTCTCACAATCATCGGCCACTCGCAGTAGCAAACTCTCTGCTATGCAGATTTAGCACCACTGTAGGTGAACTTGGAGGTTGCATTTGTGGCATCCATCTTCTTCTTCGAGCTAATAAACACAAGTACCTGTCGCCGAAACCCTAGTTTCTCTATCTATCGGCCTCTTCTCTTCTCTCCAATTATGAAAATAAAGAAGAAGAAATTATTGAATGGATGGGCTACATTGAAAAATTTGAATACTTTGTTGGTGTAAATTGTAAATTTTTTAACATTGGAGGCAAGATTGAAAAAGATGTGAAATATTGAGGATAAAGTGTATTTTCGCCTTTAATTTTTCTTTAAGAAAATAAATTTCTTACGTTACATGTTTTAAATTATTTGTTAATATCTTTAAACTAAGAACAAAATCATTAATAAACAAGATTCATATATTATTCAAAAAAAGGGTTCAAATGAAAAACAAGAGAGCATTAAACAAATGTCTCCGTTCAACCCTCTTTACAAACTTAGAGGCATGAGAGGATTGCATGTATTAAGCAAGAATAATGTTATTTAGTACACTATTATGTAATTGCCATACAACTTGAAGATGTAGCCGCAAGAATCATCCCTTAGTAAAAACAAAGATATAAGAGATGGTTTTCACTATCACGTCATCTCAATTATATATTAATTATATAGCATTATACTAAATACAAACTCATTAAGCAAACTAGAAAAAGTTATGATCCCTCACAAATCCTCCCTTCAGTACCCTAACCCTAAAAAGAGAACATAAAGACAAACTTTCATATCTGCCCATGTCCAAAACCAAAACCATAACCATAACCATGACCATGACCATGAGACCCAACAAAACCTGTACTACCACTGCCACCTTCCAAATCCTGAATGACAAAATCGTTGCCCAAACCATTAATATAATTTCCAAGACCTGCCGCCATATCCACCGGCTGCAGCAGAGATGTTCTCGCCATCCTAAACTCTTCCACCCTGGCAGCCACTTTCCGGCGAACCTCAGTCAAAGCCCTCAGGTATTCCTCCATCTCCTCCAACCCCATATTCTCATCCAACGGCTCGTCCCACCAGAACCCACCATTCTTCTCCTTCGCCTGCCTCTCAACGATCTCCTTCAAGCGCTTCTTTTCCTTTTCCAACTCCTTCTGGGCCTCGGCGTGTTGCCTATTGAATCATCCACAGGCACGACGTTGTTAAGGCTCTTTGACGGGCAACACGTGTTTCCCGAGAGATAGCGGTTGACGACGGTTTCGACATCCGGGTGGCCGAAGCAGAACACGTTGCCGTGCGTGGAGTAGGCGATGACAGCAACTTCAGCGCCGCACAAGATGCAAAGCTCGGCGGCTTTCTTGAAGAGACCTGAACGGCGCTTTGAGAAAGTTACCTGTTTTTTGCTCTCCTCCTCCAGTAGCTTGATTTCTATCCTTTGTCGGCCTATGCTTTCTTGCCTTTGGTGATCATCTTCTTCTGCGAACCCATATCTGTAGGCTATATAATTTCAATAAAATAAAATAAAAATTGAAGAAGAAGAATGTGCAAAATATATTATATATTGAAAGAAAGTTGATGATCATGAAGATCTGTGTGTATAAAGGGAGAGAATGGATATGCAAAATATATTATATATTGAAAGAAAGTTGATGATCATGAAGATATGTGTGCATAAAGGGAGAGGATGGATGTGCAAAATATATATTTATAATTGGTGGCTCCTTTATCCAAGGGTCAAATTACCCTATAATTTTGCTTCGAAAAGATCCTTAATTGTACATGTTTTCCTTCCTTTTTGTTAATTTACCATAATTCAGCAGCTAATTATAAACTTTCCATGATGAGAAATTATCATGACAATATCTGAATTACGTAGTAAAAAATCTTAAACATTTTTTTTTTTTTTTTTTTTTGTGTTCTTGATAATATTACACAAATATGATCAAATAATACACAAGCCCGCAAAGTGTTGCTAAGAATACTAAAATTTTATATAAATTGTTGATAAACTGATATGATAGTGAATGCATGCAAGTATGTAGTAGTAATTTTGGGCAGGGCCAAGTTCCCAAAACTTATTTTGGTTTCTCAAATCAAGTTTTGTATATCTTCATGCTAAAGGACCTCAAATTAATGGTAAAAGAAAAAAGAAAAAGAAATTCAATCGTTGATTTCAAGTGTCAGGTTAACATTTTTTTGACAATTATAGGATAAAATATAATATCTAGAATTACTCTGGATTAATCCTTATAAAAAAAATTAAAAAATAAATCAATGGTTAATTTGGTGTGTCACATCCAACTTTGCTAAAAGAATGTTAAATTGAATTATGTATATAGCATTCTTTTTTTAAAAAAAATGCCAGCTCATTTTTAACTTCTTTTTGTATTTATTACCAATTATGTATTATTTTTCCTCCACTTTTCTTGAGGTAAAAAAAAACTTAGTTTTTTAAGATATGATTTATCTAGTTTTTGACGATATTTTTTTAATAGAACATAACCAGCTTAACATGAATATATGGCTAACTGATAAAATTATTTGGTAATTTGGTACGGTATTTAAAACTTGTGATCATTTGGAAGGCGGAAAAAAGCTCAACCATAACTGGCTCGCCCTCCCTTCTCATTTTTTCTACAAAAAAAACAAAAAAAAAAAAAAAAACAAAAAACAAAAAACGTTCAGGAAGTTTTTCTATCCATCACAATTCACTAACCTTTCTCTCTCTTTGTAACCAATTATGGCGGCTCTCAACCTGTTTCTCTGTCCTCCCCCATTTACTCTCTCCAGACTCTTTTGCATGTGCTCAGCAAAGCAGACTAAGCACTCGATCACGCTCTTGTCTTCCTCCTGGCTCCCTACAAATTTTTTTTTTTTTTTTAAATTTTTGTTAACCTTATTAATTTTTCTTTCAAGAAGTTTGGGGGCCCCTACCGCCACCCCCCTTCCTCTGTCTCCGCATACTACTACATTTTTATCTCACTTTTATCACATTTAATTTATTCATGTTATAGTAAAAAATAATAATAATAAATAAATAAAAATAATAATCAAGGGTTGATAGGCACTACCACATCAGTTTAGTGGAAGTGGAGTCAATAATTAAATTTATAGTAATGCTAAAAATCACATTGTTATCTAACAACTATCTCATAATACTGATAAAGTAGTCACAACCAACCCTTGGTAATCCTTGTAAAAAAAAAATTAAAAAAAAAAAAACAAAATAAGGAATGAATAGGACTAAAATGTCAGCATTGTCAGATAATTGTAGAATAAAAATGTGATTTCTATATATCAAATTTTTGTCATTTAATTTTTTCATTATTAAGATTAATTCTTCCACATGAGTTTGTAAAGAGTACTTTTTCCAAAACAAATATATAACTAAAAGGAATTAGAGTATTAATATACTACACAGACGAAAAATAATAATAATAATAATAATTTATTATTAATAATAATAGTAGTAGTAGTAGTAGTAGTAGGTGGATGCTTCTAGATCTAGGTACATACTGTTGATCAAAGGAGATTAATTGTGAGAAGGATCTAATTCCATCATTAATTTTCTCTTTTCAAAAAATCTTCCCACCCATATCAATCCGCGCCAAGAGTAAGATCTGCTGGATTTGACGCCATGTGATCTGTATTTTTCCTTCGTTACTAAATAAAGCTCAATTCTCATTAAATTATTTGTTTTACAATATTCAGAGAATTTCCTCGAAAGAAAAAAAAAAAAGGTCTAGTTTGAGTAGTTTCATCTAATTCGACTACAACTGAAGGACTGCAAGTTAGTAAGAAAAATTAAATAATAAGAAAGTTGATGAAAAGAATTTAATTCTGTAATTAATTTATTCTAGAAAATTCTATTTGGACTGAATTTTTATTTTTATTTTAACCAAGATTTTAAACAGTCTCATATTTTGACGGACTTTTTATTATAATTTTTTTAAATTTTTTAATTGGGCAAAGAAGCACTAGTCGGTTTTTTTAAGGCCAATGAAATAAAATTTGTTAAGTTTTTAGACGGGAATACCATTTCTGTCTTTAGTCATAAATGATGCATTATTTATAATATGAAATGAAGCATGTAAAGCAAAAAATAAAATTTTAAATCACATTGGTTCAAAAAATTAAAAAAAAAAAAAAAAAAAAAAAAAAAAAAAAGGAGTAGGAAATTAAGATCAATATATATGATGAGAAACAGAAAAAGAAAAAGGAATATAGTAAAGCCGATGATAAAATCATGCACACTCAAGTCAAGTAAGGCCATTGTGGGGGCCCGCCAAGGGATTTATGACCGTTAGCGGCATTGATAATGTCACCGCAGTCCATTACATGAAAGCATCAACGTTTTCGAATTTTAAAATGCCGCAACAACTTTATAGCCGTTGTACCTTGGAAAACTCTCTCTCTCTCTCTCTGCGTCCAAACCCAGAAAGCGAAAACATCCGACTTTTTGCTGTCGACTTCTCAATAATATATCACAGCTAAGAAACCCATTTTAAGCTTTGAATATCCCTTTCCCAGATCAGATTTTGGTTCTTGAGCGTCGAGAAAATGAAGGGAATTATGAAGGGAAAGTTACTAAAGAAGCTCAAATCGATTCGACCCATTGGGTATCTGAAACCAGATCGAATTCTTCAAGTATATGCAGCGCCAGATGGGAATGTTGAGTCTCATCCGGAGAATCCAAGCCTCAAGGCTCAGACCGAGTTGATTTGCAAAGAAATGGGGCCAAAGAAGGTCGTACAGAGCGGTCTGGTAGTGGAAGAGCCTGAAGTTGTCGATGTGGCGGAGCTTATGAGAGACCTCGAAGATGAAGATATGGAATTTGACGAAGATATCGAAAACAAAGAGAACATCGGCCCACCAAAATCTAAGAATTCGCTGAAATCGGAGCCCGAATTTCGGCAGAACAGAGCATCGGAAGCATCGGAATCTAGGGCTAGTGATTGTAGACAAAAACCTTTGTCGGAGATTGACATCTCGTCTTTTCGGCGGCCGGAATTGAACTCCGGAAGCCTCTTCGACCCGAACCTACTCGCCGCCTTTGAGCAAGCGGTGAAAGAGCATATGCGAATCAGTGAAGCAGAGAGAAGAGGCAGAACAGAGCAAGAGAGCCTTGAACAGAATGAGGAAGAAGAGCCGCCATCGAAAGCACGTCGCGTTGAGGACGACCTCAATGAAGAAGACCCTCTCTTCGCCTTCGAAGAGAAGTGCCCGCCGGGAGGCACCGACGCGGTAATCCTCTACACGACGACGCTGCGAGGGATACGGAAGACGTTCGAGGAATGTAATAGCATTCGCTTTCTTTTGGAGAGTTTTCGGGTTCTTTTTTTCGAGAGGGACGTGTCGATGCACATGGAGTTCAAGGACGAGTTGTGGAGGGTTTTAGATGGAACAGTAAAACCACTTCCGCCGAGGCTTTTCATAAAGGGGAGATACATCGGCGGAGCGGAAGAGGTTTTGGTGCTACACGAGCAAGGGAAGCTCAGGCCCCTCTTTCAAGGAATTCCAATAAATCAGTCCGATGATGCCTGCCAAGGGTGTGCCGGATTTCGGTTTGTGCTCTGTTTCAACTGCAATGGAAGCCACAGAGTGGTTGCCGATGATGGAAAGTCCAATCAGTGCGAGGTGTGCAATGAGAATGGGTTAATTATATGCCCCTACTGCTGCTGAAAACAGCATCAAAGACTGTTATTTCTTGTGTACTTATTACAATTGAGTTCTTTTTCTTACTTCATTTTTGTAATTTCTTTTTCTTTGGGGGTGTCATGAACATTCTTTACAATCTTTTGTGATGCTTGGAGCTTTGAAATATAATATATATACATATGAACATTCTTTGTTTGCATGTGCTAAATCAAGAGTTTCTAAGATTCCAATTTGTTTTGATAATAGATTCATCGTCTATGTAAAGTGAGAATCTGAAATGAAAAATTTGAGATTGGAAAAAGAGTGAGACCAGGGAGGAGCTTTTCAAGCTTTTATTTTGGTTTCCCCCCCACTTCTGCTACTGCTTTTAAAGTTCATCATTTTACATGGCTGTAAAGAATAATCTGCTTTCTTTTCTTTTGGTAAAGTAAGTTTGTTCAAAACATTTAGATGTACAACAAAGCTCATAGCTGTAGTGGGGTTCCCTAATTCGTACTGCACCTGAATATCAAGCCTCTCACAAATCACAATCGAGAGTGCTTGGCAGACCTATCCTGCGCACAAAGAAAGGCATCCAGGAAACTACTTCATAGCAAAAACCAGAAGCAATCATATAGAACTAGGGTGGCAATTCATGTTCTCGTATCGCATTCGAGTCTTGTAAGACATGTTTATAAGATTATATAAGTCAACTTTAATTCGACACATTTAATTAAATAAGATAGACCACTCAACCCTAACTCGCTAAATTTGTGTCGGATTCGCAAGTCATGTCAAAATTTGACAGTTTTAAATGTCACATATCGGGTTCATGTCTTGTCAAGGCATTGGTATGAATCATTCTTAACACGACTCATTTAATTAAATGAGTTAGATCATTCATTCCTAATCCGTTAATTTCATATTAGATTCATGTTGGCACGGCTCGTAGAAAAGCTCCGACAGCATGGCAAATTTCACAATAAGAGGTTTATGGTTGTATCAAAAATTGTCAGCCCTATACAAAAGGAGCCTCCCACAACCGAGAGGATGTCAGACATTAACTTGCAGCAAATCAAGCTGCCCTTATAAGACTAGGCAGCAACTAAGGAAAACATTTAGTTCCCCTATCTGTGCCCTTCATGGGTCTTGGTTGCACTTTGAAATGAGGATAAAAATTCTTCTCCAATATAATATAAAAAGCTTCATTCAACCTTTCTCCTGGTTAGTGGAATTCATTTCCCTAACCATCTGCAACTATTGAGACAGCACTAACTTTAAGTGCTATGATCCATTTTACGGTCAAGTTTTTGTTTTGTTGATGCAACATCGTAGTATAATGATAGCAAGTTACACGTTGAAAGCAAAATTCTCTTAATCGTCTTTCCAGCCATATTTCGAGGAAAAACGTTGTGCTATGTATGATGGCATTAGGCTTGCTGAAGCAAGTGTCCACAGAATTACGGCTTGCTAAAATTGACCTACATGGTTGATAGAGAAAACATCCGGATATTCGTCCAAACGTTTGTTGACACTGGACACTAGTAATAAAATATATTGCAAAGCATGCTATACACAATATGGTATCCAAATAACTAAGGATAATTTATTTCTCAGCACAACCAAAAAAGAAAATAAAATAAAAAGACTAATGCTGTTGAGCACTGCTCGATTCATTGCCCTATATTCAACTGTCAATTGCCCAACGAGCCCAGAAATCTTGCAGGAAAAGAGGCCTTAAAAGCAGACGTGCACATCCATTTGAAATCATCAAAGATCAGACAAGCCACCGGTAACATTTAAAGAGGTGATCCAGAAGCCACCTCCATCGATTCCTAGGGTTTTAGTAGGGACTCCCAATAGAAAATGCAAGGAAAGCATCTACTAAGAGACAGAATGAAGCAAATCGGGGGAGATTAGAACCTGCACTAACTTATATATGTAGAAGAAAGCAACAAAAGCTTATACAAAGTCAAAGGGCTTTTTGAAAAATTACTGTACAGTATTAACTGCTCTACTTATACAAAATTTAAAAAGACTCAAGGGTGGAGATAATCGCATGAAGCTCCTTTTTTGCAATGCCCCCCCTCATGGAACTTGCACACTCTTTGCCCTTTGAAAGGAGGCCTAGAACTCCTCCTCCTCCACCAAATGATGACTGCCTGTTCCAAGCTTTACCTCCACCATAACCAGTCTCTCCACCGTGAGAACCCTAACACTTTGGTTTGTGAAACCTGTCTGTGTTGTTGCCTGGATGGGAGGTGGGTGCCGCCACCCAACCAGGATTTGCATTTCCGGGTGGCGGCACTTGACAGGAGCAACCCAACCAGGATTTGTGTTTCCCAGAGGAAGCCCTTGACTGGCAGGGACCCAACCTGGAACTGCGTTTCCAGGTGCTTGAACAGGTGCTGCCCATCCTCCAGTCGGGTTTCCGGGTGCAGGCCCCTGACCAGGAGGACCCCAATTTATGTTTGCATTTGCTGGAACTGGTCCTCCCCAGCCCATGTTATGATTTCCGGGCACTGGACCCCAACCTGTGGTTTGATTCTCTGCCTGGTCTTGTACCTGCAGTTTGGTTCTCTGCAACACCCATGCCCAAGTTAGGGTGGGTGGAGCTGGAGTTGAATGTTTGATTGATTACCTGGACCTGAATGTCTCCAAGGTTCAGATGGAGGTAATCCTGAGAAGCCTGCTGCGGGAAAACTCCCCACCGGATTTCCTGAGCTGAATGATGGAGCAGAATTGTGGATAAATGGAGCATCAGCCCAGCGACCATGAGCAAGCGGTTGCACAGGCATGGTAGCAGGATTATTTGGTTCTACCTTCTGGGAAGGAGCACTTCCAAAGGCCTGGGATTCACTCCCAGGTATCGGGCATGAAGCGGTCATTTCAGGTTTTGGAACTAAACCAGAACCCCATCCTTGAGTTTCAATTGGAAGATTATGATTAGCCACAGACCGATCCAAATTGTGGAAATTAGTGCAGTATTCTTCATATCAGACCAGGGCTCACTGAAGCATCGGCCCAAAACGGATGACGGCACTGTTGATTGAACGTGCATTTGAAGAGCATTTAGAGAGGCTACCAGCATACCTTTTTCTGGATTGGGTACAGGAGTCGCTCCAGGATGTGAACTTGCACCATTACTTTCAGAACCTCGCGCTGCACTCTCTGGGATAACTGCAGCAGGCGGTTGCAGCTCTCCGTTGGCTCCCAAGAATGGACCAGCTCCATGACAGAACCAACTGACTGAACAGGATTGTGCAACCATTTGCTTTCATGAGGTTGCCCCTTTGTCGCACCTGGTGTAGTATTGATTGGAGTAGGCGAAGGAAGATTTGTTGAATCATTGCGGTAATTAGAACCCCACCCATCTGCAGAGTTTGAGGGACCTCAACTGACAAGGGTAGAAGGCCTGCCTGCAGGACTGATTTCACCTTGAGATTTCCAACTCCCTCCTGCAGATTGGCCAGAAGAACCCAGACTAGAATGTGAATTCAGAACTCCACGATTTTGATCGAGGTTAGATCTTTCACCAACTTGACCCTCCATGCCTTGCTGAAAGGATGCTCCATGAGGTTTCCCAGAATATGAGGATGATATATTTGAATTGTGCACCACTTGAGCCTTTGGAAAGCTGTTATCCACCAACGGTGGGTCTTTCTGGAACTTTCCAGCCAATGCATCAGTCAAAAGTAGAGAATCATCTTGCCTCTCAGTGGCTCTCCAAATCCTCAGATTAGCAGGAAAATATCCAGTGTTGTTCCATTTACGCAGCTGCACCATGGAAAATGGTCCCTGGATTTTTCCGCTTGGATCCTGATAACGCCACAGTTTTTCTGTTTCATTGATTGAGGCAGCAGATTGTGTCACTGCAGTAGAGAGAGATGCCTGCTGAATTTCTGAACAGAAGAAATTGTGTCAGACTTTAGCACAGAATGGGTCTTACTAGCGCCAATTTCCGAACTTGCAGCAATTTTTTGCTTCTCCCAACTACTTGCTTGTGGTGTTTCTCTGTCTCTTCCTTGATTTCGTTCATTCAGCATCTCACCAGCAACAGTAGTATCATTCCTTTATAAGACAACCCCTTATTAGACATACTCCTGCTTATTCTCTACTCATGTCAGAATAATTCCTCGTCCCACTCCAGGAATCACTAAAGGCAGAACTCCTGTTTGTGGAGAAACTGGCTCCCTGGCCCTCCTGCTAAAGCCAGTACCTCTCGGTCTCATGTAGGTTTCTGCATGCACCAGAAGCAAATGTAACTCAAAAAATGATAAATAAAAAATGAAATATAAAAAATAAAGACTTCAAAATTGAAAGGAACCTTGTCTCTTATCATCAGTTTCGCCTTCATCTTCTTCCGACTCATAACTTGGATCCATATGTGGGTCAGCATGTATTTCTGGAATTTCCTCCAGTCTGCGCTGGCGCTCCTCAGGTGTCTTGAGAAGCTGTAGTTTCTCTACACATTCTCTAAGCGTGAAAGGAAGTGAAGGATTACTCAAGTATTGTGAGATATGTTGGGCCATTTCCATTTCAAAGGAACACATAATGAGTGTCAAACTACAGATGAGTAACAAACAACCAAAAAATAAAAGATTGCATGATAAAAAGTTGTAGCTTTATAAAAGCTTTTTTTCTTTGATTTTTCTATAATGGATTTCCATATCTTTTAATCCTCATACCAAATACAATATTTTGAGTGCTCTACTTCAGGGATAAAGGAACATGACAAGAGACAGAAGAAATTTAAGAACCAATAATTTAAAGCATCACCACCTGAGCTCAGTAATTGCTGACAATCAAATTTCCTGATACCTACCACACTAATGAACAGAAAACTAAAATTTACCTAAATGATTTAAAGGAGGAAATAGAAAGTAAAAAAAAAACTGCAATAAATATAACACTCAGGGCTCATTTTCCTGCACCTTATATTCTGCACCATATAAATAAGAAGTAATTAAAGGCAACCCAACTGCATGAATGATATAATTAAAAAAAAAAAAGTGTTGTAGAGTAAAGGATATTCCTTCCTACGCCCTTTTTCACTAGCTCGATCACGAAGATGACTGGAGTCGCACAATCTCCGTTTCCAGCCACTGGACCAGAATAGAGAGCATAATGCATGAGGAAAAAATGGTTGTAGATGTTAAATCTAACATCCACACATATATAACAATATCAAACATGAAGAAATTTTTTTTTTGATAAGTAAAATTAACTGGGATGTACAGGCAAGAAAAAAGTTATGGAAGTCAGTTTTTTTTATCAAAACTTTACAAGTTGGTGCACCAACAAATTGATTACCATGAAACCAAGCAGATCAGTCAAAGTAAAACTATCATATCTTTTGATTTAGTTGATCTAAAGGGCTACAATTTGTATTTCACGAAAATAAATAAATATATATATATATATATATATTAATATATTATATATATTCTAGGTCAAAACGGGCTCTCAACAAAAGTCCGGAAAACTGGTTCAAAAATCTCTCCGCGACGTTGGCTTGAGCAAGATTGCGGCTAATCATGGGATAGAAACTTCACTCAACACTCACACAACGTTCCTTCAAGTGATTTTGCATTCATTTTAGTAAAGGATAGTTTTGTAATTTTGCTTTCAAGGCTGCGTCCCTTCTATTTTTTTTATAAGTGCATCCCTTACTACTATTTATGCATAATAAGGCTGGCTTGACTGCCCAGTTGTTAGATTTGTCATTATTATCAGTTTTCTCAATAAAAATGCTCTAGATAGTGTTTTCCTTCAGTTTTCCTATAATCCTTAGAATTTTTGTAGGTATTATAGAAGAGTTCTCACACACCACGCCGCATCAAGAAGCAATTAAACAATGAATAGAGTTTGAGCCAAAGTTGTCTCACAGAAGGTAAAATGGCCACTTTGAAGGACAAGTCTTTTCGGATTAATTAGGAAATTAGCTTGGAAGATGTTGCTGCGTCTTTGCAAATTGTATGTATAATCACTATCCTGACTGATAAGCGTTGAATGTTACACATTCAAACCCCTTAATTCGCATATGTTAAACCATAGTTTGTATTGTAATATAATATTTTGTTGTGTTTTAGTGTTTTATCTTATTCTTATGTCCTAATGGAAACACAAGCAAAACCATTGAAATTAGGCTTAAGATGCATCAGGGAAAGCTGAAGAGTATCAAGCGGATCGAGCGCCAGAATATGTGGATCGATCGCCATCTTGGATCGATTGCCAAAAGCTGTGGATCGATCGCCTCGCTTCTTCCAGAATGTCAAAATATCTGCAGAAAGCAAATGACGGAAAATTGATAAAATTAATCAAAGATTGCGGCTTGGTAGGCAATTGTAGGCGCCGATTATCACTTCAGAGATATCCCAAGCCAACTTGACTTCCTTTCCTTATCTTGTAATGATGATCCCTACTTTCTTTCTCAATAAAAGAGACCCATCCGTGAGAGTTGAGGGATATATAGAAGAGTTAGATAGTTTTTGTTCTAGTTAATTTTACAAGCTTAGTTTCATTATTCTAGTGCTCTAGCAAAAGGTAGAAGCACGACCCTTAGCTCAAATAAACTCTAGGAAATGGTTTTCTCTTCTTCAATAGAGATTCTCAAATCCTTCATGAGAAACTAAACCTTTTATAGGGTTTTGATGTAATTCTTTCCAAGTGCCATGGTTGGATTGCGTTTCTCTTAGGATTTTCTACATATGTATAATGATTATATAGCCTAGAAGATTGCAAAACATTTGTAAATCGTTCTCAATGCTTATATTCATTCATGAAGAAACGTTTATCTTGTCTATAAGAAATCTTTTTGTCTTGAATGAATTCAAACATTTATATTTTATGTGATTATGGGAACGATGGCTATGCAATGATGCTTTTTGACATAAATTCATGTGAGTTTGATAAGTCATGCTAGGGAACACAAATCAATCCACATCTTAGTGTAGTGTAACATAGGTGGAAGATTAGTGCGAAACTAAGATGACTTATGCTTTTTCCTTGAAAGATGTATGCAGGATTGCAAAACATTTGTAAATCGTTCTTAATGCTCATATTCATTCATGAAGAAACGTTTATCTTGTCTATAAGAAATCTTTTTGTCTTGAATGAATTCAAACGTTTATATTTTCTGTGATTATAGGAACGATGACTATGCAATGATACTTTTTGACATAAATTCATGTGAGTTTGATAAGCCATGCTAGGGAACACGAATCAATTCACATCTTAGTGTAGCGTAACATGATGGAAGATTAGTGCGAAACTAAGATGACTTGTGCTTTTTCCTTGAAATATGCATGCTTATTAGGAGATTTTTTAGGCCATGCTAGGGAACATGAATAGCTTCACAATTAGATGTTAGGTGGACGATTAGTGCGAAACTAAGATGAGTTATCATTATTTCTTAACAAAAGTATTTTCGTTCCTTGTCTGTTAATGGCTCAGTCACTTCTGATCATCCGGCCATCAGAGACCACATTGTTCAATTCTATGAGTCTCTTTTTTCTGAGCAATACAACTGGAGGCCCAAGTTGGATGGCATTGCTTTCAACTCCTTATCCTTGGAGGAGGCCGCTCAGTTGGAGCTTCCTTTTGAGGAAATGGTGGTCCTAGAGGTGGTGAAATCTATGAACCGAGACAAGGCTCCTGGTCCTGATGGCTTCCCCTTGGCTTTTTTCCACGATTGCTGGGATGTGATCAAATCTGATATCATGGGGGTCTTCACAAATTTTCATGCTCAGCGCAAATTTGTGAAAAGCCTCAACACCTCTTTCATTGCTTTAATCCCCAAATCCCCAAGGGCAACCGATCTCGCGAACTTTCGGCCTATCAGCCTGGTGAGTGGTATTTACAAGATTATTGCTAAAGTTCTCGCTAATAGAATGAGCCATATTTTGGAGAAGATTATTTCAGTGCCTCAGAACGCTTTTGTCAAAGGTAGACATATTTTGGACTTGATCCTCGTAGCCAGTGAATGCTTGGATAGCCGTATCAAGTCTGGTATCCCAAGGGTTCTTTGCAAACTAGATATTATGAAGACTTTCGACCACGTCAACTGGAAGTTCTTATTGTACATGCTGAAAAGATGTGGCTTTGGGGATAAATGGGTCTCTTGGATTTCTCATTGCATCTCTTCGGCGCGTCACTCTATTTTGGTCAATGGTTCACCGGCTAGCTTCTTCAATAGCTCTAGAGGGCTGAGACAGGGTAATCCTCTTTCTCCCCTCCTGTTTATAGTTGTCATGGAGGCTTTGACCAAAATGTTATCTGGTGTTGTTGATTGTGGCCGCCTCTCAGGCTTTTCGGTGAGTTCTAGGCCCGCCATGATCAACATTTCTCACTTGTTGCTTGCAAATGACATCTTGGTCTTCAGTGAGGCTAATCCTGACCATCTTCGTTACCTACGTGTACTCCTAGTTTGTTTTGAAGCTGTCTCTGGTTTAAAGGTCAATTTGGCTAAATCTCTCTTGGTCCCTATTGGCAATGTGGACAATGTTGTCAAGTTGGCTTCTATCTTGGGTTGCAGTATTTCCTCTCTACCCTTGAAGTATCTTGGCATGCCGTTTGGGACGCTCCACAAGGCTACATTTACCTGGGATGATATCGTGGTTAAAATGGAGCGTCGTTTGGCCAGTTAGCAAAGGTTGTATTTGTCCAAGGGTGTTACCATCATCAAGAGTACACTCTCCAACCTCCCTACGTATTTCTCGTCTCTCTTCTCCATTCCTATTCGTGTGGCCAACCGTTTTAAGAAGCTTCAAAGAGACTTTCTTTGGAGAGGGATAGGCGAAGAATTCAAATATCATTTGGTCAAATGGGACAAGGTTTGCTCTCCGATCTCTGAGGGAGGATTAGGTATCAGAAACTTGAGGAGTTTCAATTGAGCCCTTCTAGGCAAATGGCTAAGGTGTTATGAGTTTGAGCGAGATGCTTGGTGGAGAGTCGTGGTGGACTCTAAATATGGTAGCCTTAGGGACGGTTGGTGCTCTCTCGAGCCAACAAGTGCCTTTGGGGTGGGGGTATGGAAAAACATCAGGAAATGCTGGATTTCGTTCTCTCGTTTTACTAGATTTGTCGTGGGGTATTAACACAACTCCAACACAAGACTCCAATTCCACTTATGAGTGATAGAACTAGTATATTAGGCTATCAAACCGTGCTCTATAGATGAGCTTTCATTGAATATATATAGGAGTATTACAAGAGATAAACATAAACAAGAAATCCTATACATAATTGATCTAGGACTTCTTCAGCTCTCAACTAACTAGAGTACAATTATCTTAGAACTCTAACTTCAGACTAGGACTCCGGATAGGATTAGAACTCTTCTCAATAGTCTTCAGATTATATTGTGCCGCACAAGACTCATAAGTGGAATTGGGTCTTGTGTTGGAGTTGTGTTAATACCCTCCTTCAAGATCAACATGGGAGATCACACGTTGAGATTGTAACAAAAGTGATGAAATTTGACAGAAACTAGTGGCTTTGTAAGAACATCTGATCTCCCCCGTTGAGCTTGTAACAAAAGTGATGAAACTTGGCAAAAACTAGCGGCTTTGTAAGAACATCTGCAATCTGATCTGATAAGAAGGAGGGTATTAACACAACTCCAATAACAACTCCAACACAAGACTCCAATTCCACTTATGAGTCTTGTGCGGCACAATACAATCTAAAGACTATTGAGAAGAGTTCTAATCCTATCCGGAGTCCTAGTCTGAAGTTAGAGTTCTAAGATAAATTGTATTCCAGTTAGTTGAGAGCTAAAGAAGTCCTAGATCAATTATGTATAGGAGTTCTTGTTTATGTTTATCTCTTGTACTACTCCTATATATATTCAATGAAAGCTCATTTATAGAGCACGGTTTAACAACCTAATATACTAGTTCTATCATGGGGGATGGCTCCAAGATCAGTTTTTGGCATGATTTGTGATGTGGAGACACAACCCTCAAAGTAGCATTTCCAGCTTTATTTGGCATTGCTCGTCTTAAGGACGCCGTTGTTGCCGATAATCTAGAGCTGTTGGGTGACTCATTCCAGTGGAATGTAAGCTTCATCAGGGAGGCTCATGACTGGGAGGTGGATGTCTTTGTTTCCTTCTTTCAATTTCTTCACTCAGTCAAAGTGAACCAAGACAATGAAGACAGTTTGTGGTGGGTCCCCTCCAAAAAAAAGGAGTTTTCAAAATCAAGTCTTTCTTTTACTCCTTAACTAGTGCTGGTAGCAGTCTCTTTACTCCTTGGCGTACTCAAGCTCCTCCTAGAGCTGCTTTCTTTGTGTGGATCGCGGCGCTCGGTAAGATACTCAGCTAGGACAACCTTAGGAAACGGCATGTTATCGTGATCAACCGATGCTGCATGTGTAAGAAGACCAAGAAAACTGTGGATCATCTTCTTCTCCACTGCGATGTGGCTTCTGTTTTGTAGAATTCTCTCTTCAGCCGTTTTGGGTTATGCCTAGACGGGTTATTGGCTTGCTTGCATGTTAGTGGTCATCTGGTAGATCAAGGAGTGCTGCTGTTTGGAAAATGGCGCTTATTTGTATCTTTTGATGCTTATGGTGGGAAAGAAACAATAGGAGTTTTGAAGACTTGAAAAGATCCTTAGAAGAGATCCTTTCTTTGCTCTATCGCTCTTTGTTTTGTTGGACTTCGGCTTATGTCCATCCATTGTGTATTTCTTTTTCTGACTTTCTCACTCGCTTTTTTATTTCTAGATAGGTGTTTTCCATGTATACTTCCAATGTACTAAGGGGCGCCTTACGCTTTTTCTATAAAATTGATCTCTTACCTATCAAAAAAAAAAAAGTATTTTCGTGTTGAGGTCGCCTATGGTTAACAACCATTACGCGCTCATATTATGCATATAATGAGAATCCATGTTAGACACAATCAGCCATTGGTATGAGGTTTGGGTGAAATCAGTTCCCTATACTTCTTCTACCTTTATCTCCATTTTACTTGTCATTAGTTTATGCTTACTTTAGTTTTAAATTCAAAAACAAAACAATATCTTTCTTTCTTTTTTGATAAGTAAAAACAAAACAATATCTTTTCTAAGTTGAGTTGAATAAAGTCTTAAATATTTTATAAGCAAACAACCACCACAGTCCTTGAAGTTCGATACCCTCTCTATAGTCCTATTCTGCAAATATTCGTTCTATTGCGAGTGGTTATAAATTTATCATTGAAAATCCAAGTATCAATTAAGTTGGTATCATTGACCATCTTGGATGGGATGCTTAAATGTAAACTTGATTAATCTTGGTTACAATTGTTCCAACCCCGTATCATTAGACTCAAATCCATCATATAAAGGCAAGCCAGTAAGAAAACTAAACATATTTTCTTGGATTATAAGTCAGGCACCCAAAAGGATTTAAACTTGTGAGATCTCACCCATCACCCCATATTTGTAGGGGATATGTGTGCCAACACTGCCGGCACATTTATCTTCTTGTCCATATGTGAGAGAGAGCATGTGTGCACATGTCCAAAAGTCTTGCTCCCAGGGCACCGCACCCACATGTAAAGACAACTTTTCTAGTATTTTAAAGAGAAATTCTAGCAATTTTGGACTGTGCCATCTACTAAATCAGCCACAATGTTTAACAGATCCATAATCAAGACTAAAGAAATCCATAGTAAGCCCGAACCATAATGCCCAACCATATGAGATTGATTCCCTTATCAAAAAAATAAAATAAAATAATCCCCAACCATAGTCCTAAACTTTAAAAAATCCCACTCATCCATATTACATTATTATCAATGGCTCCAAAGAGAGAAGAGATGTAATGTGATAGTCTTCAAAAGGGGTGTGGATTAATTCATGAACAAGATGTATCTAATTACTTTATACACTCCGCATACAAGTGAAAGGTTTTAAGGAAGACATCTTCACCTCCATACCAGTTTTAAGAAGGTTAGGAGGCCAGACAAGATATCAACAATAGGGTCCTAGAACCCTTAGGGCTCGTTTGGGTATATATTTTTTTGAAAAATATTCAAAATTGTGAATACCGAGAGAATTTTTTTTTTTTTGAAATTATATTTGGATGGTTTAGAAAACCTGAAACAAGATTAGAAAAAGTTTGATAAAATCTTAGCAGAATAACATAAAAAGCAGCACAAGACCAGGGGGACTTACTCTTGCGAATGATATTTTTCGCTAGCAAGTCCGCAATTTCTTTCTAACAAAAATCTAAAGTTTCGGCATTCATTTGAATAGGCCTAGCTTTAGTTGGGATTTTCCTTTCGGACGGAGTCCCAACAAAATGTTTGATGATGGTGTATATCAAAGTATTGACACCATCAGGCAATTGCTTGCCATCATTAAGGACGGGGATCCCGTCATCATTTTTCGCTAGCAAGTCAGCAATTTCTTTCTGACAAAAATCTAAAGTTTCGGCATTCATCTAAATAGGCCTAGCTCCCGTCACCATTTATTTTAACAGCAATTTTGATCCGGGTTTTAGCCTCTTGGGTGAGATGCTTGTCCCACCAACTATTAAGAGTACCGGAAACACCAGTAGTTAACAATTCTTTGAATTCTAAAAAACAGTATTTGAAAAATAATTGTCACCCAAACATGCCCGTAGCAATTCACCCTTTCTTTCAGTAGTACTTGGGAGTACCCTATTAATTATCTGGCATTCCCCATTTGGAGTACAAGAACCAAAACATTTTTCTCTCATTATAGGCACAACGTAAATTGAAAACTGTCTGGATAGATTATGCCAACCTGTGCATTGTGTGCAGAATTAACATAAAGGAATTTCACTATCTTCTCATCCACAATCAATTTTGTGTTCAGATATGAGCTGACATCTCTCCAAGTTTGGGGGCTTCAGGTCTAAAGCCAAAGGTTAAAATCCTTCTAAGCAGTTGAAGAATGAGAAAGTGGGGAAAGTGACTTCGAAGGTAATAGAAATATTGTCATCTTGCTATTATAAAAGTGATTTACGAAGAAAATACAAGTTAAATTTCAAGAGAATGGAGATTCTAAAATCATTATTCTTTTGTAGATCTACTCTTAGAAAACCATGATCTCGAACCTTGTGACGTTTCTTACATATTTTCCCATTTGTCAATGCATCTCATATGTTGAGAAATCTAATAAAGTTCCAAAGTATTGAGCACAGACATACAAGCAGAGCAAGAATCAATTGTAATGACAATTGACAAGTAAAAAAACTTACATCTTTGACTCTGACCTCCTGGAGTGCAATTGCTCTCTCCTGAATGTCTCCCTACAAACAAACATTAATTTTCTAAGAACTTAGAACGTTAGATGCTTAATGCTAAAACATAAAATTGGAGACAAAAGCAAAAGAATACCACAGTCAGCCGATGGATAAGTCCGCATTTTATGCTTTGGCGCAGACGCTTGCACTCATCCTAGAGATATAAAGAAGAAATGAGTTAAATCTTTAAAGAAAGAAATAACAACTACATAAAAAAGAGTGGGCATAAGTCTTAAACCCAAATCATTACCAATTACCGTATATGCTATAAATTTGGACACCACAAGTGCTTTTTTCTTGTTCTTTTTTCAATTAAAGAAAAAGCCTATCAAACAAGCCGCCAAGTGCGAATAATACTGCTCATTTCCCTCATTGCAACACGTATTTCTCACTAATAGTTTATTTAACTTTTCAATGCCACATTTAAGGTGGGATGTCCCCATATCAAAATGTAAAAACTTCCAATTCAGGTATTCCTTTAACATCCGCTATATGTCACTCATAAACCAAACATCCATAAAAACTAACGGACAAAGATTTCCTCCAAACTGGTTTGAAGAAACTTCCTCCAACTCAGTCAAGAAAAATGTCATGTGTCCATTTTGCATGTAAGAAGCACATACTTTTTAAATAAAAATGACAGAGTTCGAAGAGACATGCTTTTTGAATAATATTTCTTCCAACTTAGTCCTTTCTATTTAAAAAAGCATATACTTCTCACATACAAGATAGACAGATGGCATTTTTATAGACTGAATTGGTAGAAGTTCCTCCAACCCAATTTGGAAAAAATCTTTGTCCAAAACTAAAAAAGAAAAAGATCATTCGAAAGGTAGATTGGAAGGGTCACTATCTCCCTCTCTCATCACAAAGCCAATAGGACAACTTGAATAAGGAAAGTACAAATAAAAAGTACTAAATCTTCTATGTTCAATCACCTCAGTGAACTCTTGATTTGAGATTATATCAGATGATATGATCTCTGTCTTGTTTAAATTTAATATTTCTAGCAAGATATCTGCCATCCTTTTACCAACTTTATATGGCTCAGCTGCTTTGCATGTACCTGTCCAAAAAATCATTACGAAATTTTACAATCTTGCAAGATTTATTCCTTCTACACTCAAAGTCAAAAATAGTATACAAGACAATTTATCCAAAAAATTACCTAAAACTTGCACCAGCCTATACAAATCTTGCTTTTGACCACTACCAGAAATCCTTATTCTCACGAAAGTACCAACAACTTTGTCATGAAACTTTTCCATGTCTTCAAGTAGTTCTTCCACTAAATTACGTCTTAAGTAAATTAAATTAATGTTGTGAATATCAATGGCTGCATAGTCGTCTACATTTGATTGAGGTCCTCTCTCATCACCCTTCTTACGAGTTTTACGTTTCTTATCTCGACCAGTCTTTGCTAGGGCATCCAAGTTCCCATCAGTCTCCAATTGACTAGCTTCAGTATTATCAACAACACTCCCTTGAAGATCATCAACCTGTGAATCCTCTTTTATAAGAAAGTGAGATTCAAGAAGCTTTAACATTTCAAAATGCCCCACGCGCGGTTTCCCAAATAAACTTTGGAGCCTTGAGTCACAAATTATTTGACTTTTGCGACGTGGATCTCTGAGTTTGTTTCTCTTTATATAATCTAGCAAGAGAGCCTGAACATCAAACTGAGATAAAACAGATCTGTCACCCTCCTTCATGTGCATAACAAACTCCAAGAGCTCCTTTGATGCCCATTCAGCATTGTCATCCATGAATGGACCTTCAGCGCCACTTGATGTTGCAGGGGCTGGTGAATCAGCCTCCTTGGAACGGGGCCTCAACCGTTTCTTGGCTCTCCTTCTTTTAGAGTTGTTGATTTCTATATTCCCAGAACTGTCTGAATCTGACCCCTCATCATTATTAGCATCATAAAGGTCATCAGGCGATTCCTGTTTACCAGCAAATACGTCAGCTACTTTCCATGGATTTTTAGCATGATTTAGTTCATCTAAAGTCAGAGACAGCCTCTCTTTCAAATCTATCCAGTAATCCTTGAAAAGATACTCCCAGCTACTTTTGTCATCAAAATCTACTTGACCCTGCATAAACACAAAGAAGAGAGCAAAAGAGAAAATAAATATGACACCGCAATAAATTTGATAGCCAAAACATAGTGAAATTAACAAACAATAGCACACATCAGGCAGATCAACCACAGCTGGGTAAATGTAAGGGCATATTTCATGAAAAAACAATAGTATTTAAGTGGAGGAAAATGAGAGAGAAAATTCGTGGAAAAAAAAAATCCTAAAATGAATATAAAATGTTCGTTCAATGTTGAAGGGAATGCATAATTGAGTTTTTCACCCCCAACAAAGATCTCTGAAAATACTTATTGTCCACAGAAGTTTTGGGCATTGGAGGCTCAAAGAGGCAGACACAGACATTGACCCAAAAAAAAAAAACATAATTTTTAATGAGTTTCCCATAAAGAAATACAACACTCTCTTTTACTTTTGTTTAAGAAATAATTCAGAAAAATCAAAATCTATGCAACTCAGTTAAACCTTAATAGCAACTAACAAATCCTTCCGCAGCTTTAATTCCAAGAGTTACAAAAAAAACTCTTCAAATATTAAGAGTTTATTTACATGTATATTTTCGCCAATTTGCCTTATCTAACGCCATTTACTCTTGTAACTCTTCCATCAACCTCATCATAACATCTTCCACTACTATTAGTTTTTTTGGGAAAACTTTTTTTTTTTCATAAGAAAAGTTTTATTAAAAAAACGTAAGGCGCCCTCAAGTACACAGGAAGTATATATAGGAACAACAAAACCAACCCACAAAAAGAAACCCAAACAAACCCACAAGGACCTAAGCCCTTAAACCCGAAAGCCACTTCTAAGATTGGATCAAGCCATCCGACCTGAATTTCACACCCTTTTCAACGATTAGAGAGGCGCAACCACCCAAAGGGGAAGGAACACTCGGGAGAAGGAAGCCTCGCCAAAGAAAGCTAGATGAAGGAGACTTACCGACTACTCCCCCAGCTGGCTTTGGCGAGGACTAGACCACAGTCCCGCCCAAAGCCTGAGAAGAAGCACCCAAAGACGGTGTCGTTGGAGCACTGAGAGCTATCACAACCTCGTCAAACAAAGGCATTTTGAAAACATTTCACTTATAATCCTTGATCTTTTTCACTTTTACAATTAAGTACTCGAACTTTAATAAGTGTCAATTTAAAGTATCCATCTTTCAATTTTTTTTTTAATTTCAACCCTCAATTAAAATTTTCCGTTAAATCCTATCAAAATTTTCAAAATATCTCTTTTTTTTTTTGAAAAAAAAAAAATCACAATGATTTAGCTGTTGGTTAGAATTTAACAAATTTGAAAAATACCCATACTTGAATCTTTGAAAAAATTTATAAATTAAAAAAAAAAATGGTGTTTTGAAAGTTTTGATAGGATTTAACAGAGAATTCTAGCGGATAGTTGAAATTGAAACAAATTGAAAGATGCTGATACTTTTTAAAGTTTGAGTACTTAATTTCAAAAGTTATGAAATATCAGGGGCTATAAGTGAAGTTTTATCTAACCACACTGGGTTGACTCAAGTAGTAAGGGCATTGGTCTTTGTGGTAGTCCCATGAGGTCCAAGGTTCGAATCCCCTTAGTGTAAACAATTCATTGGGGCCAGCCTGCCGGCTAAGCCAGAGTATTACCCGATCCGTATGGAAGGGGCGTTTCATACGGGTCCGAAGTTTACCTAATAGGGGTGGGTACACGAAGTGGCCATGGCTTGGAGGGATTCCTCGTCATAAAAAAAAAATAATAATAAAAAAAAAAAGTGAAGTTCTCCCTTTTTTTCTCTAACCATTCCCCCCCCCCCCCCCCCTCCCCTCTCTTTTTTCTATAAGTAAACGAAATATTATTAAAAAAGTGCAAATGCGCAACCCAAATACACAAGAAGTATACAAGATATACATCTAGCAAAAACAAGGAAGAAAATCAATAAAATTAGGAAAATTAATCTAGTCTATAGCAATTGTCCAGTGGTAAAAAGTATTGAAGAAGAAAGACTTTAGCTCCACTACCATCCTCTAGCGGTCTTCAAAACTTCTATCATTTATTTCCCTCCACATTAGACAAGACAGAACTGGTCATCAAAGGTACTGGTCTTATGCGGCAGTGTTAGGTATGGCAGAACACAAGGGCGGTGTTGAGCTTAATTAGAAAGAGAAAAGCGAGCAAGAAAGTCATCAAAACTAAATGACAAGGGTACACATAAGTCGTAGTCCAAAGGTACAACGTATGGTAAAAAGAAGATAAAATCTCCTCCAAGGTCCTTTCCAAATCCTCAAAGCTCCTATTGTTCTTTTCCCTCCATAAACACCAAAAGAGGCAAATAGGCATCATTTTCCACAACGCAACACTCATTGGCCTTCTAGAGCACCACCAACAAGCAAACAAGTCGATAACCTTTCTGGGTATAACCCAAAACATCCCAAAACGACTGAAGAGAGTACTGCATAAAGCAGAAGCCACGTCGCAGTGAAGAAGAAGAATATCCATCAACTCTCCAATCTTCTTACACATGTAACACATGTCTATCACAATAACATGCTGCTTTCTGAGATTGTCCAGGGTAAAAGTCTTGCCAAGAGCCGCTGACCACGCAAAAAAGGCCGCCCTTAACAGAGCCTAAGTGCGCCAAACACTTTTCCAGGGGAATCGACTACCTCCAAAACAAGCCAATGAGCAAAAGAATGACTTGACCTTGAACAAACCTTTTTTGGAGGAGACCCACCACATCTTGTCTTCGCTACCTCTTTACACTTTAACTGAATGCAAGCCTAGAGAAAAGAAGCAAAAACATCCACCTCACAATCGTGTGCCTCTCTAGTAAAGCTCACGTTCCACTAGTTGGAACCGCCCACTGGTAAGGAGCTGGTCATTCTTCCCCCTCTTGAATCAAATTACTTTATCTCAATGGTACATTAGTTGGTCTTTCACAACAATATATATATATATATAGTTGTGAGATCTGAATCACAAGTGTACTAGACCCTAACTTTTCCAACGAAATTCTTCCTTCCACTAAACATTATGATACAATCAAAACAATTCCCAATGAACTTTTCAATCTCATCCAGCTTGCTCAGGACCATGAATGACATCTCTCAATATCTCCATCCTTATTATGACTAACCAATCCACAATACCAAAAATTATTTCTTTTCCTTTTTTTTTCTTTTTTACCACCAACTTGTATCATAACCAAACCAAACTTCCACCATTATATTTCTGCTAGTCCTATTAACCTAAACCTATAAAGTCCAAAGTGTGTCACGTCATCTCAAATTTAGGATTTACCTCAAATTGCTCTCACTAACTAGCTCAATATCATCCACAGATGACATGCCTCATGAGACCTCATCCGTATCACAAGATCTCATTCTACATAGAACTAGTATGTCCACCCACGTCATCAAAAACATCTAAAAAGGGTAGTAGATTTTGCATGAATAAAATAAAATAAAATCTACAGTTTTTGAAGCTAAAGGGAGTAGAACACACCAAAATGAAAATTTCTCAACAAGGTTTAGGGCTTCCCAAACAAATATCTTTTGAAGCCATGACTGTCATATCTACCTATAGCAATTTGGAACAGCGAAGGCTAAGACAGATAAACAAGTATTTTTTTTATAAAGTTGTGGTTCCTTTGCTGGAAAAAAATAATAATTTTTTTTTATAAGTAAGAAACCAATCTCATTAAAAAGCGTAAGTCACCCCTTAGTACACTAGGAATTTGCTGGAAATTTGTAGACAACTTCACCTTCATCCCCTTTTATATCTATAGGGAGCTAATTCATCCTTCCTACCATAAGCTAATGACATAATGCAATGTCATTGCATAGTTATACAATGCACAATGGAAGATCTCTACAGAAGATACCTTCCAAAAGCACCGCACCAATTTAGAATTTGTTTCTAGTTTATTTTTATAAGTCATTGCAATTTTCTTAAAAAGCGCAAAGGCGCAACCCAAATACAGAAGAAAAAGTACAAAAGAGATACACCTAACCAAAAAAAGAAAACATATAAAAAAAAAAATGAAAGCTATATTAATGCCAAAGGCAGCTGCCCAGCGGTAAAGTGTCTTGAAGAAAAAAGCCTTTAATTCCACCATCGTCCGCTCACAGTCTTCAAAACACCGATCATTTCTTTCCCTCCAAAGACATCACATTACAAAGGACAAAACCATCTTCCACACTACAACATTCTGAATACTACCAAATTGCCCTTTATAGCAAGCGAAAAGGTCTACCATTCTTCTAAGCATAGTTAACATTTCGCTTCCCGCTTCCTTAGGTTATCCGTAGTGAGGATCTTCCCTAAAGCAATGATATCTAGGATAAAGATGGAGACTGATCTATAAGTCAAGTAGTTTCTAGGAAGAGCTACATCAAGGATGAGAGCAGCCAATTTTGCAAAGAAATAGCCCATTGTTTCTCAAAACAAGATGGGAGCCCCTGTCCCACACAACTAACGAACGTGCATGTTTCACCAATGCAACTAACTAGGTTTCAAATGATTTTCTTTGGTTTTTAAACTTTAACCTTGCTCATTTCTGCAAAACATTGGGGGTCCTTTCACACTTGTTTACCGATTCCCTTTCGCATTTTGACTCCCCAATCACATTATTGCTTCACTTTGTGCCACAGGGGCCATTCTGAAAGGTAGAAATTAGAAATACATGGTCATAGGTTTCTTCATAATCAATACCTTTTTTGGCCTAAACCAAGATGGTAAAATACAAATGATTGCTTGAGAAGTACAAGGAAGTTAGGGGGTATAGGAATGGACAGAAGAGGCTATAAGATTCGCACACTATCAAGGCAATCAACAAGACTTTTTCAAAAATACCACACAAAGACTTTACTTAATAAGGCATGAGCTAACCCAAGTTCCCCATCCATTTCTCATAGCTCTGCTGAAAAGGAATGGTCACACGTTCCTCTATCGATTGGCCAATAGAACTATAGAAGCTACATGAACCAAGAACCATGTAATGTTCAAGAAAGAATAAGTGATATTTTTATGTTAAAAATAATAATAAATAAATAAAAGAAAATTTGGAATAATAGGAAAAGAAAAGAATTTGAAAATATAATAAATAAAACTAATAAATTATTAAACTAATATATATATGTGGGGCGATCAGGTCGCCCCACTTTCAAAGTAAAGGAATGCCCTTCACACAAAAGAAAAACAAAAGTGGCCACGCGGCCATTTAATTGGCCGCATGGCCATTTGTAACTGAAGGGCTTGATTGCCCTTCTATTTAAAAAAATAAATAAATAAATAAATAAAAAAAGAGAGAAGTGTGAGGCGCACATGCGCCTCACTAAAGAAAAAAGAAAGAAAGAAAGGAATGAGGCAGTGCCTCATTTCTATAAGCCGAGAGAAGAGAAACGGGGGGAGAGAGAGATTTTCCATATACAAAAATCGTGATTTTCGAAGATCCAACGGTCCGATCTTCGATCCGTCTTCGGATACGAGATCCTTGCACTCAGATCTACGTTCCTACCGTTTGCTTTGAGGTAAAACACTAAACTCATAGTTATGTGATTTTTGGGTAAAATCCTATAAATGGGTTTAATCATCTATGTTCTTTAGGTATTTGAGCTTGTTGGAAATTGCTTGAAGCTATCCAAACCTTGGGTTTTGGTTTGGTGATCTTGTGGTAAGTTTTCCTCAAATCCTAACTTTTAGTTATTAGATTTTAGATGTATTTTAGGGGATTAACCTTTAGTAAATGCCATGAGTTAATGATATTGTGACTATGATAGTGTTTTATAATTATGGGTTAAGTTTAGGAAATCCTAATTTGATGAGTTAAATTAATTTGGGGGTTTTAAAGTGTTTAACACATAGATTGTGAGTTTATGGATTAATTGTATTAGAAGTGTTAATTAATTCTAAAATCATCTATAAGTTTTATGAAAAATAGGCATTTATAGGATTAGGTCCTAAAAATAGTAATTAGTATAAAGTGGAGATTTTAATTGTAAATTTAGGAATATTTTCATGTATAGGTTTAGTTAATTAGCGGGAAACTTATATCGTAGCCTTTGAGCGATTTAAAGTGCTAATTGTTATGGTTGTTGGCTATACAGCTAAATGGTGCATTGTGTTGTGATTATAGCGACACTTTGCGGGTCAAACCTAGGATTGTGGAATCAGGAGAACGAGCAATCCAAGGTGAGTATTCTACTCACTGAGAAAAGTATTATTTTCATATATAATGAACTACAAAATAGATATTGTTTTACAAACTTGAACCAACTATATGTTGATTATATCTGTTTTGGATAATTTGAGTACTTTTGAATATCTTGAAATTATGATGATGTTGAAGTATGTATATGATATGTAGAGTTTGAATAATTGTGTAACTGTACTTGGTGGTTGGGAATTTTGTAGACTAGGGTTGCATTTAAATGATTGAGATTTTTAGTGAGTTATAAAGGGGGGGACATGATGCATTGCGTGCTTAACAGCACAACTTTGGACTTGGTGATTTGAGTCTGGGACTCGGTGATTTGAGTCTGGGACTCGGCAATATGAGTTTGGGACTCAGCAATTTGAGTCTGGGACTCGGTGATATGAGTCTGGGACTCGACGATTTGAGTCTGGGACTCAGTTTCTTGAGCCAGGGGCTCTGAGGACATTGCATATGCATACATATATCATGTTGTGTTAGGGTGAGCTGTTTTTATGTTATGTATATTTTTATTTGCATGATTTGAAGGCATCGATCTTTAGTATACCTAGATTGTACGCTACTGGATTGGGTGATGTAAGTGTCTTTTGACATGAAGTTACCTACATCTAGCAATGCTGTTTCTTTGTATTGCTAAGTAAGATGCCATTGTTTTATGCTTGATGTACCAAGATTGTACGCTACTGGATTGGGTAATGTAAGTGTCTTTTGACACGGAGTTACCGACATCTGGCAATGCTGTTTCTTTGTACATTTGAGCCACCATTGTTTTATGCTTGATGTACCAAGATTGTACGCTACTGGATTGGGTAATGTAAGTGTCTTTTGACACGGAATTACCTACATCTGGCAATGTTGTTTCTTTGTACATTTGAGACACCATTGTTTTATGCTTGATGTACCTAGATTGTACGCTACTGGATTGTGTAATGTAAGTGTCTTTAGACATGAAATTACCTACATCTGGCAATGCTGTTTCTTTGCACATTTGAGCCACAAAATACAATAATTTTATAGTAGGTGAGAAGATATGTAGTTGTTTCCAAGGTGGGATGACTGGAACTTCTATATGTGTTCGCAGCTACATAGTATGCTTTAAAAGTTTTCTATTAGTCGGTATTTGCTAAATCAGCTATGGGGATTTTCAAACAAAAGTTTATAAATTGGTAACTATTATAGTGTACAGGAGACTAAAAATGAAGAGTTGGTTCTTTGCGAAAACTCAGTGAATAGTATACCTCTAAGGTCTTAGTGTAATTAATTATGCTAAGGCGGTAGGCTCATAATTCCACATGTACGGATGCGGCAACCCCCGCAACCGTGCAAATTCTGATGTTGTGACTGCAGGTACTCCTGAGCTAGATGATGACCCAGTAGCTTTATATTTGGGGTATTACGATTGAAGCCCACAGTGACGATCGTAATGTGTTGGACTACGGAGTCCTGTCTTTTGGATATTTTTGTATATGGCTTGTGACACGTGTCACGTATTTTTGGTATAGCCATTCTTTTGTAATCATGGTATATGTTGTAAGCCTTAAACAGATAGACATGAGTACTTGGCTCTTTTGTATGGACCACAGACTAGTTATAGATGTGCTTTTTGTTATGACTGATTGGTATCTTAATATATTCCGCTATGTTAGATGTTACTCTGAATATCAGGTACAGGTTATGGAACGTGTACGTTATGTTGGCTGAGCGACAAGTAGTCGTGCACTGTGAGGATCCATTTTACGCTATATGCATGTTTCAAAAAAAAAAAATGGGTCGTCACACACCAACAGTCACAAATGGATTTGGGATGACCACAAGTTGTGTAAGAGAGTCACAAATTGACTTATTGCTGCCTATCGACCTCTGCTGTTGTATTTGACTACGGAAGGAGGATGAGTTACTTCTAGTAGATCCAAGTACAAAAGAAAAACTACATTGTACTGCTTACAGTTCACACTTTATATATCAGCCAGTTATTAAAAACAAATCCATACCTTGGCTAGTCCAAAAAGCTATAATTACTTAAGCAAATGACTCAATATACTTGGCAGCTATTCAAGTTTACAATTTACAATGCTATGGTCAGCTTATGTGCCAGTCCAAATAGTTCTATACATGCAGTTCAGCTAAAGTAATACTACCCAAGGTGAATGCAGAAATAGTGACAAAAGGCAACAGCAAAAAAATAAAAAAAAAAAATGATACTCATTAATTATCCACCATAAAGACAAATAATTTTTTTTTTTTTTTGATAAGTAAGAAGACTTTATTAATGAAAGCGTAAGGCGCCCCTAAGTACACAGGCAGTATACAAGGAGAAACCTAAGCTAACCCACAAAAACCCATAAAAACCAACAATAACCAAAACAATCCACCCCCCACCCAAGAACAAACCCAACAAAGAACAAGGCAGCCCACCACCCACCACAGCACACAAACCTACTACAAGTGTGCCTTTCCATTTCTCCTCCTAGAGTGATTTTTCTCATCCCCATAATTAATGGAACTATGTAGGTTTAGGAGCTTCCTTTTTCCTTTAGACTTTTGGCGCGCAATCATTTTCTCCCGCTGAAACTCTTCTTCCATGGCATCCCTAATTGCCAAGGCCTCCTCCCCAAAAGCCCCTTCCAGTGCCCAATCCAAGGGCAAGCCATCCCAATATTCTTCTTCCTCCTCCTCCCAAACTACAATCTCCCCGTTATGATCAGAATCGATGGGCCACCTATGAGATTGTGAGATACCATTTCCCTCAATGGAACATGGAAAGATGCATCCACTCAAAGGAGAGGAGAGACCAACCGCCCCAACGTACTTCACCTCACGCGGCAAAACTTGAGGGACAGAAACAATCGAGGGTAAATTGAGGAAACCCTTCTTAAAAAGCCCCTGATTAGCTGGGGTCTGGATCTTCTTTTTCGCACGAGACTCTCCACCCGTTTCCTTAAAGGGAATAGGATCTGCGGAAAGCTTTGAGGCTACCAAAGAATCAGCTAACAACCCATCATTCCATACCACTTTCTGCCCTGCCCTGATCTCCCTAGCCCTCCTGTAGTAATACTTAAAAGGACTGCTTAGCAAGAAGGGGGAGGAGGAAGATCGAAGCTTCTTCCCCAGCTCAGTGGCTCCTGAGAGAGAAGGAAAACCAGAGAGTTTTTCACCACTCAAAGATCCAGACGACGCCGGAAGAACAGAGGTCGCCGGCGACGGCAAATCCGCACTCGGCAGTGGAAAGACGAACGCAGTAGCCGGCTCAGAACAGTCTCCGCTCAAAAGGTCCCCACTGGGAACCACCATCTCCGACGAAGCGAGATTGCACAGCCCAGAAGAATCCACCGAAGTCGTCTCCGGCAACGACGACCGTGAAGAACTAGGTTTCGACATGAAGCATCCCAAGCGCAAACCTTTCCGACACAGTCCATTCCTTGCAAGACGGCCCAGTAGCTTGTTAACAGCCCGGCCCAAAGCCATGTTGAACCCTATGACCCGCTTACTCCACGTGCGCAATTTAGAGATTTCAAATTTCAAACTCGCACGTGGACGGAAAGACTTACCCAGTGGACGGCGATGCTAGTCCTTACCCAAAGGATCGAACGGCTCCAAAGTAGAACAGTCCAACGCCGTCCTCAGATCTGCATCTAACACCCTCGCCGCCGGAAGAAAATCAGGCTCACAGTGAACCACTGGCACGACCTTACTCCCGGAAGAATTACCCCCCATGACAGGCCCCTTCTTCACGACATCGACCGAGCCTGCCTTCAACACCTCCACAAATGAGGGCCCCTTCGAAAAGGGAACCAAACCCGGCCAAACCTCAACTTCCTTCCCCTTATTCTCCACCAGATCGTGCAAGGACCCATACTCCCCGCCCACAGAAGCAGAGAAAAGAGCAGCGGACTTCCTCAGCTCTTCGGAGAATTTGATCTATCCCCACCCTCCACGTCCCTCAGGAATCAGGATAAACCCTTTCCGACCACCCATCCCGAAAGAAGCTGCTTCTAAGAAACGGCCGGCTTAGTTACGCCCTCTCCGAGCGATCAGAACTCTCGAACCTTCCCTGAAAGATTTGATGAAAGCTTGATCTTCCGGAACACCCACAAGTGACTCCAACGTCGAAGCCAACCACTCAGAGCACGAGGGACTGATGAAAATTACGCCGGAGAAACTTTTTCTCTTCTCCCCCACCCTCATCGTCGACGCCCCTTCCAGAACCGAGAAGACAAATGTCTTCGACTCCACGGTAAAACTAATCTCCATCTCAAAAAACAGCCGGAACCCAAGCGGCTGACCCAGAGGACGATCACATTTTCGACGGACAGGAGCCAACCCACCTGTAGACGCCCCTTCGCGAGCTACTATCGCGATCCACGAGCACCTGACGCTCAAGAAATAACCCCGCACAGCAACCGGATGTCTGAAAGGCGAACCAAAGCAAGCCCCTAACGTAACGCGCTCTCACGCGCCGCTCCTAGGTCAGAGAGCGAGGCCCCTCCAATGCAGGACCACATCGTGTATTTACCCCTGAAGATTAAACCCCGGACCTGTGCAATGCTCCCCCACCACACGGATCAGGTAATTCACGGCTTCACCGTGTGAGAAGGCCCCAAGAAATTGTTTGCACCCAAGGGAATTCAAACCTTAGACTTGATGAGGATAATCACCAAATTCCAAGGCCTTTACCACTTGAGCCAACACCTTGGGATAAACACTAAAATAAATTATTCATCATAAACACTAAAGTACACAGCAAACATGCAAAAATAAACAGATTAAACAGCCCAAGGGCACCAACATATAGAACTCATATTTTACCTCACTTTGAAGCAATCAATTTTAGATGACAACAAAACTATGCTGTCAGGTCTCAATTAATCAAAGGAAAGTAAAAAATAAATAATGACTAAACCCATTGAATGAGCGCAAGCAAAGAATCGGAAGAAGAAGAAAAAAACCACAATAGACGTGAAAACAAAAAAGCGAAAAACACATACCATATCCTTGTTTCCTTGCAGATTGTGTTCAATTAATGTGACCGTTTTCATGCATGTCTCGCAGAAGCCTTTGTTTCCTCTCACACATAAGATAACTGAATCTTTGATGCATGCCTTGCACAAGGAAAATGTACAGGTATAACACATATAGCAGGCATTCTTCTCACAGTTGCTACACAGGTGCCAACCTAAAATCCATGAACATAGTAACACTTAAGTTAGATAGGGCTAAGCAACAAAAGTAACAGACCCCTTTTTAAAATTGGAAATTCAATACGTAATAATAATTTAATAAACCAGATCATGAAAAATAAAGGTGGAATGATAGTCCCACAAGAATCATTGGTATAGCACCGTTAGCGTGATTTTGTGAAATGGCACCATTTCAAGCTTCTGACATAAAGTGTGTCTATGATTTTAGTTTCATACTTTATAAGTTCAAATGGATGGATTTATATATAAAATCCTAAACAAAGTAAAATGGGACAACCAAACGGGCCTTGAAAGAATCATATTTTATGTGAATATATTTGAATAGAGAACAGGGAAACCTCACATAACAAATCGGATACAAGATCTTAAATGTTTAGCACTAGATAAGAGTTTAGGATAGGTTCTCGATGGTTTCTTGACTGGGTTGATGTTTAAGGAATTTAGGGATGTTTAGGTTATAAAAGATTGAATCTTGAAGGAATTTAATGCTTTGATCTTGGCCATTGGATTAGCGACGGCATGAGTTGGTACAATCATGAGAAGGTGCGTGCAAGCCGTGGTGCACAGGGAGACGCCCAACGAAGGAGGAGGCAATCAAACCCTCACCATTTTTAAAAAGGCTTCTGTAACTTTATTCAACTTGTTCTATGAACCTGACAGATGACATGAAAACCTCTCAAGAACCAGGCAATTCCCAATCTTTTTCCCACAAAGAATAGGATTCTTGAATAAAAAAGAAAAAGAACAACTAAACCATGAACAAAGAATTAAACAAAATAGAAAATTACTCCAAAACATAAAATAAGACTCATGGGCCATGAGTACAGCAAATCTAAAAATTACTCAACTACCCCACTTTAGTATAACTTAATAAAACTGAACTAGTTACTTATCAAAAAAAAACTGAACTAGCTGCAACCTAACCCAGATAAACAACAAATTAAGACTCGAATCAACTTAGACTAGCTCATCAAAGTCCCAAGAGAGCTCTCTATCATCTGAAATATCCCATATTAAAGCTTGAGCATTAGAACCAGGTTTTCCTCACCGCTTATAAGTCTTCAAGGGGGCTGCCAGTGATGTTCCCCATCATCACCTCAGTCCTGTAGTTAGTTGAACACAATAAATGACAACATTTCTAGGTGCTCATCCCTTTCTCCAAATAGAACAGAATGAAAGCCATGATTAACTTGAGTAGAAATTTCTTTGGGGTAAAGGGGAAAATGGTGTCTACAGAGTAGCAATATCTTGTACTTGGTAACAGTTGTTCATTACAATTGAAAGACCTATACTTTTATGGTCCAAAGGGCAAGGGCCATATAGTTTCATGTAAATGTAACAGAGAAAGGTTCTACTGCAACTAGTAACTCACAATCTCACCACTTTTACCAAGTTACATCACAAATATAAGACATCAGAAAGCCAATTGTAGGTCAAAAAACACCTTTACCGCCTGGAATACAGAAAATTCAAGTGGCCGTAAGACTCAGTTATTCAAAGATGATTACGTCACTGTCAAGTAATAAAAACCTTATATATCCTAATTCAACACAGCTAACAAGACCTTAACCCTGACCCATTGAATTGAAGAACTCTTTTTATTTTCTCTATGGTCCTACTTTACTACATATATACACCTCAGCTTTAGGCATCTCCTTTTCCCTTTCCACACCTTCAACCTTTGGAATAGCAATTGGAATCCAAAATTTTGCTAGTGGCAAGCAATTACCTCCATACCTCGAAGAATTCATTTATCCCAGTCATCACCAGAAACGACTAAACTTCACAAGCAAATTACCAACTTGACGAGCTTGCAAAACTTAAAAGAGTGTGCTGCTCAATAGTTATAGATTGAACTTCCAGCCCCATTACACTAGTCCACTCGTGGCTGTTGTATACATCAAACCTTTTGAAAAGGAAAATAAAAGAACTTCAATACATATATCAACATTCTAATTGAGGAAATGACTCAGAAGAGTACTGTTCAAGTTTTGAATGTCCTCAACTTTTGTGTAATACTCAGTTACTAGCATATAAAACTAAAACCCAGCACAAAAACTACACTGCCTGTATGAAGAATTTTTATTTGTATAGCATAAAACAATCAATACTATTATTACCAGTTACCATCGAACTTCAACAATTATAGCTGAAGTTAACATACCACAAACTTAGGTCACATCAGATATACACCACCAATCACCAAAACTTAACATTACTAGTTCAAATTACAAAACGGAAATCAAAGGCCAAAGCAGCAACATACCACAATTCCATCGACCCTTAGCTCGAAAGAACGCCTCATCACGATTAACACAAGAAGGATGGTACGCCTTAGGGCATCCCCTAATAATCCACAAAAAAAAAAACAATCTCATTAAATTGACCATAAACCTTGAAGAAGAAAAATACTGGCACAACAAATATCACAAAGAAAAAAGCCCATGATAATCTCACCGGCGATCGCAAAGCACAAGATCACCCCCATCAAAGCAAATGAAACAAACATCCTCTTCCACCTTCTTCCTTGGGACTCTTGCTGGGGCCCGAGAATTCTTGCCACGCTTCCTCTTCCCTCCACCACTTCCCTTACTCGCCTCCACCGCCTCCATCTCCTCTGTCACCTCCATTTCCTCTTCGGCCTCTATTATCTCCTCTGCCTCTATGGCATCCTCCGCCATTTCCGTCATCTCTATTGCTTCTATCTCGTCTGCCTCCATGGCCTCCTCTGCCAAGTCCTCCTCTGCCTCCATGGTTTCATTTGCCACATGAGCCACATTTGCTTCGTCTACTGCTTCCTCTCTCTCATCCACATAGCCACCTAAATCTGTCTCCTCAACTACCGGGCCTGCAAAATCTGTCTCCTCACCCATTGCACCTGCCAGATCTGTCTCCGCAACCACTGGGCCTGCCAAATCCGTTTCCTCAGCTACTGGACCTGGCAAATCCCCATCTTCCACCACTTGGCCAGCCACATATGTCTCCTCCGGCAATTCAGCCACATCCTCCTTCTCTGCAACCTCCATCATTTCTGGCAAGTCAGGCACATCCTCCTTTGCAACCTCTCTCATTTCAACCAAGTCAGCCATATCCTCCTTTGCCACCTCCCTCATTTCCGCCAAGTCAGCCACATCCTCCTTGTTTGCAACTTCAGTCACTTCCGCCAATTTAGCCACATCCTCCTCGTTTGCAACCTCTGTCACATCCGCCAATTTAGCCACATCTTCCTCCTCAACAACCTCCGTCATTTCCACCAAGTCAGCGACAACCTCCTCCTCTGCAACCTCCCTCGCTTCCGCCAAGTCAGCCACATCCTCTTTCTTTGCAACCTCTGTCGTTTCTGCCAAGTCCACCACGGCCACCTCTGCAACCTCCCTCGTTTCCGCCAAGTCAGCCACATCCTCCTCTGCAACCTCCCTCGTTTCCGCCAAGTCAGCCACATCCTCTTCCTCTGCAACCATTGTCGTTTCCTTCAAGTCAGCCATGTCCTCCATCTCTGCACCAACCTCCTTCCCATCCACCAAGTCAGCCACATCCCCCTTCTCAGCAACCTCCCTCATTCCCACCGAGGAAGCCTCATCCTTCTCCACCTCCACATAACACACATCTGCCATGCCAGCCACATCCGCAACCTCTGTCCGCTCCGCCTCATCGGGCAAATCCCCAACCACACCTGCCTCCTCAGCCACCCCCGTCTCCTGTGTCACATCAGCCATCTCCTACTCAGCCCCTACTCCTAAGCATCTCCTTTAAACCTATCTGCGCATTTACAACACAGAATATCACATCATACGTAACCCTAATTATCACTACTGAGGAAAAATTAAACCAAAACATCCATACATGCACACAAAAACGCTTAAACATGAACAGGGAAAAAAGAATTAGCCCTAACCCTAAAAATCCATCACACGAAAAAGCACAATGACCCATTTGATATGGCGAGATAAGGGGAAACGAACCTGATGCCGCGGCGTCGAGAACAGCGGATAAATCAGACGAACGAGCACAAAAACTGTGAGTCTGAGTCTGTGAAAAGCGCGATTTGGGTGAGAGCGGCGACAGAAGCCTTCGATTATAATAGTTGGAGCTCAGGCCCGCCTTCTGTTTTTCAGTTTTAGGAGAAGTCCGTTTTTTTACTGGGCCACGACTCCATGAGTGCCTTAATGGGCTTGTTTACTTTATATTCTTTTATTTTTTACGGTTCTTCTACCGATATTTTACTGTCGGTTTGGAATCGTATCGGCGATTTTAAAATATGATATTTTTATAAACGGAGTTAAAAGTTTAGTAAAATTTTAATTTTTTATTTAAAGCTACATGTTTCTAAAAGTACTCTTTTTTTTTTTTTTTTTTTTTTGAACAGAAATACTCATACTCTTCATTCATAACAAAATACACTTGACCCTCAAAATCAAGGATCTAGGGACATACAGCTTCCCTAACAACAATACTGAAAATACTAATGGAAGTATCCTCCAGTAAACACAAATCATTCAATGAACTAGTAGCCTCTTTAGCTAGACAATGAGCTGCACAATTGGCTTCACGATAAACAAAATTGAAACTACATGTATGTAATCTTTGCCGCTCAACATGAATGCTTTCCAAAATATGGCCTGATCTCGAAAGGTAGGGAGGATTTGAGTTAATCTCCGCAATAACATGGGCTACATCTCCTTCAAATATAGCATCTAAAAACCCAGCTTCTCTAGCAAAAAGAACGGCTTCCAACGCAGCTAAAGATTCTGCAGTCTTAGCATCCACCTGCAAGATTTTAGTGAGACTACGAACTCCCAAACAATTCCCCAAATAGTCCCTTGCTATGATGCCCAAACCAATCCATCCCTTTTTCTTATTTATAGCCGCATCCCAATTAAGCTTTATGGAACCGTTTGGAGGAGGACTCCAACTAACTGTATCACGGCTATTGTCAGATCCCTTTACAGGCTGCATGGGAACTGACTGGTCCAATTGCTTGCTCTCCTTATATTCCCGAATAAACCTCACTGCAGCAGTATAGACTTCATCTGGATGGTTAAAAGTGCCTTCAAAAACAAATTTATTTATCCTAAACCATATTCCACGGGCCACTACTATCAGCAGTTCCAAATTTTCCTTGCTGAAGCGCTGAAGACCATCTTCAAAAATCTCCTTGAAGGTCGATCCTGAAACACAAAACTTTTGGAATGGTGATGTTTTACTTCCCCAGACATCCTGAGCTGCCGGACAAATCCATAAGGCATGTATTAAAGACTCCTCTTCTAATCCACAACAAGGGCAATTAGCATCTTCAATAACCCTTCGCTTAAATAGGTTCCGGCGTGTGGGCAGAATATTTTGACAAGCTCTCCATGCAAACATTTTCACCGCATTTGGCACTTCCATTGCCCAAAGAGCCTTCCACAATTCCTGCCCTGTGTTCAGTTGGGAACTTTGAGCTGCTCGTCTCTCCTTTTCTTCTTTGCCGAGATGGTAGGCACTCCGAACTGAAAAAATACCATTAGCAGTTCCACGCCAGATCAACCTATCTGCAGGCAGCAATGGGCTTAGAGGAATATTAGCTATGACTTGAGCTTCTTCTTCCGTAAACACTTCTTTAAGTAAAGCCTCATTCCAATTCTTGGAGGTGGGATTAATTAATGAGGCCACCATAGACTGTCTATCAATGATCTTTGGAGGAGATTGGACCTGAAAAGTTTGTGGAGTTGGGAGCCAACGATCTCCCCAAACCTTTATATTGCATCCATTGCCCACTCTCCAAACCAAGCCTTGTTGCAACAATTCCCTAGAATTCCATATGCTCCGCCAAACAAAAGAAGGACGAGAGCCTAGGGAAGCCTCCATAAAGCCACTTCTAGGATGGTACTTGGCTCGGAAAATTTGTGCTGAGAGAGATGAAGGGTTTTGAATTAACCGCCACCCTTACTTAGCAAGTAAAGCCTGATTAAACAGCACCAAATCCCGAAAACCTAGACCTCCTACTGCTTTGGAACGTCCCATTCTTTCCCAAGACATCCAATGGATTTTAGCATTTTGAGACATGTGATTCCACCAGAAATTTTGCATCAAACAATTTATCTCCTTGCATAAAGCAATAGGAAGTTGAAACACACACATGCTATATGTAGGTATCGCCTGAATTACCGCTTTTAACAACACTTCTTTGCCAGCTTGGGAGAGGAATTTGACCTTCCAATTACTGATCTTCTTCGTCACTCTATCTTTAATAAACCCAAAGGACTGAGCCTTAGACTTACCCACAAAAGAAGGAAGTCCTAGGTATGTATCAATCCTATGTGTTTCCATCAACCCAGAAAGGCTCAAAATTTCCTGTTTCCTCTCATGGCTGGTGTTGCGGCTGAAGAATAAAGATGTCTTCTGCAGGTTAAGCTTTTGACCCGAGCCTTTTTCATAAATGCCCAAAATCTTCATAATTCTTCTCCACTCTACTGAGTTCGCCTTACAAAAAATAATACTGTCATCCGCAAAGAATAGATGACTCAATCTTGGTCCCCTCGGAGAAGAAGGAACACCCGTAATTATCCCCTTCCTTTCAGCTTGTTGTAATAAGGCACTCAGGGCCTCTGCGCAAATTAGGAAAAGATAGGGAGAAATGGGATCCCCTTGGCGAATCCCCCTTGATGGCTTAATATTTCCCACCGGGCCACCATTAATGAGAATTGAATATGAAACTGATCTAACACAGACCATAATGAGAGTAATCCATTGCTCCGTAAACCCCATCCTCCGCATGATCGCCTCTAAAAAAGGCCATTCCACTCGATCGTAGGCTTTACTCATATCAAGTTTGAAACCCATATATCCAGTTTTACTCCACATCCGGGTCTGCATTGAGTGTAAAGTCTCAAAGGCAGCCAAAATATTATCTGTGATCAAACGACCTGGAATAAAGGCACTCTGCGTGCAGGAGATAATCTCTGGTAACACTAGTTTAAGCCGATTAGCCAAAACCTTTGAAATAAGTTTGTATAGCACATTACAAAGACTTATAGGTCTGAAATCTGACACACAATCCGGTTGCTGGATTTTAGGAATAAGAACTATATGGGTTTTATTTAAATTGCTATCCAGCATCCCATAATGAAAAAAATGGAAAATAGCTGAGCATACCTCAGTGTGAACAGTATCCCAATTATGTTGAAAGAAGCAAACAGAGTATCCATCGGGGCCAGGAGCTTTCATAGGGGCCATTTGCTGTAAGGCTGTATAGATTTCCTCCTCTGTAGGCTCAGCCATGAGTTTAGTATTCATCGCCGGTGTCACCTTACAGTCAATTGCACTCAGACAATTCTCCAGTTCTAGATCAGTTCCAGCAGTAAAGAGATCATCATAGTAACAGATAAAAGCATTTTCAATATCCTCCTTTGAACAGCAGATCCGGCCTCCCATATCCATAATTTCCACAATATGCTTCCGACGGTTCTTCTGACTAGCACAAGCATGAAAATATTTAGAGTTTTGATCCCCATACCTCAGCCAGTTTTCTTTTGCCCGTTGACTCCAGTGAAGGTCCTCCTGCTCAAGAAGTGAATTTAGTTCCTCCTTCACGGTCAGTTCTTTCTCAAATGTCTCCTGGTTTTCCTCCATTTGGATTGAGTGGAGCTCTAATGACTTCTTTGTGAATCTGGGAAGCAATATTATTTTCAGATTTTCTCACCCATATCTGTAATGACTTCCTGCACCCATTCATCTTTCTATTAATCATCCGCCAAGGGTCAATTTCCTTGTGTTTTACTCTCCAAACTTTCTTGATAATTTATGCATGTTCCTGTTTTTTGGTCCAGCTAGCTTAATATCTGAAAAAATGATACTTCTTCCAATTGATGTCCTCCGAGTGGGAAGCAGTGATCAACAAGGGGTGATGGTCAGAAACACTATTAGCTAACACTTCTACCTCTGCAGCATTAAACAACTGATTCCATTCAGGATTGGCCACCGCCCGATCCAGTCGTTCTCGAGTAAAGTCTTCTCCTTGCCTTCCGTTCCACCACGTAAATTTCGGACCACGGAACCCCAAATCTGCTAGATTGCAGTCCCCCAATGCTGATTGAAATGCCTGCATTTGACTTCGAGGTCTGATGGAGTTGCTAGTTTTTTCCGAACTTGAAATGATTTCATTGAAATCTCCCATGCACATCCAAGGAGTAGGATCCAGCTGAGATAAGTGTCTGAGGAGATTCCATGCTTCCATCCTTTTCCCCACATCCGGGTGCCCATAAAAACATGTCAGCTTCCATACAGGCTCATTACTTTGATTCAGCACAACTGCATTAATATGACGTCTACTGAAATTCTGGATTTCCAGATGAGAATCCGAATTCCATAGAAGTAGTAGACCCCCACTCTTCCCCTTACAATCAACTACAAACATCCTGTCAAAACCAAGTTTTATTCTGATAAATTCCACTTTATTCTTCATCATCTTTGTTTCTATAAGGAACACAAGACGGGGCTTCTTAATTCTCACCATACTAGTTATATTTTTTCAAACCTCAATTTTTTTAAGAAGGTATTCCAAACGATACAATTTATGTGATTTTGTTTAAAATTGTACTTTTGGCTTGTAAAATCATAAGGTTTAACAAACTAATAATAAAAATTCTCTTGGGATTCTGTCAAGATTCTTCGTAACTCAATAGTTACCTAAAATAATATTACACATATAACTCTTTTATAATTTGCTGACACGTGTTAACATGTTATTGAAATACATCGTTCACTAAAAAAATATATATTTAACATTTTCTAATCACATGTTGACATATATCAACAAGTTATAAAATAATTGTAAATCTAACATTTTTTTTCATTATCCAGTAGGTGTGGAATAGAGAAAAATTATGTTAAATCACAATTTATTCTAAAAGGATAAGCTGATAAGAATAAATAAATTTAATTATTTAATCAATACAATAAATTACCACTTATCCTAAAAGTTTAAGCTGAAAATAAATAATAAATTTAATCATTTAATCAATACTTTATCAAACTATATCTACCCAAACCTAATTGAAACCAAACTTTGGATACTTCTTGTTAAAAGAAAAGTACACAAATAATTTTATTGGAATTATTATAATGCTTCATTTGTTTCGGTGTAAAATGTTATTTGAAAAATTATTTCGACATTTTCTAGTGTTTGGTATGGGCGAAAATAGTAGTCAACCTGAAAATGATTTTCGTTTGACAAAAAATGCTTAGTAAATTTCAAAAAATTATTACACTTTTTAAAAACGTAAATCATTTTCCTTAGACGGCAGACTCATTCGACCATCTTTTAAACGAAACAATCGACCATCACGCTCAAGCAATTGACTACCACTAGAATCTGGTCGCCAAATCTGACACCGTCTAGTCACTGTTACCGGAATCCGGCTAGACAAGATTTCGGTGACCAGAATGGTTGGATTCCTGCCAGCTGGGCGGGATCTTGCTAGAACAGCCAAATTCCGACACAAATGGCTAGATTCCGGCCTCTTTCGCCGGAATCCGTCCAACCCAAATTATAATGAAATTGTTCGGATTCTGGCATTTATCGTCGAAATCCGGCAATAGTAGCCAGAATCTGGTGAAAGTGGCTAAAATCCTGCTTGTCAATAACGAAATCTTGTTACTGATGATTTTTGTATTATTTTACATTAATATTTTTATCTTGTGAATAAAAATGAATTTTTATAAGTTAATATAATTGAATGAAAATATAAAAAATATTTGTGATTTTTTTGTAAGCGCCAAACATTAAAAAATGTTTTCGGCAGATATTTTACAACGAAATTTTTTTTACATTGAAATAAGAGAAATGATCCCTACACTCATTTCTCACAACAGCCCCACAACAAGCTAATGTGGCTAGTAATATTTATTACTTTTTTTGTTTTATTTTGTTTTCTTTTTGTAAAAAAATAATAAAATACTACCAGCCACGTCAGCTTGTTGTGGGGCTGTTGTGAGAAATGAGTGTAGGGATCATTTCTCTTGAAATAAATAGAGCATTATGAGTGAAACCCCGCCCAATAAGAATTTTAATTGATCTGTTGTTTTAAAAATAGGGCCATTGATAAGTCTCATTAGATCGAGAGTCAAGAGAGGGAAGTTCATATCTATTTTTTAAAAGTTTGAATTGATAAAAAAGTAATAATAAATTTATTTTTTTATAATTAATACTTTAATTTTTTTTTCCTCGTGTAGAGCTAAATACTATATAAAATATTTATTTAAAATAGAGAAAGATTGTAAAATTTATCTTATTCTTTTGGTAGAATGCATCAACTCTTATGGGTGTATAAGTAGGCGGTTATTAATTGTCTGCTAACCGCTAACCATATATAACCGTTAATCGTATAACCGTTTTGGTAGGATGTTAGAAGAAACTGCTAACCGCCTAAAGCAAAGCGGTTAATGACAGATAACCACCTATTTTTATATATAATATATATTATATATAAAATATATATTTATATATACCAAAATGATGTGGTTTTGGGTTTAGGATTTACAAGCCTTTTTTTTTTTTTTGTCATTTCATTTTGAACCTTTCATTCTTTCACGCTGCACCACACACATTGGGTGAGAAAGAGACATTAAGGTTCAGGCGCTGAGTGGGCTGCAGCTGCAGGTGCGGGCAACGGACTTCATCGCCATCAACCTGGAGATGAGCAACGTGCCTAGCGCGCCATGGTGCGACTCTCGGAGTTCGACCGCCCTGACATGCTGTACTCTCTCTCTCCCTCTGCGTGTGTATTGGCGCTCTGTTTGGTTTCTCACAGAAAGAAGAAAATGAGTTTTTTGGTCTGTTTGGTAAATGAGAAAACTAAGAAGAGTCTTACAGTTTTTATCTCTCTCTCTCTCTCTCTCTGTGTATTGACGCTCTGCTTGGTTGCTCAGAGAAAGAAGGAAATGAGTTTTCGATCTGTTTGGTAAATGAGAAAACTAAGAGGAGTCTTACAGTTTTCAGTTTTATTTTTAATTTTGTTTCAATGAATTCTGTTTGGTCGTTGAGAAAACTATGAAACGGAAAATAGGGATATCAGAGACAACTTTTTAATAAAAATCAATTTTTTTAAAGAAAAGAGGGTGATGAAGGGATATGAGTGGAGAATATTTAACATTTTCCTTTGATTAATAAATAATTTTTTTAATCAAAAAGTAATTATGATGTGACATCAGAATTATTTTTTGATTAAAAAAACATTTATTTATTATATATGCCGGTGGGATGGTTTTTAATCCCCCAACAATCAATTCCCTTGTTAGAACCACTCTTTAGAAGGGAGTTGATAGACATGAAAAGACGGTTAGGATTAGTTATTGCTTATAACCATAACTATTTTAGGCGGTTATGATATTTTAATACCCGCAATGGTTTTGCTTTATGCGATTAGTGATTTTAAAATAACTGTCCGCTGCTAAAATTGCATTGCATTACTGCATTTTAATATGGGCCTTTTTGACACATTTTATATGTTATTTAGCCTTTTTTATAAGAAAAACATAAGTCTAAATTTTTCATCTTACTTTCTTTTGCTATGTTTATGGGAAACAAAAAATAAGGGTACATAAAGAAAATTAAAAAAAAAAATTCCTTCATAATTCTACCACTAAAAAAAATGTTTATCGCAAACTAAAGATGCCACCACCACTTTGCTCTCTAAAGAAATAGAGTAAAAAAACAAAAATTATAAGAAGCCTTATATTTTTCGGAGCCTTTCTACACATCCTTCCCTCATCCCTCCTTATCACCTTTTTATAATAAAAAAATTAATTTTTATTAAAAAGAGGACGATGGAAGGGAATGAGTGGAGAATGTGTAGAAGCCCTTAATCAAAAGGGGTGGCAATCAGCCATCTTCTAACAATGCTACTTTAAGCTAGAGGGTTATGCCCACCAAATCTTTGAAAAGCCATTCAAGTTTTTCTTTATGGGAATCAATTAACTAAATTGAAAAGTTTCTTGTCATTGTATAAGAGGCTCGTCTTCCAATGTATTTTAATGTAGGGACTAGGGAGAATTAAAAGAATGGACTTGATTGTCTCCGTTGTATTTTCCGTGGATCAAATGGGCCCCTAGTATACCCGATGGAAAAAATATATCCTCTGCACTTTATAGTTCTTTTATATATATTCTATTAAAATGACTTTTTCAAGCTAAATTTAATAAGGACAGAAATTTCATACAAATCGATTTGTAAGAAAGTTCATACAACTCACATATAAGAGTGACATGTGCCATTTTAAACATGTGAGAAACACATTTTTTTATTAATGATATTAAAAAAGCATATGAGAAACCTATGTCAATTTTATATGTAGATTATATGAAAATTCTTATAAATCAGTTTGTAATAAATTTTTGTCCATTTAATAAACTAATGTTGACATTGGAATAGCTTTTCTAGGCTAGTTAAGTAAGTGCTTTCTCTTACTAATGAATTAATTAATATAGAGGAATATATATTGTATTCGTAACATTGTAACTACTGATAACAGTTTTCAATATTTTTCTCATTAATGATAAGCTCGTTAGACTAAATTTTTTTATTTTTTATTTTTTTTAAAAAATGGATAACTTCACTTAAGGGTATCGAACTTTCACCATTTTTGATAGAAGGTAGCTAAACTTCCAAACGTCTCAATTTTCATTTTTAGGAAAGTCTCAATTAGGGGTCTTCCGTTAGGATTTTTCATTAAATTCTATCAAAATTCTCAAAATATTATTGTGTTTTTATTTTATTTTTAAAAAAATTATAAAATTTTTCAAAGATTAAGGCATGGGTATTTTTACAAATTCCATTAAATTCTAACAAACACCTAAATCCTAACAAATTTTTTTTCTATTTTTTTTTTCCTAAAAATATGTAAGGGTATTTTGGAAATTTTGAAATGATTTAACGGAAAATATTAACGGAGGACCCCTAATTGAGACTTTCCGAAAAATAGATATATTAAATTGAGATGTTTTGAAATTCAGGTAGCTTCTATTAAAAATGGTGAAAGTTTGGTATCCTTAAGTAAAGTTCTAAAAATAAAAAATAAAAAAATGAAGAAGTGAAACAATGTAAAGTATTAAATAAAGATGATTGGGAGTGACACATTGGTTATTGAGATATTTTCAAACTCTATAATACCAGTAATTGAAGACTTACATGAAGGATTATGATCAATAGTCTATAAGGTTTTCTTTTACAACCATGTGAGGTTAAGAAGCTTTCTTCAATCTACTTTGGTATCACCATCAGCATTCACTATGAAGGCTATAAAAGAACCGTGAGGCAATTTTTAGTCCTTTTATATTACAAATTGTCACATAAAATTGCAAAAATGCCAGGGGATTCACGGGCAAATTGAGCAAAAATAAAGAATCACAATCCTTTATAATTGGGGATTTATTTATTTATTTTTTTTCAATCAAGCATACAATTATGCGAAGTTTCAATAGAGTTAATCTACCCCAATAATGGGCTACCTGCTCGAGCAGGCGTTCGGACAGATAAGCCCCATTCTCTCACAATTACAAAGAATCAACCCGAACACATATTCAAGCATATAGACTCCATTAAGAACTTCTCATAAATGCCAAGACTCCCCTACAATTCAGACAAGAGAATCGCAGAGAACCCGGATCTCTTAATCTATAGCATTCTTTAAGAGAAATTGTGTATCTTTCTGCTTCCCATTACACAGCAAGTCTCCAAATAAACAGAGCAAAACACTCAATTTTTAGATATGTGTCACATTCAAGTGTTCAACCTCTTGAAACCATCGTCGTACATGTATGGATATGCTTTTCGAAACCTTGACACAAGATTTATTTATTTATTTATTTTACTTTTTATTTCAATAAGCTTCGCAGCAGTAAAAAACCATCGGCAACAACCAGACGCGATAACATAAAATCACACAAGCCCAGATTCGAATAGTAATTGATAAGGAACCCTGATTAACCAGATTCAAATAATATTTATTGAATGCCCTGAAACCATGGCACAGTCATGTACAAGCAGCTTCTGAGTAAAGAGGAATAGCAGTTTTCTAACTCCACAAGTTGACTGCATTTTCCTGTTTCATTACCAAAGATTGCACATTCCAAGGGTCAACACTAGCACCAAAGTAAAACAGGAACCTTTTCAACGTAACAATATTTAGCCATTTTGCAAAGCTTCTAAATCATGGAACATAGGATACCTAAGACATTACAAAAAGAGTTCAAGGAATTCACCAAGGAAATTATACATGATCACATCATCTAGTAACATAATTGGCATATAGCTTTTATAAATAGTTAAATCTATTCTGATCTCAAGCACAATCATACGAAATAAGTTCCAAAGAAAAAACAAACGCTCCACATCAATATCAGCACAACCCTGCCAAATAAAGTTTCAAATCCATTCCTCACAATCTATTAAGTCTCAACCTTCAATTTTGTCCAAAAGCTAAGCAACTAATGCTTAAGGTAAAAACATAATTAAGAAAATAGATTGCCCAGAAAATGATCTGCCATCCATCATCAGTACCTCCTGGCATAGCGATCCATAAACCTGCCAGAAGGGCACTCATATGCCAGATGTCCCCGTCCACCACAGTTGTGACATATCATCAAGGGGCCCATGCAATCCCTGCTCATATGACCCAGCTGCTGGCAATTCCTGCATACAATGTCGCGGTAACCACTGCTGCGAACACTACCACCACCACCACCACCGCCGCCACCGCCACCGCGTTCTACAAGAATGTTGGATTTTGGGCACTGTCTAGCTACGTGCCCAGCTACATTGCACAAGTTGCAGATGGGATCGTTTGGACAATCACGTGCCAGGTGGCCAGTCTTCCTACAATTGTTGCATGCCTTTTCGTTTGTGCAGTCAGCTGCAATATGACCCTGCTTATAACAGTTGTTGCACAACCTCAAGTCGCCAGGTGGTAGCTGGGGAGCCGTGCACTCTCTAGCCCGATGTCCAGCCTTACCACAGGTATGACAGATGCCCTCATTTGGACAATTGCTGGCCATGTGACCAGGTTCTCGACAGTTCCAACACAGCGACTTTGTAGTACATTCTGAAGCAATGTGTCTGGAAAGACAGGAATATTTCAGTATTGAATGAAAGGTCCCATTAAAAAAAAGGAGGAATATCAGTACTATTGGACAAAGACACAAATTACATTCCCATTATATGAAAACGACATAATTATCATTGGAGTGAAATGAACAAAGTAAGATATACCCTTCCCACATTCCCCGTAGAATAATTCTAAATACTCAACTCTCATCCCACTGAGTTGATGGGGCAGTACCCACCAGCCCATGAATTTTTTCATTTTTCAATACAGGCCGATCTAAAGGCAAATGAGATATCAGACAAGTGGGATGGGAGTTGAGTATGTAACATTACTCTTCCTCATAAGGCCATGCTCTACTTTTGCTAGAAATATGGAAAGTCTTAAGATGTCCATGCTCCAGTTCACATACACCCAAAACTTGGAAGTTTTTTGTTCTCATCCTTTGGGGATCACATAATTCTGCACAGAGATTGGTTTGAGCTTAAGGTAATTTAATCCTGCGAAGGTTGGGTATCCCACGGCTGCAGCATATTATAAATGCTAGCAAAAGCTAAAAGAATGACAGCTTTTCTAATACACAGCAACCTTGTTATTGCCCAGGACCATCCCTCTTTCTCTTGAGATATGAGTGGTGCAGTCGAAATAACAATAAGGCACACAATAGAGGTGATACTGTTGGATGCCATTGATGAAAGTTGGCGTTAGGCCAAATGCCTCCATTGTTTCTTAAGCTGATGAGAGCAGATGCAAAAGTAAGGCAGAGGCAGAGGTTATAGTGAAGTAGAACAGAGTGGAGACAGGACAGTAGAGGCAAAATTGTGATGGGGGTGGTGAAAAAAGTAGTAATGGTGCTTTGACGCAGGCAACACATGTTTGCATCACAAATTGATTGATGCCACTGGCTTATGCGTTGACACTGGCTTAAGGGTGGAGATGGATCAGACGGTGCACTGATAAAGGTAGAGGGAGTTGGTAATTTTGGAAGTGGCAGTACCTCAAATGCAGTGCAGGGGTAGCAATGGCTATATGCTGGTGGTGGTTGTGGTAATGTGAGATAGTGGTATTAGGTAGTTATGTAGGCTGTAACAGCAGCTGCAGAAAGGCAGTTAAGTGGAGTTGGCCGTGTTAGATGCAGTGAGAAAAAGAGGCTTAAATTTACAGATTTCAGGATTTACAGGCATGTACTAAAGACATAAACTGAATACTCTATATTTTTCCAATGATATATACTAAAAAGTATTGAACAACTAAGTGGGACTATAACGTGAGTAATGTCTTTAAATGAACACATATGTTTCAATTAGAATGCAGAGCCAGAATAAGTTTACTTACCCAGGCAGGGCACAATTGTGACAAATTGCCACATTAGGGCACTCTCTAGCATAATGACCTGGACGTTTGCAATTCTTACATAGATTGTCTCGGCTGAAAACAAAACCAAATACAGAAAACAACACCAAGATAATGGGTTAGTATCCTACACAAGCTCTTCCCAGGAAGAACCATATGCATGATCTAATAAAAATATGCACAAAAACTGCATTCAAAATGTAAAACTACATCACTTGCATGCTGCAAATATGTAAAGATTCCAAAAGCAGATGAAATACAATTTTTAGGAGTTCAGCATATGTATACATAACATACAAAATCTAATACTCGAAATCTTCATTTACGGAGCATAATCTTTATATATATATATATATATATTTTGGTGGGGAGGGCACTGAATCTCATCGGATTGGCACTGCTCTTAGAAAATTACAGTATTTCCAGACAATAGTTCAAAAAACAAAGCAAAAGCCAAAAAATCATCTACAAGAAAAATTATAAAATACGAATAATATAGGATTTCAAGGACAAATTCAAGTAGGAGTCTTACTCAACACAAATAGGATGATAATTATATTCATACACTGTCTCTGGTGAAGCATAAGAGTTTACTTTTTCTTCCCTAGCCCACATATTATGTAGACAAAGTAAATAATATATAAATGGTCAAAAGTCAGAAAACCTGAAACCCCGCCGTGAATCTCTCTTGTAAGGTGCATCACGATAAGAAAAGCGATCAGAACGGATCTTACGATCCAATGGGCTCCTGCTCCTGCTCCTGCTTCTGCTCCTGCTATCTGAACTCATGTTCAATATTATCCTTAACAAAACCTACCACCACTGATCTGCAGGAATACAACCACCACCACCACAACACCAAACAGCTGCTGCCTCCTCCCTGTCCACACAACAACCACACACCGAAGATCACATCCATTCGTCCAAACCAAACCCCTTACATTCTCCTTCAAAATAGAAAACACCAAACCCCAACAGCAAACAACAAATTATTTTCAACAAGCAACCATCTCAAGCAACTAGTATCACTGTACTCAGCACCCAGATTTCAATAACCCAGTTCCTCATCCTCACCCATCATTAGAAATTCAAGTGAATCGATTCAAACTCCAACTTCTCATGAAATCATCTAAAGCAGATGGACTTCTTTAGATAGTAGCCCAAAGCAATTGAAAAGAGAAAGAAAGAGAGGAAGAGAATGGGACAAATTACTTATTTGACACAAGCGAGGAATCTTTACAACAGTAGGTGTGGCCATAGTTTTGAGATCCAGACTGCACCTGACCGTTCGGATAACCAGCAATGCAAGAGGTTCAAGGTTCAGAGGCCAAATCGGGCTCAAAACGTCAATAATTACTTCAGATACAAATAAATGGCATAAATTTATACAAATTGGCCAACTTTACTAAAAACTATTAAAAAAAAAACAATTTCAAAGTATATTTTCGAAACTTAGATAAGAAAAAAAAAGTCATAACCAACCAAATTAACATTACAAGAACAATAACCCTTTAATTACAAACAAGCCCTAACTTTTACAACCACCATCACACAGAAACACAACATTACAACCCAATTTCCACTCACACAGTAGACCAGCAAGAACAACAGCCAAAACCCATATATCACAGCAAGAGGAATACTAAATAAAACCCATGAATCTAAAAATTCAAGAACAAAAAAAGCTCGCATACATACAAACACAAAGAAACACAACAGAAGCACGAATACCAAATACACAAAGAATTTAACCAGAAATGAAATGGGTACCTGGAAGGGAAGCTCAATCCCTCCGTCGTCGAGGATGGTAGATTTCGTGGGGTGGACGATCGGCTATCGGGTGCTTAGAAGCTTAGGGTTTCCAAAACAGGTGGTTGTGAGCGTACAGATCGGAGGCCGAGTTTTGGGGACGTGGGGACGGGGGTTTTGGGTGTTCTTTTTTCGTTTTCTTTCTAACGACGTCGTCAGAGCAATTTTGAGGGACTTTTTTAATTAACCAAAGATTAGCCGTACGTTAGAACAAATATATCTACGTGATTTTTTGAAATTATTAAAAAAAAAAATAGAGATTTACTGAGCCTATTGACTATGTGATTATTTTTTTTAAAAAATTGAGGAGATATTTTGAGGCATTTTTTTTTATTAATTAGAGATGTATTGACCTCACGGGTTTACACATACTTCAGAACAGTATAATTCTACTGTGGTTATTAGTATTTAGGAAAAATTGTACCATCAACCTTTTTGGTCGGTTTAATTGACAAATTGTTTCTTTGTAGTATTAAAATGAGTTCATAGATCATTGAGGTTGATCTAATTTACAAATCGCTCATTAGAGTTAAATTTCGTTAAAAAATTTAACAAATTCTGTTAAGTGCTATGTCAGCGCTAATAAAATGATGACACGTAACATTTTTAATAAGATAAAAAAACTAAATAATAATAATTATTTTTAAAATAAAAAATGAAAAGGGGTGGGTGCCCGGGAGTGACCTGGCCACCCCAACCAATGGGGGTAGCCACGCAACACCCCCGGTCACTTGAGAGTAGCTACTCAATTGGCAGCCAACCATTTCATTTTTTCTTTTTTTCTAAAAGAAAAATAATTCTTTAGCTTTATATATTTTTAATTTTAATATATATTTTTTAAAATGAAAACTTTTAATTTCTTTTTAAAAAAACAAAAATTGACTTCAAAGAATAATTTGTCAATTTTACCTTAAGATAAAGAACCTCTCAATTAATTTTTATGCCATAAAGTTAATTTACATTTTTCCCTACATTTGTTGTTTCTAGAAAGAACTTGCGACATGCCTTATGCGGGCACTGTGTCGCTTCGACTGTTCAGCCAATTATTTCCCTTTCCGTCTCGCACACACAAATGAGTTATCGGCTCCAAAGCAGCACCATCATCAACACCCGTCTCCGCTTCACCACCTTTCCCAAACACTCCTTCTCCATTACGCCCCGCTTCCCTCCGGCTCCCAGGTCCGTGATCTGCACTCCACAACGCATGAGCACACACCTTCATTTCCTGCTTTCCCTCTACGCTTCTCTCTGCATTTCCCTCGCGCACACACCATTACTCGTACACATACTCATCGTTTAACGTACGTGTTGCTTCCTTTTTGCCTTTTGCTTTCTGGGTAGGGCTTGGTTTCGCTGTTGTAGGAACCAAATCGGAATGGACGGAGATGATGTTTCCAAGGCTTGTGAGGCGGTGATCGGCGACTCTGAGCTGCTGGACCAGAAAATCGCTGCGATTCGAAGCGCGGGTCCCCAAAAACTCCAGGTTTTTTCATGCATTTTTGTTTTCTTTACATTTCCTCTAACATATTGTTGGAGTACGATTTCGAACTCATGGCTACTGCTCTAATTGCTGGATTAATAATTCAGATGAAATAATATCCGATTATTAATGAAGAACCTATTAGCGATTACATTGTAACTATGTATTAATTGTATTATATGTTAAACCCTGTTAAGGAATTTATTCCATGATGTCGATTATGAGGTCAATAAGGGAAGCCCAACTCGTGAAATATGAAATGTTTAAGGTGAGTTAGGTTCTGCTCTTATACATGTTAAATCATCGGCTGTCTCAATAGCTTAAGGTAATAGGAAATGATGAATTTAATCATTTAGTTAAAATTCAGCTTAAGGTAATAGGAAATGATGAATTTAATCATTTAGTTAAAATTCTTTTTTTGGGTGGAAGTGATAAGTGTCCCACATCGCTAAGATTTCCTTCACCTAAATACTTTATAAGTCATGATGTCCCATTTTCTCTTAAGGAGTTTTTTGAAAGTGTCAATGGGCCCATGAACTTTTCACGTTTTGTATACTTACTGTCTACTTGTGTTGCACCTTTGCGTATTTTAATGAATTCCATTTACTTATAAAAAACATTATTTTGGTGGAAGTGAAAAAATAAGATCATTCAATTTTGCATTACTAATTTTGGAATGATATTCTTGTTTGCCTCCTTAGCACAATGTTGTATTCTTATATCTTCGATATATATCAGGTAATTGTAGATTTTGATCGCACGTTAACAAAGTATTCAATCGATGGCCGACAGGGGCAAAGTAAGTCTTTCCAGCATTTATGTTGTCTTTTGATTATTTTCTTTCTTACAACTCTGTTTACAGGATTTGCTTTCAATTTTCTTTAATAACATGTGTAGGCAGTCATGGCCTTTTGCAACAGGGGAATCCGGAATATGATGCCAAGAGGCAGCAATTATATGAATACTATCATCCATTAGAGTTCTCCGCAACAATTCCAATAGAAGAGAAGACGAGGCTCATGGAGGAGTGGTATGTGAAAATTCAGCAACTGTGCTGCCTCCATGTGACTCTCGTGTGCTTCAACATAGGCGTTATTGTAGCTTATAAACATCTAAATGAGATAAATGAATTATTAATTTGTGTTCCTTGGAATGTACATTACGTGGGTTAAATGGCCTATGAATAAAACTGTTTGTTTCATTGGTACAGGTGGGGAAAAACTCATGCGCTTCTTATTGAGGGAGGCCTTACATATGGTGCAATAAAGCAATCCGTTGCTAATGCCAGAATTGCTTTTAGAGAGGGTGTCGTTGAACTGTTTGAGTTTTTGGAGGCACGCCTGATTTTGTTATATTTTTTTTTTCTTTATCACCACTTTGGATCATGCATGATTGTGAGACAAAATATACTAAGCAATCCAGTGAGGAATTTTATCTCGTGATTTTGGGTTGTCTTAGTTGGTGAAGCTAATCGCATTATGTTGCTATTGGTTATCTGACACAGTCCACCTTACTTTTCATATTTTATTCTGTCTTTTGATAATTTTCAGGAAAGAAACATTCCTGTTCTTATATTTTCTGCAGGGCTTGCTGATATCATAGAGGAGGTTAGTTTAACAAAATTTGTTTTGGAGTGGTCATATTCCAGATATATAGAGTTTATTCATTAATGTTAGGTCTGATTTTCACCTGTTTTATCTGTCTGTGCCTTTCTTTTCACTGCGCTAGGTCCTGAGACAGAAACTTCACAGATCTTTTAAAAATGTTAAGATTGTCTCAAACCAAATGATATTTGACAGCAACGGTTTCCTTGTCTCTTTTAAAGGTATCCTTTGATTCTTCTCGCCTTAAAAGGGGTTAATAGTTATAGTAATGAGTTTGATCTCTGGATAATCATGTTTTCTCTATAATTCTACATAGAGTTGCACCTCCCAAATTTCCATCAGGATCTATAATAGCTTGATTAGGTTGCTTTCTGTCCATGGAGTTGTGCCAGTGTAGTATTAATGGCTTGCATCCTGTGGTATTTATCAACTCTTTTATGCGGTACCAGAAATGAGTTATTTTGAGGCAAATTTGTCAATTTGACAAAGCTAACACTCAAGAAAGTGCCATATAGGGAAAAATTTGACATTATTATTTTGTTTGTAAAGTTTACATTCAGTCCAATGTAAGTCCTTCCGGAAGTAATTGAATAATCCTGAAGTTATGCCTGTTTTGTAACAAAGGTAGGACGGCTGTATTTAATTATTTCTTACCTGTGTTAGTACTTTTGTTATATATTATTTGTTTGATAAATCTTTACACAAATAGATGAAAGTTTACAATGGCATGCATTTTATTGAAACAAACACTCTTCCTAAAATGTCTTTAGATGAGCTAAGAAAGATGGGTTCAAATATGAGAAAGTGAGTTCAAATTTGAAAAATTGTGGGTTCAAATTTAGGGATAATATGGGAAGTTAAATGGATTTTTTTCTTTTTTGGAAAACTTCCATCTATTTTGGAACAACCCGAAAAGGACAGCACATTATCTATTTTGCCAAAGGGAGTAATACATTCATTCTGTTTGATTTGCATATGGTTTTGAATATAAATCTGTTTTTATTTTTGCTTGGGAACTATTTACAGGGAAGACGATCCATAGCCTTAATAAAAATGAGCATGCTCTTGACATGGCTGCTCCTTTGCATGACCGATTGGGTGATATCGATGGGCCAACTGACAACAGTGCCTCAGTGAAGAAGAGGACCAACGTGCTGCTTCTTGGTGATCACATTGGGGACTTGGGAATGTCTGATGGTCTGAACTACGAGACTCGAATATCTGTGGGTTTTCTGTAAGTTTGTAAAACTTGCTCAACCTCAACAATTCATATATATTGGATAGATTGTAAAGTTGCCTTCACTTTTTAAAGCATCTTTAAACATGGATCTTTTGTTCTGTCTAAATTCATTGGTTTTGAATAAACTTGTTTCTATGATGTTTCACTTCTTGTATTTAGATAGTCATGTTCACCTTTATATACAACTTCTCCAGCAAATAAACAGAATGTGAAATGCTTGAGTTTCTATCATTTTTCCTTTGTTGTAATTGGAAAATATATTTCCAAGATTTACAAGAAGTTTTGAGTAAAAATTGATTTTAGATTGTAAAGTTGCCTTCACTTTTTAAAGCATCTTTAAACATGGATCTTTTGTTCTGTCTAAATTCATTGGTTTTGAATAAACTTGTTTCTATGATGTTTCACTTCTTGTATTTAGATAGTCATGTTCACCTTTATATACAACTTCTCCGGTGAATAAACAGAATGTGAAATGCTTGAGTTGCTATCATTTTTCCTTTGTTGTAATTGGAAAATATATTTCCAAGATTTACAAGAAGTTTGAGTAAAAATTGATTTTAGACTAACAGCACTTGCTCATAGTTACAGAAGTATATTGAATGCATAATACTTCCATAGTACCTTCATGTAATTTTAGAAAATAATCAAACATTTCCAAATTCTCAAATCCCAGTAAAAGATGCTAGATGCAATTCTAAATGTTTTTGCACTTCATCTAATGTGTCTAATTCCGTAAACTACATGTTTTGTTTCCAAATACTTTTTCTCTTCCATTGGATGTTTGCAATGATTGTTTTCATAAACTTGTATACTTCCTATGTACTTGGTACGACCTTTGGTTTTTTAATGAATTTCAATCACAAGTAATAAAAAAAAAAAAAAAAAAAATCTGGACTGTTGTTCTTTTCACATTAGAGCTCTTTTCCTATTAGGCTTATTTTTTTTAGCGACTCTGGCATCGCAATATATTCGACATTATTTCTTGTTAATCTTTTTTTTTTCCTCTGCCAGTTTTAAACTCTCCTTTTAACCACTATGTGTGGACATGGACATGGGTGTTGTGTTTCAGCAAAGACAAGGCAACTTTTAAAAATCTATACATGGAGACAAAATTATATATGTTTCTCTTCGTGACTTATATTATTAGATGCATACACTTATCTACTTTTGCGCTTTTGTTTGGGTGATATAAATATGTTTATATTTCTTCACAAAGAATTCCAAACACTTGTAGTTCTGAACATCTTGGGTGGACATGAGTGTCCACTAGTATGACACAAATCTTCTAATAGGACAGATTTTCTGGACCAACACAAATTTTAAAATGGAATTAAGTTTTCTAAAATAATAGCTTTCTGTTATGTGCTATACGACATGTTACTAAAAGCTTGTTGGGAGTTATTAATGGTTTGCATCCGGTTGTTTATAATTAGAGATCAAATGGCACACAAAAAGGGATGGAAATTCTTGCTAATGGGCGTATATGAAATGTCATGTACCATAGCAATTTGTCACAGTTATGCAGGTCCGTTAGCAATAAAATCTATTTGTATAAGCACCTAATATTATAGTATTTCCCTATAGAACCCCTGATGAAGATTTTATTTAATATGCAGTTTCATGTATGGATTTATATTTACCTGTATATGTGTATGTAAGTTATTATTATTATTTTAAATTTAATTCACATGCTTACAGATGCTTAGGTAAGTAAGATAGAGTGCATTTCTATAGAAATGTTGGTTTGTGGCAGAGTTTAAAAAATTTCTGTTATGAAAATAGTTTATTCACATATTAAAAAAATCTTTTACTTGGGGGAACCAAAATTTTTGCTATATATATAATTATGTAAGCTACCAATAAAAATTGAAGTGCTCACCCATTTTAAAAATAACTATTAACTATGTGGAGTCTAAGAGCAGCCGAAATAAAGGGATCATTGATTTGGTTCTGCTGGAAAGGAAGAAGGAAGGAGGTGTTGTGTGGTCATGTTCGAAGGCAGAATAAAGTGATCACATGTTTTAAGTGAAGTTTATGTTGTATCATTGTAATCAAGCATCAAGCACTACTGAAAACAAGCGAGTTAGTTTTTGGTTTTTCATATTAAAATTGCTGCTTCTTTTACTTATGCATCTGCTTTTTTTATTATTTAATTCTGTTATCACTTGGGTTAAAAGTTAATGCTGGAATACTATAATTTATTAACTTAATTTAGTAACTGAACCTATGAAATGCTGTCTCAGGAATGACAATATTGAGAACTCTCTTGATGGCTACAGAAAAGCCTTTGATATTGTTTACCTGGTGAGTTGAATGCCTTGTTACAAAATGTCTTTGGTTTGTCTATTTCCTTCATTTGGTGCCTCAAAAATAGTCTTGCTAATATTAGATAATCTTCTCCCGGACTGCTGCTACAACCTTAGGTATGATTTCATCTGGCTCAATTAAGCAACAAAGGATTTTATGAGACATCTAATGAAGCTATCTAGATGAATCTGTGAATTTGGCAATATTTATGCTGTTAGAATACCTTTGTCCTTAGGTAATCATCTCGCTCCATGTAACATCCCATTCTTGAAGCATTTCGTATGCAGGGCCTAGACTAAAGAGAATTTCTCATTTCATAAAATTGTGTGCGTGCAATCTTCAATGAGGGTCAGTTAAGATAGTGTTTTTGTTACAAGAGATGATCCCTGCACTATCACAAAATGTTGCTCAGCTCTCTCACACGTGTGCACGCACACACCAAACACACACACACGCTCACACGGGGAGAGAGAGAGAGTTTTGTAGAAGTCATGTCCTCAATAATGATTTCAGCTTATGTTTGCTTGCAGAATGACGCACCCATGTGGGGAGTAGTCAAGCTTGTTTCTCAGCTATGTCCAGCAGGAGGTGATTAACCTCTCGGATTTGTTTTTTTGGAGGTGATTGATTACTATATGCAAATTCACTGGAGGAAGCCTTCCTTCATAGGAGAAGCTATGCTAACGTGGGGTCTGTGATTATATTATTTATTTATTCTTTGAGAAAAGTCCACATACCCCCTCAAATTTTTTTTAAAAAAAATTGTCAATCTTCTCCAAGGTTAGCAAAAAGACAAAAATGATTCTAAACTTTTTTCAATAAAGTCTTAAATATCCTAATAAATTCCAAAAAAAAGAAAGAAAAAAGAACAAAAAAGAACGCATGCACATCATATTAATAATCCACCATCCTAACCATTGCTAAAATAAGATGCTAATCCCAGATGTCCACTCCCCACTCCCCATGGCTGTTGCAGTGTGGGGCTTGCTTCTCTTCACCTTTTTGGCTATAAACATTTGGTTGGGTACAGCAAATGGCTGTGACACCTGATGAAGCTAATTTTCAGTGTGGATTTTGTTAGGTCGACATCAATTGTGCTGATTAATGGAAGATAAATTGTATACACAACTTAATATCAGCAAAGCATACTTGATTCAATTTAACAAGCTCCCAGATGAATTACCAGGCTCCTATGCATTGCATAAGACCTCTCACAACCCCCCTACGCGGAAAAGCCCCTCACTGTGAGTCTATCCGATTCCGTTGTGAGTGCCCGGAGAGGACAGATGAGCTTTGTCTCTTCCCCAACCCCCCATTTTTCCTCTCTTTTCTCAATTTTGTTTTTCTTGTATTTTTGTTGGTTTACCTGCCTAATTTACAACTCCACCTCCTCCACTACCACAAGCTCGGCTTGTCTCCACCCTCTCTCACCTCCTCTCTTCGCCACCGTCTCCCTTCCACTTGGAGTGAGACCCACATGTTGTCCATAGAAAACAAATCTGAGCTTTTTTTTATCCCATAGCTGTCTTCCACCTTCAGCCTCCACATCCGATGGGCCACCCTCCCGCCATCTCCGGCCACCTTGATGTACTGCTCGCTCCTCTTCCCCGTGTGTGGGCCTCAAGCGCCTCCCCACTGCTCCTCGTCTCTTCTGGACCTGCAGATTCTTGGTTTTTTTTTTTCTTCTTCTTTCTTCGGTGGAGACACTTTCAACTGGAGTTCGACACCCCTTTTATGAGACTTAAAAATGAATCTTCTCATCGACGGGCTCATATCGGTTTTTAGCAATGCTTCTTTTCCTTTAGTGCATGGTCTCCAATTGGTTGCCGTTGCAGAAGAGCTCAAGCAAACCTGCCTCTTGGCTTGCTCAAAAACCGCCTTATGCAGCCTATATATTGCTTGGCCTTTTGCCCATGATATAGTAAACTTGGCTATTTTTTTTGGCACATTTCCAGTTATTCAGTTATACTTTTTTCGAGCACTATAATTCTGGCTTGGCCTATGTTGGAGAGTCCACCCTCTCTTGGTTTTTGTTTCCTTGTAACCTTATTTTCCTGTATTGATTAGAAAAAAATAATAATGATGGCCCATAGTTTATGTTGAACTAGATGCTATTGGGTTCTCATGAGCTTCTTTAACATGCAATCAAAAAAAAAAATAAAAAAATTAAACCATATGGAGTTGAGCTATGACTTAAATTTCTACAATATCATGTACTGTATGAATAATGCATTTTCATCCTTTGCATTGATATTCTACCAAGAATTGTCTTACATGATATTGATTTTATTATGAAATTCTTTTTATTAAATAATGAATTCACTACATTGGTAATTGTCTTCCATGTGTACTTTACTCAATAAGTCGTGAACTTATGCTTTAATTGTTTCCATTGGTAAAACATGTTTGTTTTACAATTGCCCAGTTGTTAGATGGCGGAACGTATGAGATCGAAGGCTTGTGGGGATTTGGCTAGGATGGTCTTTGAGGAGTTAGACCCCGAGTTGAATCAGATTTTGTGGTTGGATCATGTTCATCCCTTTCATGATTCGATATTAGGTCAAGGATACGAGCCTCTTTGATGACTTTAGTTTGATTTTGTTATGGTTTGACAAGGTTTAGGTTTTAAGGATTTGGAGACAATTTTCTTTTGTATTGTTTTAAGATACTATTTGGAGCTTAGTTTTGGATGAGATCCTTGATAGTTATTTCTTTGTTATTCAATTTATATTGGAGGTTTAGTATTTTTCTTTGGATATTTGTTGTATTATTGTTTATTAGATTTGGCTATCTTGTGACTATATTAAATGTTATCTTTCACTGAGTAGTTCTCTATTTGGAGTATTAATTGATCCATTGGGACTTATTTACTTGGTAAATAGGTTCAGGGAGACGCACTGAGTTGATTACAAGTTAATTAATTTAAGAGGTGTTATAGTTCTCATCTGCAATTTCATGACATGCTTTCATATAATCAAAAACAGGCTTTCTATCTAAGATAGATTGTTGAAATGGGGATATACAAGGGATCCCCGGTGTGTATTCTAAAGAAATTGTATTCCCAGTGTGTATGCTATAGAAATTGTATTGAGAGTATAGATCATCTCTACTTTGAATATAGTTTTACTAAATGGTTGTGGAGGAAAGTAATTGAAGAGAACATACCGGAGACCGTCTCTATTGGGATCATGCATATAAAAGTATACACAGAGGAAAATAATCTCATGAATCACTTCCTTTAAGATAAACAAAGCTAGATTTAAAATAAATACACAAGTTAGTGTTACTTACATGAATTTTTGGCCTCTCCTAGTCATGTTGGGCTATATAATTCTGCTTGAATTTCTTCTTGCATGTTTGATGATTAACACGTTGGCTTCTTGTTCTTGAGGATTTGATTTAGACTTCAAGTCTTCTATTTAATGACTGAATATAACTGTAAGTGTGGGCTCACAAACTATTATTAGTTTCTTGAGAATAACTAAAAGCATAAACTAAGAGAATAAATTTTCTCTCTATTGTATATTTCACAATTCTCTAAAAATTGTGTTGTTCGGTGTAAAACACTGTGTGCTTATTTTTCTCTATGGTCCTCTATTTATAGACTTCAGATTACTTGGAGAAGTAGTAAGAAGCATCCTAGAATCCTTGTAGGACTAGGATTCCTAATCCTTGAAGGACTGGGATTCCTAATCTTTGTAGAACTAGGATTCATGGTCACAAGGGGATTACGATTGCTAGTCATGGGAGAGACTCTCCCCATGTGCCACCTAGGGCTAGGACCTAGCTATTTTACTTGAAACCCAATGCTTGGACTTGTATTTTATCTCATTAGCCCAATGTTCTTTTAGCTGCTTAAACCTTTAGAAATTAATTTCCTAAGACCAAAACTCTTTTAACTTCTTAAATCTTTACGAATTAAATTTTTAAGCCCAAACAACTCCAAATAACAAGCCACATTGGAATTAAATTCTTTGGCCTGAGTTTTATAAAATAAAACAAGTATGAATAAATAACGGAGGCCTAAAACCAATAGTCAAAATACATTAGCTTAATGAGAAACCTAAAAGGAAAAAAAAATAAAAATACAATTAACTTCAATATGTTGTGACACTTGTCATCCATGACTTGTCATAGGGTACTAAGTCACAATTTTTTTTTTTTTTTTTTGAACGGGTATATCATTAAAACTCAATTCTGAGAAACAAATACAAATTGATCCCAACACATAGGATCTAGGGACTTGAACGTTCCCTAAGAATAATGCTTCTAACGCACCCAGGCATATCCTCCAGCCATCTATTATCCACACAGTTGCTAGATGCTTCCTTTGCAAGGGTATGGGCAACATTATTACACTCTCTTGGGATAAAGGAGAACACCACAGATCTAAAGCATCCCATTTCTAGATGGATATGTTCAAGAAAATGTCCAATCCGTGAGGGATATGGAGGCCCCGAGTTTATCTCATTAATTACCTTTGCTGCATCTCCTTCAAGGATAACATCAAGAAATCCCGCCTCTTTACTGAAATGCAAAGCTAACAGTGCAGCCATCACTTCCGCCATGGTGGGATCTGCTCTGACCTGCTTGGTAACACTTCTAGCCCCCAGGAAAGAGCCACTGTTATCTCTAGCAATGACCCCCAAACCAATCCATTCTCTCTTCATATTCAAGGAGGCATCCCAGTTGATTTTTATTTTCCCCCTTGGAGGAGGAAACCAAGAGGTTGCTTTTGCACTGCTAATCAAATTTTCTTCTCTTTGATGACAACGCTCCTTTGTATTGCACCTTTTGAACTCCAACAGTGCCGATTTTGCTTCGTCAAAAACCACATCTGGGTGAGCGAATTTCCCTTCAAATATCAACGTGTTTCTGCGGAGCCAGATTTTCCTAGCTATCACCGCCATTTGTTCCAGCTCGTCTCTGCTCAAGCGGCCCATGCAATATACGAACAGATCCCTGAAAGTAGGACCCTCGCAGAAGCACTTTTGGAAACAGGATTTTGTTGTCCCCCACACGTCCCTTGCTGCACCACAGGACCAGATTGCATGAAAAATCGACTCGGCTTCCAGTGTACAACAGGGGCAATAGTTATCCTTCACAATTCGTTTGTGGTACAGATTTTCCTTAGTGGGAAGAACATCATGACATGCCTTCCACAAAAACATCTTCACTGTGCTTGGTACCTCCAATCCCCATATTGTTTTCCACACATCCACCCCCTTATCCGTATTAGAGCACTGGCCCCCTGCTTGATCCTGAAGCTCTCTTCCCAGATGGTATGCGCTTCTAACCGTGAACTCTCCATTTTTGGTGCCCCTCCACAGCAACCGGTCACTTGGCAGAGCAGGACTTAATGGGATATTTGTAATAACCTTTGCTTCCTCCTCCGAGAAGACAGCCTTGATCAAGGAAATATTCCACCATTTAGTTTCAGGATCTATCAACTCAGCAACCGTGACATCCTTATCTAGGATTCTGGGAGGCGATTGAACTTCATATGTGATGGGAGTTGGTAGCCACTTGTCCCCCCACACCTTGATGGATTTACCATCCCCTATTCTCCATTCCAGCCCCTGCTTCAATAACTCTCTTGCACTAAGGATACTTCTCCATACGAAGGAAGGCCTTGTACCTAGTGGTGCCTCCAAGAAATTTGACTTAGGGTAATATTTTGCCTTAAGGATTTGGGCCGCCAAAGAAGAGGGATTTTGCAAAATTCTCCAGCCTTGTTTAGCTAGCATAGCCTTGTTGAAAATAACTAGATCCCTAAAGCCGAGCCCCCCAACAGATTTTGCCCTTCCCATATTTTCCCAGCACATCCAATGAATTTTGGAATTTTGAGACATGTGGTTCCACCAAAAATTCTGCATCAACTGGTTCAGTTCTCTACAAAGAGAAAGAGGAAGCTGAAACACTCCCATGTTGTACGTTGGTATAGCTTGGACTACCGCCTTCAATAGCACCTCTTTCCCTGCTTGTGATAAGAATTTCACCTTCCAGTTATCCATTCTTTGTGCCACCTTTGCTTTAATGTTTTTAAAAGCCAGATTTCGGGATTTTCCAACAAAGGTTGGGAGCCCCAAATAGGTATCAATGCGATGCGCCTCTGACAATCCAGATAGTCTTAGAATCTCTTGCTTTCTCTCTGGACTGGTATTCCTGCTAAAGAAAATTGAGGTCTTATTAATATTTAATTTTTGGCCCGACCCTGCTTCATAAGTCTCCAAAATCCGGAATAGTCTCCTCCACTCCACCGAATTGGCTTTACAGAACAGCATACTATCATCCGCAAAAAAGAGATGATTTAGCCGAGGGCCCTTAAAAGACGTCGGGACTCCAGTGATAGCCCCTGTACTTTCCGCCTTACTAAGAAGAGCATTGAGGGCTTCCGCACATAGGAGGAAAAGGTATGGAGAAATGGGATCCCCCTGTCTAATCCCCCTGGACGGACGGATATTTCCCACCGGCGACCCATTCACTAAAATTGCATAGGTTACTGTCCAGATACACTTCATCACCAAGTTTACCCATTTTACTTCAAACCCCAGTCTCTCCATAACTGCCTCCAGAAAATTCCATTCAACTCGATCATACGCCTTACTCATGTCGAGTTTGATACCCATGAACCCTGTTTTGCTCCACATTCTCGATTGCATAGTGTGCATTGTTTCATATGCAACAAGAATGTTATCTGTAATCAATCTGCCAGGGATAAACGCACTCTGTGTAGGGGAGATTATGTCTGGCAAAACTACCTTCAATCTGTTAGCAAGGACTTTTGAAATCAATTTGTATATAACGTTACACAGACTAATAGGCCTATAGTCCAAAACAGACCCGGGGGAGGGGTTTTTTGGGATAAGGGCAATATGAGTTGTATTTATGCTATCCTCCATCTCACCTGAATTCAAGAAATGTAGAATTGCCTTACATACCTCCGGATAAATTGTGCCCCAATTATTTTGATAGAAACAAGCTGAGAATCCATCCGGCCCCGGGGCCTTAAGTGGGGGCATTTGATTGAGAGCTGCAGAAATTTCCTCCACAGTAAAAGGCTCAAGCAGCTTCTGGTTCATAGCTTCTGTAACCTTCCTGTCAAGGGCGGCAATGCTAGCTGGAACCAGCAAGTTATCTCCAGCAGTAAATAAGTCTCGGAAGTACGAAATGAAAGCTGTTTCTATCTCCTCCTTTGAGTTGCACTGCCTGCCATTCACATCCTTGATCACCGAGATCCTGCTTCTACAGTATTTCTGATTTGCACTTACATGGAAGAACTTAGAGTTTCGGTCTCCATACATAAGCCAATTTTCTTTTGCTCGTTGCTTCCATCGCAGCTCCTCCTGTTCCATTAAGGAGTTCAGTTCTTCCTTTAAATGGCCTTCATCTTCCGGGCTATTCAAGTTTTCCTGCATCTGATGCTTGTGGAGCTCTTCTTCCAATTTTTGAATCTGTTTCTCAGCCGAATTCCCCTGTTTTCGCACCCACTGCTTCAGTGATCGTCGACAGTCCCTCATCTTTCCTTGGATATCTTCCCATGGACTCAAGTGTCTCTGTTTGACCCTCCACACTCTATTGATGACTTCCTGATGCCCCTGTTGTTTAGCCCAACTGGCTTCGTACTTGAACATCTTGCTCTTATCCCATCTCACATCCTGAGTATGAGAGCAGTCCACCAGCAGCGGGTGGTGGTCCGAGCTACACCGGTGCAGGACATTGACCTTAACCACGTTGTAAAGAACTGTCCATGCTTGATTCGCCAAAGCCCTGTCCAACCTCTCCCGAGTGAACTCCACCCCGCTTCTACCATTGCACCAAGTAAACTTCGGCCCCGAGAAGCCTAAATCTGACAGTCCTCCATCCTCCAGTGCCTCCTTGAACGCTCTCATTTGGTATGGGGGTCGCGTTGTTGAGCTGTATTTCTCTGCTGCAGAGGTAATTTCGTTAAAGTCTCCTAAACAGAGCCATGGCTCGGGGGGAAGCCGGGCTAAGTGGCGAAGGAGAGCCCATGACTGAGGTCTGCGAGCCGTATCTGGATTCCCATAGAAACCTGTTAATTTCCAGGCTTTGGCATCATTTCCTTCGTTAATCACCGCATTAATATGGCTCCTACTGAAATTCTGGATCGTCACCTGGGCGTCCGATTTCCACAGCAAAGCTAAACCTCCACTCCGGCCAATGCAATCTACGACAAACATACCTTCGAATCCCAGCTTTATACGTATAGTTTCCATCTTTTTGCTCATCAGTTTGGTTTCCATCAGGAACACCATCTTGGGCTTCTTCACTCTCACCAACCGGTGGAGTGCCCGAACTCGCCGGGGGTTCCCAAGCCCCCGGCAGTTCCAGCTCAACAGATTCATTGGGTTTGGCGGGGCTGTTCCACAGCCACCGCCAATTCGTTGATGGTACCATCTAGTAGACCTTCTGCCTTTCTACCTTTTTTAGGTCGCAAACCAGCTTCATCCTGAGCATGGTACTAAGTCACAATTGATTCCACAAAAATAACGTAACTACACTTTAATTTGTATTTTTGAATTAATCAATTAATCCTCATGACATACTTATTTAATACATATTATCTCTCCATGGAATATTCCGTAGTCGAATCAAAGTCAATAAGTTGTCACTTTATTCATTACCTCTTAACATTGAGTACCCAAGTTAATTAATTACATGATTATCATTTGTATTATGCGAGACCTCATCTCACTATGTGCATTAAAGTTTTAGTATCTCCCACTGAAACACTTAGGCCCACGCTTTATAATAATCATTCACATTAAATCTAAACAAGAGGAATATTCCTTACTATTTTGTTATATTTAAAGGACTTTAATTCATTCTTGAAGAGGGTGTTTCCACAATGCTACATGCGATCACCCAATGCGCCGAAGTTTTGACTGCAGTAAGATCTCACTCCTTGATATATATCAACTTCTCAAGCCACTTTTAAAAATCTTTGATAGCAACTCTTTTTCTTTCACAGTGACCACATATCCAAACAATGACATGAATTATCAAATATGACACAAAAAAAGGGAAAACAATAAATTTTACCTCCCCGAAGTATTCACTCATTTATGTTTTATCGTCCAATGTTCAAAAATCGATGATAGACCTCTCAATGTATCTTATTGTGGCAAAAAATACCACTCGTTTATTTTTTCTGTCACTTTGGATGGAAATCAATTCACATGCATGGCACGTGAATTTTTTTTTTTGACCAAAACTTTTTAAAATGCCATCAAGGGTAAAGTGTAAAAACAAAAGAAGTTATTTTTTTTTTCTTTTTCAAGCTTAAATACAAAATTTAAAATTTAAAAAACTACAAAAATGAAAAATAATTAAAAAATTTTAAAAAAATTAAAAACTTTATTATTTTTTTTTTAAAAAAAAACTTTTTGAAAAAAGGAAAGAAAAAAGAGGGGTGACTCTATGACCGATTTAGGGGTGGCCAAACCATCCCTAAGGCCCTTGGGGGAGGTTCGGCCACCCCCCAAGAGAAAAATTGGAGTGATTGAAACCACTTCCAAGGGTCAAGCCACCCCCGTTTGGTATGGGGTGGTTTTGGCCACCCTAATAGGCCAAAGAAAAAAAAATTATAAGAAAAAAAAAATCATCTAAGGGTTTAGTCTTTGAGGGTGGCCAAACCAAATCTCAAGGGTTATGAGGATGGTTCGACCACCCCCAAACCGGCCTTTGAAGCCACCCTCAGATCGGCCATGGGGGTGGCTCGAGCCACCCCTAATTTTTTTTTTTTTTTCAAAATGTTTTTATGATTTTTAGTTTTTAAATTTTTAATGAGGCAAATGGACACATTTTGGTTTTTTAATGTTAGTGATGTGGACTTCCATCAATTTTTGGATGGAGGTTCCATCTCTATTTTTTGCTTTTTTGCTTTTTTATTATTATTATTTTTTTAAAAAATTAGATAATAAATTTAGGAAAAAATATACTCTACCCCAAAGTATTATAACTTTCACATTTTTACTTTCAAAGTTTAAAAAGTGACACTCAAATCTTATAAACTATCAAACTGTGATAATTTGTACCATCCGTTAAGTTTTTATGTCTATTTCAAAACACTTTACACCTAATGAAAAACTAAAAAAATAGGTTAAAAAAGAAATTGAAAAAAATGAAATCCCAACTTTATCACTTGACAGATTCAAGTCTTGCTTTATCACCTGCATATTGTAGTTTAACATGTATGTGATTATTATAGAGCAAGGTGGGTTCTACATTAATAAATAAATAAAAAAATAAAAGAAGTAAAAAAAGAAGAAGATGGCCTCTACATTTGCAAGCTTTTGTGTTTCTTGACATAGGTTTGATACTGAGTCCATGCTCTTCTTCTTCTTCTTGTTTTTTTTTTTTTTTTTTTTTTTGGGAAAATTAAAGTTTACTCATGAAGTGTCCAATCATTTGTGTTTTGGCATCAAATGTTCAAACATCGACGATAGACCCCTCAATGTATCTTAATGTGGCAAAAAAATATCATTCGTCTATTCTTTCTGTCACTTGAGACGGAAATCAAGTCACGTGCATGGAACGAGACTTTTTTTGACCAAAACTTTCAAAAATGTCTTCGGAAGGTAAAGTATAAAAACAAAAGAATATATATATAAAGCTTAAATACAAATAAAAAATCAATAATCCAAAAAAAAGAAAAATCTTTACAACACTGATCATGCTTGGTCGCCTAGGAAGTTGTCGAAGAACATGGTTTATTGGATTGTGTATCTTGGGAGGAAACATCAGACGAACAGAAACTGATTTTATTCCATGCATACAGCATATAAGCAATTCGCAAGTTACTACCATATTTCTTTAATATACTCACATGGAGGGATTAATCCTGGCAAGCATATCGTATTCTTTATTCACAAGAAGGTTGAGAAGAATATCTTTTGTCCCATGATAACCTTCTTGTGTTTCCTTACGAAACTTTTGTTATTGGGTTAGCTATATGCTTCACATGTTTCTAGCAATTCACATGGCATCATCAAATCGAATGATAAAAATTTGCTACGCACTAGAACGCCCTTGTTGACGATTCTAAGAAGATCTTTTGTCCCATAGTAACCTGCTTGTGTTCCCTTACGAAACTTTTGTTATTGGGTTATCCATATGCTTCACATGTTTCTAGCAATTCACATGGTATCATCAAATCAAATGATAAGACTCTGCTACGCACTAGAATGCCCTTATTGACAATCTTAAGAAGATCTTTTGTCCCATCGTAACCTGCTCGTATTCCCTAAGAAACTTTCATTATTGGGTTAGCTATATGCTTTGCATGTTTCTAGCAATTCACATGGCATCATCAAATCAAATAATAACTATATGCTAGGCACTAAAATGCCCTTGTTGACGATTCTTTACTCCGACATTTATGGTTTTTCTTGAATAATGTGATGTCTTCGTTGAGCTGGCTCAAGCTTACTTCTATGGGGCCTGCCTTTCATTGAAATAAAATAATTTGTGTATTAAATTACTACGGTATCATATATTTTATTTATTTATACTTTATTTATTTTTTAATATTGTAATTAATTTAATAATAAGCTATGTAGGAAGCATACCCCAACGTAGATATGTGATTATTGACTAAAGAAAGAAAAGCAGACCAAACTGAAACAGTATGGTTGTCGCTATATAAAAGGCTCAAACCTATGAATAAGGATTACAAAATTTACATGGAGTCATAGTTTATAAAGCAAGGAAATGTAACTAATTAAACGGAAATTAGCAGCATGAATAAACAGTCATTTACATGGAAAAAAAGAATAGAAAAAATAGCCACACAACTCCAAAACGTGTAATAGAAAAGGAGATGCTTCCATTTCCTCGCTTTACAATTAGAACTGAAAGCACCACCAGAAAAAAAGAAAAAAGGGAATCAAAAAGAGAGATGAGATTTTCTTTACTGACCCGTTAGCCTAAACACATACAGCACAAGAAACCAGGCAATTTATAGAGCTATATACGAGTCACCTATGTAACTGCCAATGCCATTGCTGGTGGATAAACCGTTGCTTCTGCAACTGCCAATGCCATTGCTGGTGGATCAACCGTTGCTTCTGCAACTGGAGATTCAACCATCGGTGGCAAGAACCGGGTATAATGGAACTCAATTTGTAGCCTGTGAGGAAAAGGTGCAGAAGCCATCAACCCTTTCTTGATATCAGCCTCTAATTCCCTTATGGGAATTGCAGCCAAGAAGCTCTTAATATACTCCTTGCATGATTCCTTCCCTCTACACACAATCTTTTCTCTCTCACTGTTTTCATCAGACGACTCATTGGACTGGTCTACGAGAGTCCCCCCAGTTGAGGTTTCCTCGCAGCTTTTAGGTTGCATCTTATCACTGGCAGTGGCAGGTTTTTCATCTGATGTTTGACCCTCGTTTGATAATTTTGTAATTATTGTGTCTTTATCAAATTTCAGGACATATGCCTGGTTGCATCCTTCATAAAGCCTCTCCCCCAGAGTGTCGATGATATAGTAAGCATTCTTCTCAACCTTTAGGATGAAGAAGTGGTCATTCCAACATACAATGTATACCAAAGGCTCACCATTGCTTGGGCAGTCTGACGCAGAAAGGCTGATCTCATCCCATATGCTGTCAAAGGACATGGCACCATGAAGGAAGTCAAAACCTCCATCTTCTAGTCCTTCTGGATGGAAGAATCCAACAAAGGATTTTTCTGGAGCAACAGAAACAGGACGAATTTTAGCTTGGAGAATAGTCTCGAGATCAAAGTGTTTGTCAGGGAACTGCTCTATGTAGACGTCGTTCTTGCAAAGATTTCTCCATTCTAATGATCCATCTCTAATGAGGCCGTCGAATTCAGATTTGATGGGCATCTCATCTTGGTTTGAATGCAACCAATCAGCGATGACTGCGACCAGAGCTGTACATGCACTCTCCCCAGCAGCACGTTCACTCCTTTGATCAATTGAAGCAAAAAATACTTGAGTTTGGAGCTTCAATTGTCCGTCACGGCTGGTTACTTCCTTACACTCCCAACTACCTACAGCAAATTTGTCATCCCCAAATTCAGTTATTGACGATTCATCAGTACTGAAACCTTCTTCACTCTTCTGCCATTGTCAGAAAAAAACAATTGTCATTAGTTGAACAACAAATACTTTTATTTAAAAGGGGAAGGGGAAGAATAGCAACAATTAAGCAAAAGATTTGATACATACCCCAAGACTGGACTCATCAGAGGAGCTAAGCTGCCTACGATCATAATCAATATCATCCCCACCCTCTTCTCCGTAATGTTTCTTTAGAAGAGGCTCCCCTTTGGCTTTAGGGGACCTGAAGCTTAGTTTCCTTTTCTTCCAAGAAAGGATATTGCGCTTTAAATTTGGCTGCAGGATCAGTTGGGAGAGAGATGCATGTGAATTCTCAATATTGTAGCATCCCACCTCCAGTTTACAGTTACTGTAGTAGATCAAGCATTCATCATGACCATTGTTTATTGTATTGGAGTATGATAATCCTTTGGAACAGTTTGCAAAGGCCAATGTTTCATAACTAAACGGCTGCCTAATGCTAGAATCATCCTTACTTTCCTCTGATTGCCCCTCATTATCAACATCATCCTCAAGCGAATCTGTGTCAAAGGGATAATTGTACTCAGGATCCACGCTTCTGTCAGAGCACCTGCCATCACTGCTCTCTCCTTCACGGCTTGCCTTCTTTGCTCTTCCAGCTGAGACATAATCTGCAAAGGTTTTCACCTTTTTTAGACCAGCTTTAAGGGCAGATAATTCATTTTTCTCGGTTGAGTGAGCTTCCACATAACAGGGTGACAGTGCAAGGCACAATATTGATTTATGCACCGTCTCTGAAGGTTCTTGAGCAGTTATTAATTCCAATAAACTGAGAGATAACTGCATTATGGATAAACATGGGATAAGATAAACAAATTTCCAAAACACAGACAGACATGAAGAGAAGAGATAAATTGTAATATAAAAATCCTACTTAAAAATTGTATAAGGCACTTACACAGAGTGAGGGACTACACTCAGTAATCCCAATAGGGACTTTGATGGAAAAATTAATTTGAGTCTCTTCTCCGTCAACAGCAGAAGCATATTCTGCTAAGTTCAATGATGTAGTTTCAGCAACAGGAACCCTATTTCTGGATCCTTCTTTCATACCCTGGATTCAAAAGAACGAATCCAAATGTTAGAATCAGCAACAACCTAACAAATCAATGACACAAAGCACAAACTTTCAGAAACAATATAAAACATTGGACATGTCCCTTAAATTGGTGGAGACAAATTACAACATTCTGATAAGAAGTGCACTGATGTAGAAGCTCCACTCGATTTCACAACACCGACTAGTAATATGTCTCAATGGGGGCCAAAAAAAAAGGAAAAATGAAAAATAAAGCATGTTCAAGTTTATTAGCACCCTTTGCTCAAATACTGAAAACGTCTAAATCAACAAAATTGACCAAATTCTGTAGCAGAGAATATGCCAGCATCATTCATCCACAGATGCGTGTCAAACATCAGGATGAAAGTAGCATCTTTGAACCAAGTTGTAAAGCCGTGACGACAAAAAAGGACATTTTATCCCAAAAAGGATCAACAGAAAGGGCAGCACCAAAATCGCACATAATCATATTCTTACGAGGAACTAATGAATCTCAACCAATCATCCACACACACACACACAAAAACCCAATCTCCAATATACTAACCTAGAATAGGTAATAATCGACAAACTAAAAACAAAACAAAATAAATCTATGATCACAAAAACCTATAATTCACTAAAAACAAAAGTTTTTTGTTTTGGATGAATAAGCAAGAAATAACAAGAGAAAAACCAACGTAGCCTCAAAGAATTTTAATTCCCCCAGGAACAAAAAACCCTCCAAAATTCCTGTAGCATCAAAAGTCAAATCCCTCTAAAAAGAAAAGAAAAGAAAAGAAAAGAGAGAAACCAATATTATGAATTAATCCCCAAATCATCCAAACCGAAGAAGACTTGATACAATAACAGAAGAATCGTAAGCAAGAAAGAAGACAACAAACTCACATAGAAGAGCACTGTAAATGAGACCTCCCATGGATTAAACACACCCTCCTTATAGCCCGAGAAACTACACACACTCCGAAACGTCTCGTTCCATTCCACCACCCCACCATCTCCAACACCCACTTCTTTGGTGTGATTTCTCTTCCCAGGGCGCCTCAGTGACCGCAAAGCTCCCCTCTGACCTTTCCACTTGATCTCACACGCCATAGCCTTCTCTCCCTCGATTTGAGCTAAACTTAGACCTTCAAGCCGGCGAACAACAATTATTGCTTCGTATTTCTTCGACGAGAGTGGTGGCCATGACGGCCACCGTATCAGCTTCACCACCATTTGCTAAAACCCAAAATTGAGGCCAAATTTCACCAAATGGGCTGGTAGAAAAAGGAATTTGAGGAACTGGGTATCTCAAATTGGGTCAAGCGAACAAAGATTTTGAATGAAAGTTGAGATCTTTAAGGAAATGGGTATCGAAGATTCACCACAGAATAAACTAACAAAGATTTTGTCTCACAATTTGAAATTGGGAATGAACAGTGTATGAAAAAGTTGCGAGCTTTGGGTTTTGGAAGGGAAAGATTAAGCGGAGATATATAGCTGGATTTTGAAAGTTGATGGGAGATTCAAGGAGAGAATTAACGGGGAAGAAGATATACATTTATATGGAAAATCGCCAACAGAGAGATCGAAGCCGGCAATAAATTACCTAAGAACTAACTAACGTCTCTATTTCCAGCTAGTGTTGGAAAGTTGTTTAGCACACGTGTTGTTGTGCTATTTTTATTTCATTGTCAAGTTGTCAACCCCATTACCATGCCTCATCTCTCTCTGACTCACTCTTTATTTGTTTTGGATTTTCTTAAATTCCCCTTAAAAAACGTAAATAAATTGATAAAACAGAAAAGAATAAGTTTTTACTCATTATCTTCAAATATAAGTGTAAATAATAGATTTACTATTTTTATTAGTTTTTAAAGATTAATGTTAATTTAACATGGTATCAAAACTGAGCTACAGTTTATTTTTTACTTAAATATTAATTTAAATAATTAAATGTATTATTTTTTATTAGTTTAAATTTTTAGAATAAATAGTAATTAAAAAATTAACAAAAAAATATATTTGGAGTATTATAAATTATACATAAGACTGCAAGAGTTTTATGAGTTTTGTAAGATTCTTGTAACAGCACTCAAAGAAGAATTTTCTTGACGAAATAAGATAAAAATAACATTTTCCTTAATAATTGGAAATAAGTTGGGCAACTTGAGAGTGAGTAAAAAAAAATATTTTGGCACAGGGTATAGTTTTTTATTTTTAAATAAAAAAAAAATAGTCTATCAATCATCTCATTGATGAACACTACATCCAGCTAATACAAATATACAATATCGTAGCTGAACGTAGTGTTTAAGCCTACAGATTTAATAATTGATTTAGAAAAGTGATATATAAAAAATATACAAGAGATGTGCATGTAACATGTTTCATTTTCATTAATGAAATGACTGTTAGATTATTATTATTATTATTATTTTTTAACTCTAGGCTTGCCCAAATTATTTCCTAATATTATGGAAAATGTTATTTTTATCTCATTTTGCTTAGAAAATTCTTCTTTGTTTTGCTTGTTCTGCTTACATGTGTTTGCTTAGATTTCAATATATTTGTTTTATTTCTTTTGTAGTGCAAGCAAACAACTGTATTGAGATTCCGTGTAAAATGACTTTTATATATATATATATATATATATATATATATATAAATATAATTTTAATATTGTAGTCAACACATTAATAATTAATATTTGTGAGAGATAAATAGCTTCTTAATTAATATATTAATTTTCTTCATACTGTTATATATATATACATATCAATCGAAAGATTTCCTGTGAGGAGCCGTCTATAATATTTTTTATTTTGACTTAAACTGATCAAATTTTCAATTCAAAATTTGATAAATTCAAAACTTAAATTTATGTTCATTCTAAATCCCAGACCTTCGTCAGTCTTTCCATCAAATAGGTAATAGAAATAGATACGAAAATACAATTATTTTACTCTAATAAAATAAACAAAACCACGCCTGTTGATGGCTTTTATTTATTTATTTTATTAGAATAGTTTATTTGTACTTTCATTAGATGGAAAAATATAACCGAGGTCCCGAATTTATAATAGGCTTAAACTTTGGTTTCAAATGTATTAAATATTTTAAAATCAAAATAAAAAAAAAAAAAAAGAAAAAAAAAAGGGAAGAAGAAGATTTGGTTTAAAAGTAACATAAACAAAGAGATTGAGCTTGTGACATTGCTTAGTGCTGGCATGCCATTCTCATGCCTTGGCTTCTTTGATTTGGAAGATAAGATAAGAAATGGGTTATGTTTAAGTTAAGATAACTTGATGTAATTAAGACTTATTAAAGATGCACCACTTATAACTTTATTTTAGTCTAATATTTTATCAAATCCAACTATTAGGTCACATTTTCTCTCCATACTTATCATGATAAGAACTTACTAGCAACAACACATAGAAAATGATAAATCGGCTATTTCAAGAGAGTCGTGATCTCTAATAGCTACTTCAAGTCGTGATTTTCAATGACTAGGTCAAGGGAGCCTTGACCTTCAAAACACAGAAAACTGTATTCTAAAATAATAATCAACTCATCTTTTTTTATTGATAGCTCTCTCTCTTAGTTATTTTTTTAGATGAATGAAAACTTTATAAAACCAACACAAGCTACAAACACTCTAGTAAAAACTGGAACAATCAGTAGCAAAATACAACTCTAAAACTCAACAACCCTTACAGCCAAAACAAAATACATCAAACCAAATTCTACAGATTCCATATCTGCAATAGAGTTAAATTCTTAGCATTCCTTCTGTAGTTGGCCTTTACCAACAGTCTCGATCTAACTTCCCATTTGATCTTAGCAATAAGAGACTCTATGTACTAGGAGTATTTCCATGAATCAGATCATTTCTATGCTTCCAAAGGTGATAAACAGCAGCTCCAATACTTAACTTACATAATCTAGTTTTCAAGCTATCACCTTTCAAAGCTACAACACACCATTGTGCAACTTCTTCCCAGCCCTCCACCAGATTAAACACCAAACAAGAAGCCATTAACTTTCTCCATACTCGACTACTAAAACTGCATTTGAAGAACAAATGCTCCCTGCTCTCCAGCTTACCACGACAAAAGGGGCACAAACAATCCCCAGCATATCCCCACTTACACATCCTTTCATTGGTTACTATAGCATCTCTAAAGACCAGCCATAGAAAGAAAGAATGCCAAGGGATGGCTACTGAAAAACAAACTACTTTCTTCCAGTTCATAGTAGGCTCCTTCTCCCTTAAAGTCTCCCAACCTTGGCCAAACCTCATTCCCTCTTAGGAAGACACACTTTCTCCCAAGAAACTTTAGCTTTAGCCGTGGTATCTTTTCCACACCACAAGAACCGGTTGAGTTTTTGCTCCAACAACCGAATCACTTTCTTGGGGAGGATAATTGATAAGCTCCCTTTTAAATAGAGAAACAATATATTATGGTTTACATAATAGATTAATTAGGTATTGACTTCTAAGACTATGACAAATCTAATAACGAAGGAATCTAATTTTTTATTTTATTGGACTATAAAATCTATTGAGATATACTCTTTATTGGACTCTAGCACAACACAGAAAAATATTAAATAATTATGATCATATCAATGTTTCATCAAAGTTTATAGCAATTATTATCCAATCTATAAATTCATAATTTAGTAGTTTTTAGAACTTTTTTTTTTTTTTTTGGAAAAAAAAAAATTGATCATTTTACAGATGAGATGATTCTCAATCTCCAGTCATTTTAAAATTTCAAGAGCATATTAGAGATCGGGAAAACATTGGATTTTCTAAAATATTTACCCATTAAAATATATTGGAGGGTAAATCATTAACTACAAATTATAAGAATTGTAAGTTAGATCTACGTGTACAAATGTATTAGGGATTTGATTCTTGTACAACACCAATACAACAACCCCTCACATGAGGGTGGGCCCCAGAGTATCTGGGGCCCACCCTCATGTGAGGGGTTATTGTACAGTTGTTGTATTGGTGTTGTAAATCTAACATTTTTCAATGTGTTATTCTAATTCTAATAATTACCAGTGTTAAATATTTTTTAAATTCTTATTATACAACAAATATATTAAATATCCACATGGAATTATGACTAATTATTACTAATATGTAATAATTAATTAAGAGTAATACTATATATTACATTACTATCTTATAATGCTGACGTGACAGTGTCAATTTAACTTTTTTTTATAGAAGTTTCATTCATTCGATGAGTGGTTTATAACTTGTTTAGGTGTGCGATTTTTTTAAAAATTGTAAATACCGAGAAAATTTGGTTTTTGAAATTATGTTTGAATGATTTAAAAAACCTGAAACAAAATTAAAAAAAATCGGATAAAATCTAAATAGAATTTGATATTTCAAAATCAGTAGTTGAAATTTTTTTCTCATCCAAACATGCTATAATTTATTGGATGGGACTCTTCTGAGAAAAAGAGAACAAAAAAAAAAAAAAAAAAGAAGAGGAGGAAAGAAAGATGGGTTAATTGATCAATGACCAATTTGTTAATCTCAAGCCAAATAAGCTATTAGAGTTAACGGTATTCCTAGCTCAGCTGTATATTTGTAGGGAACATCAATTGTTTTTGTGAGAGTGTGAGATTCAGTAGCAATTACACATAAAAAAAAAATATGATTATATAAAAGTGTGTGCAGCAATCTTTTCTTCACTTTTAATATGATTACATGAAAGTTGTTATATAAGAAATATTTTGTGATTTTTCACTTGAGCTAAACATCAAAAATTATTTTTGATACCATTTTCAGGATTCCAAACAAACTGCAGGAAATGGTAAAATTTTCCAAGAAAAAAAAATGTCTTTCGCTAAAAATATTTTTTGATAGAAAATATTTTACGCTGAAAGAAGCTGATAAAAGATATAGAGTAATGTAAAAATTTGATATAAGTGCAAAACATCACCGAAAAAGATAGCAACCATAATGGGAATATTCTTATGTTTTTAACTCTAAAGTTGTTTGAATATTTTAAATCATCATACTCCTTCAGTCTTGGATTACATCCAATAGATTCATGATTATGTTTAATAGTCTCCTCCATTTATTTTCTTCTTTCTTCTTCAATTTATTTAACGTTAAACAATATATATATATATATAAACAAAAAAAGAAAAAACAAATTTAGAGGACAAACCTTGATATTGCTTCTCATTAAGCTACAAAGGTGGAAATGCCCTCTTTATTTCATGTTCAAGATAAAAAAATTAGTTTCCTCCAATATCTTACCATTTTCCTCTTTTTTCTGGTAAACATCAAAGCATCATACAATAAAACAGTATTTTAAGTCCTTTTAATATCAGTTCAGTCACACTTAGCTGGTGCAATGAAACTCCAATGTTCACTAAATTAGCATGTTAACATGATTTTTTATAACATTTTGTATGACCGTCATATAATAATTATGACCCAAACATCATTCAAATTATATGAGAGGAAGAAGTTAGAAAAGAAAATGGGTTAAATACATTTTAGCCCCCCAAACTACCACCCTTTCTTCGGATGGCCCTCCAAACTACCAATGCTTAGATTCTGGCCCCCCAAACTATCACTTTCTGATTTTTTGGCTCTATTTGTCTATTTATGCCGTCAATTCTAACAGAAATTGGCCAAAAACCCGAAATACCCATCCCTTAACCGTGGGAATTTCGAAGTGTAGGAGGGGTATTTTCGGGTTTCTATTTAGAATTGACGACATAAATGGACGGATGATGCCAAAAAATCAGAAAGTGGAATCTAAGCATTGGTAGTTTGAGGGGCCATTCGGAGAAATGATGGTAGTTTGGGGGGCTAAAATGTATTTAACCCAAAGAAAATTGTGAGAACAAAGAAATTAGGGGAAAATATATATATATATATATAAACCCTTCAACTACTGGCATGCATTTTCAATCAAGCCCCACAAAGTGACATGTGTGACAGTTTGATACATCAAATTACCATTTTGTGTCAAAAATACCACTTTTATGTCATTATTCATAAAATACCCATATTTTTTAAAAACTAAAATTAAAAATTAATTTAAAAAACTAAAATAAAAAGGCCACCTTTTCAATTTCGTTTATTTAGTATTTGATTTATTTTGATTTTATTTTTTAAAATTAATTTTTTATTTTAGTTTTTAAGAAAATATGGGTATTTTAGGAAGAATGATAGAAAATTTTAAACAAAATTATAGTTTGGTGTATCAAACTATCACGCCTGTCACTTTGTAGGACTCTATTGAAAATAGCTAGTAGTTGAATGAGCTTTTTTATATTTATCCCAAGAAATTATCAATCTTTTGGAACTTGATTATGTTCGCTATGTAAGAGATCACATAATCTAGCAAAGAGATAAGAACAAAGAAATAGAGACAGAGAATTAAGGTGGTTCAGCGTATGTCCTATATCCATACATCAAAGCCTTTTATTTCCTACATTTTTGCTTGATTTATTTGATTGTATACACCACTCTATTTATAGAGAAATAATCTGAACGTTATAAGTAACTTCTACTTTTACACTGACAACATTAAATCTAATTTATTATCTTGCAATTCTTGTCTCTTGAATGCTTGTAACTATGGTTTTAATATGCCCTCGCAAACCCAACGATAGATCACGGACGTTGAGGTTTGATCTTGAATATCAAGGTCTAGAAACAAAAATAGTTATTATGGTTTGAATTAGAACATCCGTTTCTATAACCTTTACTTAGACGTTGGCGACTATGGCCGGCATCGGCTACTATGGCCGGGACTTAGACATCGATGACTTTAATCAACATCGGCTACTATGGCCGGAATTTGGACATCGGCAACTTTGGCCAAAAGCGGCTACTATGGCCGGAATTGGGCCAACTATAAGCATGAAACCTCTTTGGACAATTTATTATTATTATTTTTTTCAACAAGAGATAATTGAGTGGTGTTATTTGCTAGTAGATGAAACAATGGCAGTGCGGCATGTCATCTTAACAAATAGAGAGACTCACGTGAGTGTGAAAAGAGAAATAGCTCGGGCACTGGATGAGAAAATGTGAAATGATGAGAAAACCCAAGAAAAATAAAAATAAAAATTTGGCACACGATAGATATTTGTGGACATTTTGATTTTGATTATGATTAAAGATGCAAAAGGATGAGTAAACCAAAAAAAAAATTTGGCATAAGATCAAATATTGGCATTAGCCTATAGCTCTGATACCATGTGAGATCACATAATCTAACAAAGAGTTAAGAACAAAGAAATAGTGACAGATAATTAAAGTGATTCAGCGTATAGCTTACATCTATACATCAAAACTTTTTCTTTGCTACATCTTTGCTTTATTTATTTGATCATATACAAGAAAGAAATAATCTGAACGTTACAAGTCTCTTCTACTTCTACATTGACAACATTAAATCTAACTTATCATCTTGTAACTCTTGTCTCTTAAACACTTATAACTCTGGTCTTAATATGTCATTCATAAGATTTTGAATCTTGCTTGCAAAGATTCCATACAACTTTTCTTAGGATTGACATCCAAAAGTAATTTGGTTAGCAAATCCATAAGACATTATAATAGAGCTCATATAAATCTCGTTTGCCCATTTAAATTGCTAGAGATCCTAATCCCTTTTGTTAGTGTACTTATTAATTCTATTTTACTTTAGCACAACTGCTAGCTTCCTTTTTTTTTTTGTGTAAAAACTTAAAAAAAAAAAAAATGTATAAAAAGTCTAAGCATTAAAAATTCAAACCCTTCAACATTGTTATTTTCAGATTTTACTTCGTTACAATTACATCAAGAACGTACCCTCAACCTTTGAATAGACATGGATAATATATATGGCAATGCATATGCTCTTGATTGGTCTAGCTTAATTCCATCAAAGTGAAAGATTGAATCGATCTAAGACTTTATAAATATTGCCTTCAGACATAATATAAACCTTTAATAACGGTGTTAAGGAAACCACGTAGTTTAGTTTGAAAATATACTATTAACATGACATCTTCAAAGATTTCTGTCTTCTTAATTTCCTTTAAAAGAAGAAGAAAATAATGGAAGTTTAGCATATAGATTTCTGTCATATATGTATTGGACCCTTATTTCATTTAAAAGCATAAGACCTCGTTTGGTTTGCGAAATAGCTATTACATCATGAAAAGGAATAGCTATTCTTAGGAATAGAAAGTGGCGGAATGGAATGACTATTCATAATCTTTAGTTTGGTAAGAACTCATATATTTTAATTGGAATCCAATCAAAATTACTAAAAAAAACCTCACATTTTAAAAAATAAAAATAAAAAGAAAATCAAATTATTAAAAAAAAAAAAAAACCCATGAGTGGCCGACTGCCCACCAAGAGCCGGGAGTGGCCGCTTCGGGGATGGCCGGCCACCCCCAAAGCCAACCTGGGGTGGGCGCGGCCACCCCCAAAAGTGTCGGGGGTGGTCGCACCACCCCCTGCTCCATATATGGGCTGGCTAGCCACCCCAATGGGTGGCCGGCCAGCTAGTGAGGGGTTTGATTTTTATTTTTTATTTTAAAAAATATATATATAAAATATAAAATAAATGATTTTTTCTGAAAAATATTGCCTTTACCTCAAAGAATACCTATTCCTCTCATTTTTTTTAAAGGAATATGTGTTTCTCTTCGTAAATGAATAGGTATTTCAATAGGAATAACTATTCCAAGGAATAGACCTCTACCAAACAAAAGAATGATTATTCATATGGAATAGTATGGAATAGTCATTCCATTCAAAGAATTAATTCCGCGAATCAAACGGGGTTAATTTTTATTTATTTTTTGTTTTAAAAAGCGTTAAAAAATAGAATCAAAGTCTTTCTGTTTCCTCCAACTCGGTCTATTAATAGACTTGATTTGTCCTATTATAATTTTTTTTCCCAGAAAAAGAAAGCACTATGCCTAAATTAGGTAATTAACTAAATTAACTAACGTAAGCACTATACCTAAATTTTTGGTAGGAGAAACGGTTTACTAATTATGCTGCTTTATTTGCTTTTCTTTATGAAACCGATGGCCTCTAGAAGAAATCCAAGGAATTGGTCATTGGAAAATAAATAAATAAAACGTGCATAATATCTTCTTGGGAAGCGTAACCATATGATACTTTAAGTGGTCTTAATTGATTGATCGCGACTGACATCTTTTTCACCATACCTATGTTCATAATGTTCAATCATATAAATCATTTGGTCTTCTGCTGTATGCGGGTCCAATATTAATACATGTCCTAGATTTTTTTTGGCCTTAATAAATGTGGAAGATAGATCATTAAAGTATAACAAATAATCTTGAGTATTCTCATTAATTTTTTTTTTTTTTTTTGAGAAATAATTGTAGTACAACTTTAACAACTCTTTTTAATAATCAACCATTAAATTTAGAAGAAATTGTTAGATCTAACGATTGATCATAAAAAAAAAATTGTTAAAGTTGTACAAAAATTATACTAAAATTATGCAAAAAAATTACTTTTTTTTTTTTACTTAAAAGAAATAGAATGTAGACAAAAGATCTACCATACATTACGACTATAGCTAACAAACTCATACATTAAGAGAGCAAAGGATTACAAAGTTCAATTGGGGTGAGTCTCTCAATAACAAAAAAAAAAAAAAAAAAAAAAAAAGAAGAAGAAAAAGAAAAAGAAAAAGAAAAAAGTTGTTGGGAATAAATTCTACTCAGCCTGGCCCAAGGAGGAGACAACAAGACTCCCTGAAAGTCCAATCTTGAAAGATAGACACTTAGCAGTTATTCCTAAGAAATCAGGTATCAATTATCTCAATAGATCCATATTAGGATTCTACTGCAAGTTAAATTGAAGTAAGAGTCATAATCCGATTAGCAGTTATATCTCGATAGAATCGGTATAGGACTCTTAGTCTAATTATAGTTTGGTCAATAGTCATATTCCCGATAGAATTGGGATAGAACTCAGGGTCCAATAAGATCAGAGGTCAAATAAGAGATCAGATCAAAAGAATGATCAAATCAGAAGTCTAATAAATTATCAAAGTCCAATTAGAACTCTGACAACAGTTCTAGATCAATAAGGAACATGAATTCTAATTTAGGTTTGAATCCACATCTTTACATATAAATATGCACATACCCAGGTATAAACAAAGACTCAATATTTTATGCATTAAGTAGATTTTTCCCTCAGAAGCTAATTTGTTTTGCAGAATTATTGAGAAGCATGAAGAACATTAGAAGAAGAACGAGGGGGGTGTAATTTCGGATTGGTTATAACCAGCTGGGAAACCGGGTAACCAGGAAATCGATTTGGTACCCGGAGCCGGAGCTGGTTATTAATTTCCTAGACACCTGGTTATAATCGGGTAACCGACTTCGAGTGTATAATATATTAAAAAAAATAAAATTACCCCTATGCCCTTTACCCCAATACTACACCCCTTTCCTATTTCCGCCTTTTCTTTCTAACTTTCTTAGTTTCTTTTCCCACTTCTCACCCTTTTGCGGCACGCTCATTCAGACTTATTCTTCTTCACAGTTTTTCACTCTTCAATTCAGGTGTCTTCTTCTTCTTTCACTTATTTAGTTCTTCTTCTTCTTCTTCGGCCTTACACGATATACACCCCTTCATCCAGAATTACTCAATCATCCTTCGGCTGAATCGACCTTCGTCTTTGATCTTTCTCACCCTTACTGACTTTGTCTTTCTCTATTTCTCTACAGATTTGGCCATTTCTGAAGCAGAATGAGCAAAAGGAGCATACGGTTAGGTTAGCTCTATTTTTTTTTTTTTTTTTATTTTTGGTAGATTTGGTTCATGTTTTTGTAGATATGTTCTTTAAATTTGGTTCATTTTTAGATTCGCCCTTTAAATCTTTTGTTTTGGTGCTTGAGTGTGGTTTATTATTTCAAATATTTGTTTATGACCGAAATTCCATCTGTGTTTACTATGTAATTCTCACTGTGGCTTTCGGACCATATGGGTCTCAAATTTTTTTTTTCTTCTTGTTTAAACAGTTTTTGTAAGGGACATGAATCATGTTACCAAACGTTGCGCTTCAACTTCAAAATCAGATGTGATCTTGTCTCTGTTTCTTTTTTCTTTTTTGCGAGGTGGTCCATTAATCATAAACTTGTTCTTTTCTCTCCCGTATGAAATGGCATTTCTTCTGTAGTTGTGCTGAAACTGTGTTCAATTGAGGCATTTTGACTTTTTCTAGTGTTCTTTAAACCATTGTTGGATATTAGGTGCAGGGAAATTCTTATTGAAGTATGAATCTTTATATACATACATATATATATATATGAAAATTTCAATGCTTCAAAGATAAATGCAAAGTAGTTCCAAAGAAATACAAGATAAAGCTCAAAACTTTTGTACTTTGCTTTTTCATTTTTTTTTCTTGCTTTTTTTTTTTTTCCCCCGGATTTAACTCGTTCTTTTTTTTTTTTTTTTTTTTTTTTTTCACAACTGTCACTTTGTGGGGCTTTATTGAAAATAACTGATAGTTTAAGGAGCTTTTTCATATTTATCCCAAGAAATTATCAATTTTTGGGAACTTGATTATGTCTGCCATTCATTGGATTTTGAATCTTGATTGCAAAGGTTCCATACAACTTTTCTTAGGATTGACATCCCAAAGTAACTTGGGTAGCACATTATAATAGAGCTCATATAAAACTCGGCATGCCAAAATAAATTGTTGGAGATTCTAATCCACTTTGTTAACTTATGTACCAATTCTATTTTACTTTTGCACAACTACTAACTTTTTGTATAAAATACTGTCAAAATAAAAAATAAAAACTTTTTATATAAAAAGTCTAAAGGATTCAAAATTCAAACCCTTCAATATTGTTATTTTCAGATTTTACTTCATTACAATTATATCATAACCTCAACCTTTGAATAGACATGAATAATATTTATGGCAATGCATATGCTCTTGATTGGTCTAGCTTAATTCCACCAAAGAGAAAGATTGAATCGATCCAAGACTGCATAAATATTGCCTTCAGACATAATATAAACTTGTTATTAAACTTGCTAAGGACGAGTAATATTTCTTACACAACAATTGTACACGCTTTGTACGGCAAAACCGATGTGAAAATGATTTTTACTTTTTTTTTTTTGTGAAAGTAAAAAAAAAAAAAGTGTGTACAAGTATTGAGAAAATCATTTTCACATCAGCTTTGTTATACAAAGTGTACAATTGTTGTGCAAGAAACATTACACACATAAGACTGTGTACAATTTGCCCTAATATAATTTTTTTTTTTTTAAAAAAAGAAAGCACTATGCCTAAATTAGGTAATCGACTAAATTAATTAACGTAAGCACTGTACCTAAATTTTTGGTAGGGAAACGGTTTGCTAATTATGCTGCTTAATTTATTTTTCTTAATTTATATATGGACATAATTTTTCTACAAACTGATTTGGTAATGCCTCCATAAGAAATCTGGTCATTAAAAAAATAAAGTATAAAATAACGTCAATAATATCGTTTTGGGAAGTGTAACTATATGATACTTTAAGTGGTCTTAATTGATTGATCGAGACTGACATCTTTTTCACCATACATGCATATGTTCATAATGTTTAATCATATAAATCATCTGGTCTTCTGCTGTATGCGGGTCCAATATTAATTAATAATGTCAAAGATTTTTTTTGGCCTTAATAAATGTTGAAGATAGATCATTAAAGTATTACAAATAATCTTGAATATTTAGACAAAAATATCTACCATACATTACGACTATAGTATTTAGACAAAAATACTATTCGAATTAGGGGCGTAGCTAGGTAGAGCCTTGGGTCTATGCCCCAAGCCCAAGCTTTTTCCAAAAAAAAAAAAATTAAATTAAATTAAATTTTACCTATAATTTTTATTTTATTATTTTTTTAGTTTTGGCTCTCCCAATTTTTTATTTTTTTTTTCAATTTGACTCCCCCAAAGTCTAAAAGCTGGCTCCGCCCCTAATTCGAATGCCACACCAGGACAAGGTCCTACCCAATAGCTGAGCAACACACAGCCTAAGCAATGCAAATGGAGAGGTCCTTCGTGTATGTAAGAAAGAGCCAGCCATTTTAGGTAGATTCATTCCCCATATCTCAACACACTTACCATTTTAGCACCTAATCTTTTGCTCAATGCCTTTCACTAACTTAAGCATCGGAGGCATTTCTTGCCGACAAACCCAGTAAGTTTTCGTGCTAACTTATATTTTCTTTTGTTGTGCTTAATATATTGAGCACCTTATTAAGCCTCCCAATTACCAAAGGCCCTTTGGACCTATCGCCTAAGACCAGTTAGGAGTCTATGGTGCCTTTTTGCTCACGCTAAAGAAAATTACTGCAAAAGTCCATGTGCCTGACTTACTCTCAAAAGACGCATTGAGAGAAGAGGGATGCTTATGACTTATAAAGTACTCAAGTCACGTATTTCTTGGCAATGCGAGACACTTTAACACACATCCTCACGTATGGTAACTTTTGGCCAAATACGTGTTTAACATCAGGAAGAAAATACTCATCATCATTCAAGGAACCCGTTCTAATACCATGTAAAGTCCATGAGTCTCAAGATAAGGCCATGTAACAATCTGACGCCAATATGTAGGTTTTATAAATGAGAGTTGGCACGGAACAAAATTTTGATATCAAGGTAAATCATGTCCAATGGAAAATCTTATCAGGCTTATGTGGGTGATCACACTATAATAGCGTGTATCCCCACATATTCAATTATCTTCAGTGGGTGATAGGTTCTTATGGGATCAGTAAGGAATAAAACAACGTACCATTCCAAGGGTTCTATCTCTTGTAAGAGTTGCATCTTTTAGGAATGGATATCCCTTCATCTATAAAAGGATGCATTGGCCCACGATTTCTACTTACTCAAAAGAATTCTCAAAAGGTTCTCCCATTCCCATATGATCAACACTCTAACGAGAGTGTATTAGAATACATTTACTTTATCACCTAGATATATTATTTTGATTATTGTATTCAATTTATTTGTTTACTTATTTTATTTGTTTCTTTCTTATTTTATTTAGTATTATTTATCCTTTATAATAAATTCTATTTGTTATAATAAAATTGTTTTGTAAAATAGTTTTGTTTGTTGTCCCCATCAGTCAAATAAAACGGTTCTCTGGAAAGAACCAATCAAAGAATTTCATTATATCCCTTCTAAGATCGTTTTTTTCTATTTGATCAACACTAGTTAGACAATTAGTTTAAAGCACGTCATATATAGCAAAACGACATGAAGAGGGGGGTGGGGGAGGGAGAGACTAAGTCAATAACCTAAGCAACTTTAGTAAGCAATGTGGGATTTGGTGCACGGATATCTAGGCCACTTCCTCAAATTATAGAAGACAAATTGATGACACTTCTCATATATATTAGTGTCGATCGTTACATATTTGTCTTTGGCATGAGTTATTTTTCCCTCCCTATTCTTATAAAGTTAGAAATGATTTCCAAAGCTTGCACAATTATGAATAAAAAAAATTAATGACTAAAAAATATTTGAATCTGGTCTTTCTCTAATCGGATATATACACTTACGAGATTATAAGAGTTAATACTTGCATTTTACATTGTTTTTGTAGAGAGACAAGTGCTTGATGAACCTCTTTTGTTGTAATTTCTTCTATTAAAAATAGATTTCTTCTTTGTTGGATTGTGCGTGGAAGTAGGTCTTCATACTAAAACCACCTAAATATTCTTTATTTACCTACAAAATTTAATTACTTGGTTAAACTTGGTTTGGTATGGCTAATTAGTCACTTATAGGTAGTTATTATTATTGTTATTATTATTATTATTCATATATATATTGAAATAGTTGATAATTGATCGTTACTAGTGGGTTTTCGGACAATATATGCATGTATGTATGTATGTACTATTTGATGATACTGTAAATAAGTCTAGGACCCAAAGCCTGCGGTCAATTAACATAAAAGCCTACTCACTAGAAATGATGAAAAGCTAATGAGCCTCTGCCTACATATCACTACTCCACAATCATAGACTCAATTGGTGGTAGTTAAATAAGGAGTTTAATATAAAAGGGAGCCATCATCGCATATAAGATAAGAACTTTTTTGATCTACCCCTAAAACTCACTCTATTCTATTTTCTTAACAAATTTACTGACTTCAACATCGAAGGTTTTCCGGTCGGCCAACGCAACTCCAAGTAATTTTTTTTTTTTTTGTCTTACAGGTCACCCACTGTCCAATCCAACCAAAAAAATATGATTTTGCTCTCTTGAAACTTAAGATGCAAAATTTCTTGTAATTATAAGCAGGGACTAATAATTATTAAAAATTAAAATTAAAAAATGGAAACCATCATCTCCCCCACCCAACATATATATATATATATATATATATATATATATATATATATATATATAATAACCATGAAAGCTGAGGTGCATATGGCATGTTCTGCTTTCAAAGTTCTCATCCTGCCAAATGCCGTGAATTTGCACTGTTGAAGTAATTATCAATTATGAACCACTTGAAAATAAAATAAAAAAATAAAAAAATAAAAAATAAAAGATGACTAATTATGGACAGAAAAATGCGAACCGACTATTCTGCATAATGAATTATTGCCTACAACCGACCAAACCGGCAAACCCACTAGGGTTCTACTTTCTCCATTAAAAAAATACGTGTTCTTACTTTTCTTTTTTCTTTTTTCTTTTTCTTTTTCTTTTTCTTTTTCTTTTTTCTAGGCAAAAAAGGAAAAAAAAAAAAAAAAAAAAAAAAAGAAGAAGAAGGAGAAGAAAAGAAAAAGGGATGCACTAATATATATCTTTAATTATGTGGTTATATTATTCACAATCAAGTCATTAAAATATTGATATAGCCCCACTTTTATTTCTTTCTTAGATCACAAGGTGTCGATTTTTCTGCAACTTGTGTTGTTGAATTATGCATCTTAGTGCCAGCACCTTTATCTATGTATTTAGATAAGCAAACCATATCATAACACAAATGGAGAAATATTAATATTTTAATCACTCAATTTTATCGGACCGTGAGCTGTCATTCTGCCTAAAATCTATCGGTGTTCGCACGAAACGAATGCACAGAATTGTGTCCCAACAATTGTGAATAATATAACCACGTAAAGATATTAGTGCATTCCTTTTTTTCCCCTCTTGGTTAGAATATTTGAGCCTGTTTATATGGTTAATAAAAAGGAATTAGTTCATATATTGCCTATTATTTTGGTAAAGAAGTTGATCAATATTGGATATTCCACTTGGGGTAGTTCAAAGGAGATCGAGCCGGGCTAGGGAGGTGTCATTACAGAAAAATTAATGGAAAACATTTCATATATTCTTATTAATTGATCTTTTAGATGTTAACTTGATGAGTACTTCAGCTTCTTTTGACTACTGTTTTCAGGAGGATGATGGAGAACTCTTTCAAGTCATGGCCATTTCGTGTATCTAACCATGTCGTGCAAAGCGCTTTCTTTATACGGATCAAATAAGACTCCAATTTCGTTGGCATGCATGGCTCCGAAAAATTATTTGCATTTAAAGAGATTCAAACCTTATACCTAATAGATGTCACCAAAACTCTTACCACTTGAGCCAACCCTTTGAAGTTAGGATGATAGATGTACAAGTGAGAGACATAGATAGTCATTGTCAAGAGAAAACCAGAACAAATCCTTGGCATGAATACCAAAAATTGAATAAGGCCAGGTGAATGCCATATGAGAAACTGTGAAAATATTATGCATGATGTCTTCTTCGTGGCATGCACCAACTTATATATAATTGGAAAATATTTGGATTATTACACAAATTGCTGTGCCATTTTATAATTAGTCAAATGTATAAGAGTGTACGTATGATTAATAAGTCAGTCATTAATTAATTAAATTAGTCAGTTGTTATTTATCACAAATAAGTCCAATTTCAATTCGTGGTTAATATATTTTCTCGACTTCCCGCACTGTTAAATTCTTGCGTGATATCAACAACGACCTCAAATTGTCGACGCCCGTGACATGGTCACTAAAGACCATTTTTCTTGTAGTTTGGCGTGTCAAGTTAATTTTTTGTTTAATCATTTACCAATTATGTATTCCTACATTAATTTGTAAAAGAATTTATAGTGAAAATTATAATAACCCCAAGAGGAGATGTCTACAAATTCTATAGATAATTGCTTTTGAGATGGGCTTGTGCATGCCTCTCAACACACCAATTGAGCTAGTCAAAGTTGAGGGAAAATATATATTTTTCCTTTTCTTAAAGACATTAATTATAATCTAGATATATGTACGGATGCATAAAACATTAAACTTTTGTTCAAAAAGTATTTTGTTAGTATTCTGTCAACCTTTCTTATTTTATTTATCACGCTTTTAATTTAAAATGAAAGATCTTATATATATATATATATATATATATTAAAAAATTAAAATGAAAGAGATGGCATCAACGGAAGGAAGCTTAGCTGGGTTGGTAAGAAAAAGGGGATGGAATAAGCTGGTTTAGGTGGGGAGATCATTATTAAAAAATTTAAAATTATAAAATTGTCCTATTTTTTTATTTTATTTTTTAGTGGGGGGAAGGACCGCTATAGTCCCCCCATTTATGTACTACTTTTGTACTGGTTTCGAAAACTAATCACAAATAATTTTAAAAATATAAAATCTAAGGAAAATATATTTTTAAATGACATGTCAAAAGTGCTGATGCGCCATGTTAAGACCATGTAATGGAAGGTGTTAATTTTTAAATGTTGAATTTAGAAATTTAGAGAATAAATTTAAGGGAGAATTATTGGTCACTGTAGTTAACCTAAATTACCAATCGTTTTTTTTTGTATTTAAATTAATTCAAAAATTCATGTGGTTGACTTAATTTACAAATTGCTTCTTAGAGTCAAATTCCGTTAAAATTTTTAACAGATTCCGTTAGGCACCACTTCAGCACCAATAAGATGGCGATACGTATTAATCATAATAAAATATATATATATATATATATATATATATATTAAAAACATAAAACTCTAAAAATTATTTTAAAAAAAAATTGAAAAGAAAAAAAAAGTACCCTTAAGTGAAATTCTTAAAAAAGAAAGAAAAGAAAAGAAAAGTAAAGTGGGGTGAAGAAAGGGACAAAACCGAGTGGGGACTTGTTTTCCTGTACAAAGGATCTCAAAAGGCACCCATAAAGTGGGAAAGCAATAGTCCATGACATATGCACAGTAATACGTTTTAAACATATAGATATGCCAAATCTATGACTATTTTCATTACCTTCATATCAAGTCAACGACCAAATAAGCCAATTGGCATTCTGAATTTATCAATCTCCCAACATATGATTGGGACTACTTTCTTGCTTATCCCTCCCACCCCGCCGCCCCCCCTCCTCCCCCCCCCCAAAAAAAGCATATATATATATATATATATATTCTTTTTTCACTACTATCTTATAATGCAAGCGTGACAATTCTAACCAGTCTTTAGGTTTATTTATTTTTATTTTTATTTTTATTTTAACAATAACTAATTCAAGTGTTTGTTGAGATAACAACTGTAAAATAAAAATGTAATTTTTAGTATTATTTTATTTTTTAGATGGTAAAAATAATTGGGTGTTAGTGTTTTAAATTTTGTTAATATTTTTATTTAAAAAAAAAAAAAAAGAAAAGAAAAAAGAAGAAGGAAACAATTTTGACTCTTTCTTGAAAAGCGATAATGCAAAGGTGACATCAGGCTTGGCTGACTTTGAAACAAGTTGGAGGGAACGACAATTTATCATCCAATGGCCCATTGCTGATTTGCTGCCGCCTGCCATTTATTCATACAAGATTGGAAAAAGGATATCGTTGACTTTAAGCCTCACACGTTCAATCCACCACGTCCATGTTGGGTTTGGTATATAAATATTTAATATTACACAAACGCCCATAGTTCAACGAAGGATGATTAAAGCTGTCTAATTTATAAAAATAAATAAAACAATAAATAAATAAAAGCTGTCCATTGCCCATATTACAATTGTGAATGGCAAGCCGACCCAATTGGTGTATTAGAAAGAAGCGGATACAAATTGCATTGAGCCATCTAAAAGCATCTCCTTTTGAGTTTCATAAAATAAGAAAATGCTTGAGAAACTGTAGCTTTATCTACAACTTCCTTTATAAACTTATGTGATAATACATATTTTTTATGAAAATAAATATCACGTAAACTGCTACACGTCAGTTTGTAAACGTGATAAATATAATGTAAACAGTTATATGACAATTATACATTTTAATGATTGACGTGATAAGTGTCAAGTCCACGTCAGTTTGTAAGGTAGTTGTAGTAAAAACTGTAATACTCCTAACAATACCCTTAAATAACTTTTGAGAATATTACTCGAGAAGGATACTGACTTATCGACTCCGGCCACCCAATAGTTTCCCTTCACCCTATATATGTCCCTATGAAAATGCAACTGGTACACCCAGGATTTTACCATAACAAGGTTGGTCCCAAGCATCTAAGATGAAAATGAGTCCAGCTGTTTTAAAATTAAATTATCAAACAATAACATGTGGGAAAATTCTGAAAAAAAAAATGAAAAAAAGAAAAAGAAAAAAAGAAGAAACATATATACTCTCTTCAGGCCCAATTCATTTTCAAGTTTCACTCCTATTAATTTCTCAGACACAAAGCCAGCCCAATCAACAAAAAATTCTAAACTCAAATCCCAATAATCAAAGATGGATAGCATGGAAATTGAATGCCCAAAATCTGGGCCCAATTGCTCTTGCAATGTACTCTAATATAGGAATGTCCTGGACAAAAAAGGACACTCATGCCTACCAGAGCTCTCTGGTATCAGTGGCATGTGTCAATGCACAAACCAGAATACTCTTCAATCTTATTTTGTAATAGATCACATCTTTCCAATTCAACATCTAACAGATGGTAAGACCCGACCCGCCAACATTAAATTAATATGGACAAATTAGGAAATCACATCTCATATACTTTTCTAGTTTTCTTGTTTGAGCTTATAGAAATTAGAAGGTAGAACTTTTTCCTGCCCCTGGCTAGTTTTGATTAGGCTTAACCTTGGGTTATTTGATCTCTTTTTTGTGTCTATGCCACCGTAGCTTGAACTGCTGGACTGAAGCATTCTTGTATTCGTGTTAAAATAATGATATTCTTCAAACTCATTTATCATACTTATGTTACATCGGCTGACATTACGTGTTTTAAGTGGCTTACTGTAAGCCACTTAAAACACGTTATGTCAATCGATGTGACATGAGTGTGAAGTATAGTATTACTCTTCGTGTAAAATGTTAACCCTTTACTTTGTATAGGTATTAGTTGTCATTTGTCAATAGAAATATAGCCATTATATTTGCTTTCACTATATCTGGATGCTGGGACTGGCTGTCCATGGGCACATATCTACCTGGTTACATTTTTCCCTTGGGTCTTTTAAGTTTGTATCATCCATTCTTCTCTCGTCTTCTCTTGCTTTGAATTAATTTTAGATTTAACCATGATTTCTCTTTTGCTACTTTGCAGTCTCTGTTTTATGTATTTTGGTAGCAGATTTTTGCTAGGATTTCTTGGTCTATTGAAGGAATTATGTTCGACAGATAAAAAGTTGGTACGTCGGGTGTTTGATTTTTGAAATTGAAATTCAATTATTATTTTGCACGTAAATTTCAAGACAAAAAACCATTTTTAAATGTCGAGTAAAATTTATATTGTATTTGAAATCAACTTTGGGGAGATTATTTTTCACGGAAAACTATGGTGACAAATGGTTAGTGGCATGAAAAGTTGTATAAAATGATTGGAGTTATGAAAATTAGTGTGGAATAATGATTGAAATAATTATTATTTAATATAACTAAAGAGGAATAATTATTATTTTGAAATGATCATCGATAAGTTGTACACTTTTTTTTTTTTTTTTGCAAATGAAAGACATTTCTTCATTGTGTCAAATACATGGGTCCCACGCCTTGGAGTTCTTTTTTTAAAAAAAATCTTTTGGGAAATCGGGTTAAGAAAACGGACAGTATTCGGGTTGTATTAAACCCGAATAATGTAGCAAGTTCAAAAAAATTCAACTCCAATCCAAACGTCAAAGTTTCTATTTCCTAAAAAACCATATTATTCCAAACACCATAAGAGGCTGCTAGTGCTTGTTATTTAATCACACTTTTACACCTGTGTAGACAAAATAACACAAATTTCTAGAAATCAATAAGCATAAATAGAGGAGAAATTGACACAACTTGCCACAATAGTTATATGATTAGCTGCATATGTTGGTAAATCAAGTACCACCCAAATAACAAAGCCCATATCAATGAATGGGCACCAATTATACACTGCAAATTGACATTAATATTTGTGAAAAAAGGAAGAAAAATAATTCACATGTGAATTTGTAATATAGGCTAATTAAATATATAATGTTATTCAGAAACAACAGGAACAATATAACAAGTGCCTGAACTGTCTTACAAAACTGTTTCGCTAAAATATTAGCATGTGCCAGTTAAACAAATAGAAGAGACATGACATGACTAACTTGGTCCAAAAACCCCCCAACAAAAGATGCCTTTTGGTCCAAAAAACCATTGGCATCATCCACTACTAAGTTGAGAATATAGACATAGTTTCGTATATTGGACACATACATATACTGTCATATACATATCAGTAAACATATGAGAAATCCAAGTATCATCAATATACATCCTCCAATAAGAGTATGGCTCCTATCTAGGAATATCTACGCCAAATGTTTAGATAAAAGTTTCTGACAATTTGAAAACAAGCCATCAGAACATATACTTCATAAGATCAGTAGATGCTTAGAGTACCATATACATTTTCTGACAACCTTGGACTCCAGATTTTCAGATGCGAACATTTAGCAATTGTTCCATTAGGGAAGCTTTAAGTTCATTCTCAGCAATGTCAAGATATTAAGCAAACAAAACAAAACAAAAGTTTAACACACACACAGCAATGAATTACAGCATTCAAAGGCGTGGCTAGTATGTTAGATTTTAGCAAATAGGATACTAAGTCAACATGGTCTGCTGGCCTATGCATGTGAAAACCGAAAATCAGTTCAAATTCCACTGCATGAGACAACATTTGTATTCTTAAGAAGCTTGTTCACTTTGTCTACGAATCATTTTCTTTTCCCCACTTTTTCACCTGACTCCTAGTCTTGCAGGTTTAATGAGACTTTTTTGGGCTGTAGATCCCATGTACAAGAGATGTCCTTGAAAGGGTAAAAAAAAAAAACTCAAATCTGATAAACAAGACAAGGCTCGACAGATGAACAACTTCAGTAAACAACTCAACTGAACTTAGTCACAAGTAAATTGCAAGAAACAATTATGCAAATACTTAAAAATATACACCGACCAACTTAACTGTCACCACAAATGATGAAAAAAATGTAACTTTAACTATTGTAATCTACAGATATCTACTATTGTATATAAAATAAGGAATGGTTAAAAATTAATACATCCCCACTTCATGCCAAAACACCAATTCAATTGCAATATAATCGCATGTCCACATAATAAAAGTCATTAATAGCAAAAGCCAATCACATTCATATATAACCATGAATCGTAACAAAAAAGCCCTCAGAATCTCTCCAGCAAATAATCCAGGGGAACCATCTTCCAAATCAAAAACATCTAAACACCCATTTAACCAAAAGTAACAAGACGAGTTTACCTTGTTGATAGTACGAAACAATAAAATTAAAACAAAAAAGAATCCAGTGCCTCAATACAGCTACAATATTAGTTCTTAAAACCCCAAAAAAACTAAATTAACTCAGTACCTCCTATTTCCACCAGCCCCACCCGGACCACGACCAAATGTCTGGGCAGAAACCACGGGCTGTAGCTCAGCTTCAACAATCCCAGGAATGTCAGACATGCCAAGGGCAGCAAGCATGTCAATGGTTTCCTTATCAACCTTAATCTCATCAATCTTAATAGCTGACTCATCTGGCACAAAGTCCATACGACGCTCACGCTCTTCTTCTTGCAGCTTTAATGAGATGCCCCGCACTGGTCCCTTCTGAATCCGCTTCATCAGATGGGTAGAGAATCCAGCAATCTTGTTACGCAGCCGCTTCGAGGGGATGATGGCAACCTCCTCCAAGATCTTCTTGTTGGTGTGGAAGTCCAAGGTCATCCGAGAGTAGTACCTCTCAATCACCTGGCGTGAGGACTTCTTCACAGTCTTGGTACGTACACGACCCATTTCAGAGAATTAGTAGTTCCTGCAAGGAGACAGGCAATGATTAAAGATACAATCACCTCTTCACTATTTCAGCAGGAACAAACAAAAAACAAAACACTAGGTGAAAAACAGAGATAAGGGAAGTTAGAACAGAACCATCCATGATGCTGATTCATAGGGTCATAACAAACAAATAGTTCAACCACACTTTATAAAATGATTGGCAAATGGATGCTGTAGTGGAAATAAAAACAAAATGACTATCCAAAACCTATAAGAAATGAAATTAATTCGAGACAGTAGGTTGCCCAATAAACATTCCACAAGGAATGCTAAAACCCCAATAACAGATCTTAATCCAACATTTTGGCTTGCCAGAGTAAATTTTTTTATATTCCGACTGCCATTAAGAGCAGAAAATACAAGATGCTATAAATTTACAATCAATGAGAGCCTTGAAACTATTTTACTTCAATTATAATTCAAAATCTTTGATATCATCAATTCGTCACCCACACGTTCTCAGTAGTCAAACAGAACAACTCATTAGACACAATGCACTTCTTTCTTTTCACAGTTAACATTTTAGTAAGACCAAGCAATTTAAAGTACAATAAAAATCTATGCTTGTTTGCCCGCGACATCTATAAACGATAAGAAAAAAAATAAAAATAAAAAATCAAGGATCTTAGATCCATCACCAACAACCAGAATCAAGTGAACCTTACAATTATGTGGCGTAATATAAAACACATTGTCGAGCACTAATACAACACAAGATATAACAAAAATAAAAGATAAACAAATCACTCTGTGCTCCGTTTGGCTACCGAAAAATCATGAGAGAAGACGAAAACAACCAAAACCCTCCAATACCAGTAAAGTATTTTCCCCTGTTTCCTCCCCCAACCAATCCAGGTGTCACACAACACAAAAACCAAAAGGCACAATAGCTACCCCTGTTTCGTTGCCGAGAAAATGCAAGAGGGCGAAATCCAACATCAAGGATCTAAACTTGTCAACATTTTGCGATCTGGGTATGTCTAAAACAACCATAATATCTCCTTCCACAACCTTTCATTTTTCGTTTTATTCTTTTTGGGTAAACAACAAAAGACCGTAACCTAAAGCAAAACATCAAGAACTCAACTTTCTCGCGAACCAAACGCAACGACGGAAGTGTAAACGTGAAGGAGAACTTACCAGAGACGAAGAAACTGAGGAGACTCGGAGAGAGCTGAAAAAATTAGGTTACTGGTTTATGTGTTGCACATCTGGGTTTGAGAAGGGTGTTCAGGTATCGATGGGAGTCTATAACTATGTGGGTTGCTATGCTTGCAGCCATATCGGATGAAAGGGCATGGTAGTAATTGTACCGACAATTGGTTTAATGGGTCTTGTGGGTCAGTTTGGTTGTTAGACCGGATTGGGCTTTATTCCATGGGCTTTGGTTCGAATATTATTCAATATTCTAATCGAGTTTTATTCAAAAACCTAAAAACCAACGTTCAACCCGAATAAAAATTCAGATTTAAATTTTCTAATTTTCAAATTCCCTTATACAAATGCCATAATTATTTCAATCATTATCAACATTAATTTTTAAAACACCAATCATTATACACAACTTTTCATACAATCCAATCATTTCTTACCATTAAAAAATATTTTCTTTTTCAATCGCAAAATTTTAACATCAATCATTATACACAACTTTTCATACAATCCAATCACTTCTTATCATTAAAAAACACTTTTTTTCAATCTAAAAATTTAACACACAAACACAAATTCAAAAAGAATCTAAATTCTATTCAACATCCAAACATATTTTCTTTACCTCAAAATTCGTGAACAGCTTCAGAATATTATTTTTATTCAAAAATCCAACACCCAAACAAATCATTGGTTTTTGAGTAATGATTATTGCACAACTTTTACACAACTCTTGTATAACTCTAATTAAATTTTTTTTATGATCAACCATTGGATTTGTTTTCCTACACGTGGGCCATAAATATTTAATAGTTTATCTTAAAAAAATAGTTATTAAAGTTGTATAAGAATTGTGCATAAAACATTACTCATAGTTGTTATACGAGACTGGCCTTTTGTTAGTAGGATTTGATTCTTGTACAACACCAATACAACAACTGTACAATAATCCCTCACATGAGAGTGGGTCCCACATACTGGGGCCCACCCTCATATGAGGGGTTGTTGTACAGTTGTTGTAAATCTAACATTTTCCTTTGTTAGTAGTTGTAAGGCTAGTGGGCTGTCCACTTGAGCTTAGCTGGCACACAAGTGGACTACATAATAAATAGCCCAAATCCATCCTAGAAAGGTCATTTAGTGAATTGTAATCAGATTAGTTTTAGATTAGCACTTAGACTAACTGTGTAATCAGAATTTCAGTATCAATACAAGCATTTCTCTCTTTCAATGTCATAAATTCATTTTCAAAAATACACAAGACAGTAACATACATGTTACATGATCTTAGGTGTGGACGGGACTACATAGTCTCGCACACACAATATCGAGTCAGGTTTTAAATTTTGTAAAATATGATTGTCACTCAGATAAGCTAGCCCTCGTGATGTAGGGTTCGACAAAGTAATATTTCAGGTCGGGCAAAGCTCAGCCCAACCCTTTATTTCATGTTCTAGAGGAAAAATTAGTTTCCTCCGATACCTTACCATTTTATTTTTTTTATTTTTTTTTGCTTTTAAATTTTGTAAACATCAAAGTATTATACAATAAAACGTATTTTGAGTCATTTTAATATCAATTCAGTCCCACTTCGCTAGTGCAATGAAACTCCAACGTTTACTTAATTAGCATGCTAACACGCTTTTTTATAACATTTTGTATAACTGTCATATAATAATTATGATCCACACATCATGAAATTGTGAGAACAAAGAAATTAGAGAAAAAATATATTTTTTTTTTTTAAAAAAAAAAAAAAAAAAAAAACTCCCTCAACTACCAGCTATTTTCAATCAAGCCCACACAAATTGACATGTGTAACAGTTTGATACATTAAACTACCATTTTGTGTCAAAAATGTCAAATTTTTTTTGTCATTATTCCTAAAATATTCCTATTTTCTTAAAAAAATTAATTTAAAAAAACTAAAATAAAATGGCCCCTTTTTCAATTTCGTTCGTTTAGTTTTTGATTTAATTTTTTAAAATTATTATTATTTTTGTTTTTGTTTTTTAGAAAATATGAGTATTTTATGAAGAATAAAAGAAAATTAGCCTCTTTGATACAAAATATCGCGACTGTCACGTTGTGGGGGCTTTATTGAAATAATTGATAGTTGAAGGGGCTTTTTTATATTTTTCCCAAGAAATTATCTCCTTCCAGCTAAGTACAACCTTTCAATTTTTATTTATTTTTTTATTTTTTATTTTTGGGTAAACAACAAAAAACTGTAACCAAAATTAAAACACCATGAACTCAACTTTCTCGCGAACCAAACGAAATGAAAGAAGTGTAAACATGAAGGAGAACTTACTAGACACGAAGAAGTTGAGGAGATTCGGAGAGAGCACTGCGTGGCTGCGAAACAGAGGTGGGAGTTATGAAGAAGCAAAGGCAAGATATAAGCGAGGAAAGACCGTAAAAATTAAGGGTTTATTGAGTTTATGTTAGGTGTGGACGAGACCACATAGTCTCGCACACGCAATGTCGAATCAGGTTCTAAGTTTTGTAAAATATGATTGTCACTTAGGCAGGCTAGCCCTCGTAAAGCTTAGCCCAGTCTTTATTTCATGTTCAAGAGTAAAAATTAGTTTCCTCCAATATCTTACCATTTTTTTTATTTTTTCTGCTTTTAGATTTTGTAAACATCAAAGCATTATATAATAAAACAGTATTTTGAGTTCTTTTAATGTCAGTTCAGTCACACTTAGCTGGTGCAAAGAAACTCCAATGTTCACTTCATTAGCATGTTAACACGCTTTTTTATAAGATTTTGTATGGCTGTCACATGATAATTATGACCCCCACATCATTCAAATTATTAGAGAGGAAGAAGTTAGAAAAAGAAATTGTGAGAACAAAAAAATTAGGGAAAAATATAAATAAAAATAAAAAATAAAAAATGGCCCTTTCAACTACCAGTCATTTTCAATCAAGCCCCACAAAGTGACGTGTGACAATTTGATACATCAAACTACCATTTTTTGTCAAAAAGACCACTTTTATGTCATTATTCATAAAATATCCATATTTTTTAAAAAAATAAAATAAAAATTAATTTTAAAACTAAAATAAAAAGGCCACTTTTTCAATTTCGTTTGTTTAGTTTTTGATTTTTTTTTTTAAATTACTTTTTTTATTTTAGTTTTTAAGAAAATAGGGGTATTTTAGGAAGAATGATAGAATTTTTTTTTTTATATATATAAAATGGTAGTTTGATGTATCAAACTATCACTCACTTTATAGAGCTTTATTGAAAGTAATTGGTAATTGAATGAGCTTTTTAATATTTATCCCAAAAAATTATCAATTTTTGGAAACTCGATTTATAGGATTTTGAATCTTTATTGCAAATGTTCCATACAACTCTTCTTAGGATTGACATCCAAAAGTAATTTGGCCAACAAATTCAGAAGACATTATAATAGAGCTCATATAAATTGCTTAAGATACTAATCCCTTTTGTTAGTTTACTTATTGATTCTATTTTACTTTAGCACAACAGCTAACTTTTTGTATAAAAGACTTAAAAAAATAAATAAATAAACTTTTTGTATAAGAAGTTAAGGATTAAAAATTCAAACCCTTCAACATTGTTATTTTCAGATTTTACTTTATTACAATTACATCGGAACCCTCAACCTTTGGAATAGACATGAATAATAGCTATGGCAATACATATGCTCTTGATTGGTCTAGCTTAATTAATTCCACCAAAGAGAAAGATTGAATTGATCTAAGACTTTAGAAATATTGCCTTCAGACATAATATAGACATTGTTATTAAACTGTGCTAAGGAAACAACATAGTTTAGTTTGAAAATATATTATTAACATGACATCTTCAAAGAGGATCCAAAGAGGATCCGACTTCTGTGTTGTACTTTAAAACGGTGACGTTTTTACTTCAAAAAAATAAAACGGTGACGTTTTAAGCCATGAAGAAAGTGAAACCAAACTTGCTGTTTGACGCCGTTTAAGAAAATTAAATCTTCTCTCTCATGTTTATCTCCATTTCGTCTCTCTCTCTCTCTCTCTCTCTCTCTCAAATTTGCATCGGTGTTGCAATCAAAGTACTGGGGACGTGCTGCCATAGACCCGGAGGCCGGGCGTTGCCGGAGGACCGACGGCTAAAAATGGCAGTGCTCAAGGGACGTAGAGGCTAGCCTACTGCGAACGGTGGAAATCCCCACACCCATCACCACCTCCACTACTCTAGTCGGTGGTGGTGGGACTCTCAAAGCCGCCAATCCCATTGCTGCTCCATCCTTGGCAACCATGGCAGGTGGGACCCATTTCATTCTTTCAGGACCATCTCCTTTCGTTGATCTCCTTCACCTCAACAAAGGCAAGAACTTTCTAGATTTCTTCTAGGTTTGATTACTGTAAACCATGGCAGGTGGGACTCATTTCGCTGTTTCAGGACCATTCCATTCGTTGATCTCCTTCACCTCGGCCGAAGGCAAGAACTTTTTAATTTTCTTCTGGGTTTGATTACTGTAATAACTGTTCCACCAAATTTATTCAAAGCTTTATTGGGAATCAATATTTATCAACAATCATCCTCCGCAAGAATAGCATTCCCAATCAGCCAAACCAGAACCATTCGGCCATCGCAAACCAACTGGCCATTTGGCATCCTCAACCGAACCAACAGAGAACCGTGCCAACAAAATCAACCATAAAATTTACCACAATCGGCTACTTTAATAACCCAATCAGAAATTACAATCAAGCTTCCTTCAATCCAGAATTTCAGCAAAGTTCAACCAATCAATTTCAATTTCAAGGATTTACCAAATTTCAGTTAAACCAACTAATGGGTATAACAAAAACAACAAATAATCAATTTAATCTCAATCCATGTCAGAACCTAGAATCTCATTGGAGGAAAATTTGAGCGAGAGAGAGAGATAGTGACGAGAAAGGGAGAGACAGATTCAAGAGAGAGAGAGACGAAAAGGAGAGAGACGTGAGAGAAAACAGAAGATTTTTCTTAGACGAGTCAAACAGCAAGTTTGGTTTAATTTTCTTCTGGCTTAAGAAGTCACCGTTTTTTTTTTTTTTTTTTTTTTGATGTGAAAATGTCATTGTTTTAAAGTACAACACCGAGCCGGAACTAAAAGGATATCGTTGACTTTAAGCCTCACACATCCAATCCACCGCATCCATGTTGGGTTTGGTAAATAAATATTTAATATTACACAAACGCCCATAGGTCAACCGAAGAATGATTAAAGCTGTCTAATTTACAAAAATAAATAAAAGAATAATAATAAATTTAAAAAAAAAAAAAAAAAAAAAAAAAGCTGTCTAATTCCATTGCGGATTTCATCTCCTGATTTGGCTAAATCAAGTAGCTCCCGCGCCTCTAGGTACTGCACTCCACTAGAAAGGGAGTCGGCTTCCTTCGCCTATCACTTCTACAAGAGAGGGTTGAAGAGCCCGAATGGAAAAGATGAACCATGTATGTGTGTCCTTCCCGAAAGAAAGAAGCAGTCAAAGAGAGAACGTAAGCTGCAAAAGGAGTTTTATACTCGGAGTTCTAAGTTTCCATTGCCCATATTACAATTGTAAATGCAAGCCAACCCAATTGTTAGCATCTTGCAATTTTAACATGGAAGAAGCATTTGAAAAACAATTGGTTTATCAGAAAGAAGCCAGATTATTCAATTGTACATAGCATTTGCGGATACAAATTGCATTGAGCCATCTAAAAGCATCTCCTTTTGAGTTTCCTAAAATAAGAAAATGCTCGAGAAATTCTAGCTTTATCTATAACTTCTTTACAAACTTATGTGATGGTGCATATTTTATGAAAGTGAATGTCACATATACTTCCACACGTTAGTTTAGACCATTATATGACAAGTATACATTTTAACGACTAACGTGATAAGTGCCAAGTTCACGTCAGTTTGTAAGGTACTTGTAGTAAAAATTATAATACTCCTAACAACACCCTTAAATAACCTTTGAGAATGTTAGTCAAGAAGGATACCGACCTATTGACTCCGGCCACCCTATAGTTTCCCTTCACCTTATATATGTCCCTATGAAAATGCAACTAGTATATCCAGGATTTTACCATAAAAAGGTTGGCCCAAGCATCTAATATGTAAATGAGTCCAGCTGTTCTAAAATTAAAATTATCAAACAATAACTTGTGGGAAAATTCTGAAGGAAAATATATATATATATATAAAAAAAAAAAATATATATATATATATACTCTCTTCAGGCCCAATTCATTTTCAGTTTTCACTCCTATTAATTTCTCAAACACAAAGCCAGCCCAATTACTGAACCAGACAAAAAATTCTAAACTCAGATCCCAATAATCAGAGATGGATAGCATGGAAATTGAATGCCCAAAATCTGGGCCCAATTGCTTTTGCAATGTACTCTGATATCGGAGTGTCCCGGTCAAAAAAAGACACTCATACCTACCAAAGCTCTCTGGTATGTGTCAATTCACAAACCAGAAGACACTTCCCTCAAGCCTCTGCAAGTAAAAAAGCATATAAATGGACCTAATTTTTTATCTTTCAAACATAAAAAAGCATATAAATAGACTAGGATGATCCTAGCAAAAATCTGTGACCAAAATACATAAAACAGAGACTGCAAGTGGCAAAAGAGAAATCATGGTTAAATCTAAAATAAATTCAGAGCAAGAGAAGACGAGAGAAAGAATGGATGATACAAACTTAAAAGACCCAAGGGAAAAAGGTAACTAGGAAGATATGTGCCCATGGACAGCCAAGTCCAAACATCCAAATGACACTTATTGACAAATGACAACTAATGTGTATACAAAGTAAAGGGTTAACACTTAACACCAAGAGTAATGTTACGCTTCACACTCATGTCACATAAACTGACATGAAGTATTTTAAGTAGCTTATTGACATATAAGCCACTTAAAACACGACATGTCAGCCAGTATGACATAGGTATGATAAATGAGTTTGAAGAATAGCATTATTTTAACACGAATACAAGAATGCTTCAGTCCAGCAGCTCAAACTACGGTGGTATAGGCACAAAAAGTGATTAAATAACCCAAGGTTAAGCCTAATCAAAACTAGCCAGGGGCAGGAAAAAGTTCTACCTTCTATAAGCTCAAACAAGAAAACTAGAAAAGTATATGAGATGTGATTTCCTAATTTGTCCATATTAATTTAATGTTGGCGGGTCTTACCATCTCTTAGATGTTGAATTGGGAAGATGTGATCTATTACAAAATAAGATTGAAGAGGAACTACTAAAAAGAGGCTGAAATGCTACTTGGGGAATTCGTTTCCTAAAGATCTAAAGTTTCTATTTCCTAAAAAAACCATGTTATTCCAAACATCATAAGAGGCTGCTAGTGCTTGTTATTTAATCACCACTAAACCTGTGTAGACAAAATAACACAAATTTCTAGAAATCAATAAGCATAAATAGAGGAGAAATTGGCACAACTTGCCACAATAGTTATATGATTAGCTGCATATGTTGGTAAATCAAGTACCACCCAAATAACTAAGTCCATATCAATGGATGGGCACCAATTATACAGTGCAAATTGACATTAATATTTGCGAAAAGGAAGAAAAATAATTCACATGTGAATTTGTAATATAGGCTAATTAAATATATAAAATTATAATTCAGAAACAAAAGGAACAATATTAACATGTGCCTGAACTGTCTTACAAAACTGTTTCACTAAAATATTAGCATGTGCCAGTTAAACAAATAGGAGACACATGACATGACTAACTTGGTGTGGAAACCACTTTATGTTAACTGTCTTTAGCTGCCTTGTTTTCATGAATGAACGTGCCAACTGATTTGAACCAATGCATGAGATTCCGGTGATCCTTCACATAAAGCCATGCTTGAAGAAACAGAAAGAGACTCTCATTTATTCCACGCTCTTCGATGTAACTGTGAAGGGCATCTCTCATACTTTCATCAAGATCTCTGTCAATTAACATAGATTAATTTAAAAATGCATAATAATATGTCTAAGAACAAAAACAAAGATATTAGGCGTCTGCTCAGTAGAACATATAATCATGGGGCCATTTGAGTACACTTCCAAGCAGAAAATGCATGGTAAAGTTATTTTTATTCCATAAAATTTGTAAAGAACGCATTAAATTCAGTTTCGGCCTTGCATACTAGGAAGAATGGATATGAATATAAGATACAGGAATTGATAGAATACGAACATGCTGATGCAGAAATTTTTTTAAAAGTAGGATTTTATACAGGGGAATGCAGTAATAAGCAATATTTCAATTGTTTAAATATTCTCCATCTATACCATGTGATTGAATAGGGCTTTATCCCGCTGCTCAATTATCCGATACTAATCATTTCAATAGGTCAAAATAATCAAGCACCATACAGAATTGAACCAGCAATCTAACAACCCCCCCCCCCCCCCCCCCCCCGGCCGCCACCCCCAAATTATGGGTTGAAAAGATGCCATTTGGTCCAAAAACCATTGGCATCACCATTAGTAAGTTGAGAGTATAGAAGAAGTAATCAAATATGTTTAAAAATTGTAAGTCAGTTCCGTATATTGGATACATATACTGTCATATACATATCAGTAAACATATGAGAAATCCAAGTATCATCCAATATACATCCTCCAATAAGAGTATGGCTCCTATCTAGAAATATCTACGCCAAATGTTTTAGATAAAAGTTTCTGACAATTTGAAAACAAGCCATCAGAATAACTCTCTCTCTCTCTCTCTCTCTCTCTCTCTCTCTCTCTCTCATGAGGAGCGCGTGAGTAGGAACGGAGGCGCGTGAGGAGTGTAGGGTGGCGGATTTTCAGGCCTAGGAAGGTGTCGGTAGTCAGTGTTTGTGGTTGTAGGAGTTTGAGTATGGGATTCTCGAGCAGCTGGTCGGTGGAAGCTAAAGACTTTGAAGTGGTGGTAGTAGGAGGGGAGTCAGGGGTTCGTATTAGGGAGAGTGTAAGGGCAGACAAAGGACGATATTGTTGGATAGAACGGAGTTAGCCTGGCTGCTTAAAGTCCTCGAGTCCCTGGTGCGCGTGACAGACTCTCGGGTGTTCTGGGATCAGTCTCAACATGGATTTCCGCGGATCATTGCGCAACGGCAATTCAACAGACATAGAGGCTTCATGGTTATAGAAGAATATAATGGGAATCGGAGGAAGGACTCGATCTTCATCCCGGAAGGTAGGGCCGGGAAAGGCTGGATAAGCTTTCGAGAGGAATTACGCCTGGTTTGTGAGTATCTCAGAGCCGGTGACAGAGCTAGGAAGGTTGATTCGGTGGCTCCTGCGTTTCATAGAGGAAGGAGGAGTTATGCTGAGGTCTTGGCCTTGAATGCATCCTCACGGGAGGCACCTTTTGGAGAGATGACCGGCCCTGTAGCAAGAGTGCCGAGATGGGTAAGCGATAGTTCTGTGGGGAGGAAGGTTGATCAGAACCCGGCGAAGAGTGATGCTTCTTGTCTGGCGAAAGAGTTCCATACTCTGGAGTTTATGCCGGAGAAGCGGATATGTACTGAGGATAAAATCTCCCATGCATGGGCTCCTGTGAGTCGGCAACGTGTGCCCATGCAGACGGATCAGAAGGACATGGCAAGAAATGGAGCAGCGGAGGGCGAGAAAGCGCCGGTTCAGGTTACGGCTCCGTTTGCGACATCGGATCAAGCTGGGCCCTCTGTGGCGTTGGGAAGGTCGTCTGACAGGAGGCATGGTGCAGCTGAAGCTACGGTTCTCCCTGCAGTACGCTATTGCCATTCTGGTGCAAGTCTCGATGTGGGTGCCCTCAGAAAGTCGTTAGACAGGATGCAAAAGGAGATTGCTTTTTGTTTGAAGGGTTTGGCCTTGACTGAAGGAGATGGGATGGGTCGTGCAGATTCTTCTAGGGCCCGGGTGGTGGGTTTCAGAGTGGCTCGGCCCAAATCAAAACCTAAGCCCAAAGCGAATACCAGTGCAGCATCCAAATCAGCCAGGGCCTCCAAAGGAAAAGGAATATTGGGCTGTCCAGACCAGGCTATGGAGTGGAGGGCTAAGGTGGTTCCAGGCGAACGTCCCCCTTGGGCCCAGGCGAGTTCGGTGTTTCATCTCGGGACTGCTTCGACTCAGGGCTTGGTTGCCGGGGCCTTCACGCCAGGGGCTTCGTCCTCTACGTGGACTCCGCCTCCGGAACAAGTCGCCGTCTCTTCCTCTCTCGAAGGCCAACAGTGTTCGCCGGTGAGGGAGCCGTCTGTATTGGTGTCGGAAGCCACAGAGCCGGACGCTCGGGGGACTGGTTCTCTGTTCAGTCCTCAGAGACGAGTTGCTGTCTCTCCGACTTCGAACCCATCTCCGGGTGTAGGAGCAGAGCAGCCTCAAGGACAGGCCAGGCTCCTCTATGGCCCTGAGATGCAGGAGGAGGCAGAGGCGGTGCAGATAGAGGGGACGGATCAGCGGAGGGAGGGAGAGATGATAGTTGGGTCCGGTGCAGCAGGGGAGAGGTCTTCTCCGGAGCAGGAGCAGGTGAATTGTAGTGTTGTCCCTGTCTTGTGTCTAGAGGGTGGTCTGGTGAAGGTGAAGGACTCGACATTTTCGCAGTTGAGGAGTGTGAATTTGCTGAGTATGTCTCGGGAGTTGACAGGGGATGTGTGTGGGCATGAAACGGTGGATATGGAGATGGTTCCATGTCTTGGCAGTGCTGGAGGGGAAGGTTGTGAGGGGTTGGGGGGCCAGTGGTGGACTCGGTGACCCCTGGATTGCAGGTTGGAGTGGTGGGTGAGGTCTCTAGCAGTTTTACTCCAGGGGACGCTGATTGGGTGGACTTCAAGGAGGGGGGAGGGGCTGGTGATGTGGGCTCTCCTATTAATGCCTACTCTCTAGACTTGGGTGGCTTGGGGTACTCGGATTGGGTGATGCAGAGTGCTAACGAAATCTACCCAATTGTTGGGATGACGTTCGTGGGACATAAATTGCAATTGTTAGCTTTCCTTACTTGTATAGAAGAGGAGAGGAAAGAGGAGCGTCGTTTGGGTAAAGGACGCACGAAAGGTAAGAGGGAGATTAAGAACTTGGAGAGCTCTATTAACTATGATGCTAAAGGTTCCAGATTGATTAGCGGCAAGAGGAGGGCTAGGGGGATAGTAGTAGTGCCATGAAGCCGAAGATTCTTTCTTGGAACGTAAGGGGGCTGAATAATAGGAGTAAACGCTTAAGGATTTGTAATTTGCTCAGAGATTGGAAGGTGGATCTTGTTTGCCTCCAAGAAACAAAAGTGAAGAATCCTACTAGGGAATTTGTGCGTAGTCTTTGGGGGTGTAATTATGTGGATTGGTGTTGGTTGGATGCAAGAGGGGTGTCAGGGGGTACCCTTATCATGTGGGTGGTGGAAAAGGTGGATGTGTGCGTGGGGAGCTTCACTCTTGCAGTTTCTTTCAGGAATGTTGTTGATCACTTTGAGTGGGGTTTTGTGGGCGTGTATGGTCCGAACTGCAGGGTTGATCGGAGGGGTCTTTGGGAGGAGCTGGCTGGGATCATGGGTTGGTGGAGTTTGCCTTGGTGTATAAGGGGAGACTTCAATATTACTAGGTTCCCTAGCGAGAGATCTGGAGATGGTAGTGTGTCTGCCATGAGGGACTTTTGTGATTTTATCTCTGACCAGGGTCTTATGGATCTTCCGCTCGTTGGAGGTTCTTTTACGTGGTCGATTTCCTGCGATCCTCCTGTTTGGTCCAGAATTGATCGTGTTCTCGTCTCTCCTGCTTGGGAAGAAAGGTTTCCTGAGGTGTCTCAGAAGAGGCTTCCCCGCCTTTTCTCTGACCATTTTCCTATTCTCCTCGATTGTGCTCACTCTACTGCAAGTAGGAGGCCGTTCAAGTTTGAGAATATGTGGCTCAAGGTGGATGGTTTTGTGGGGTTGGTGAAACAATGGTGGGATTCCTTCTCTTTTCATGGCTCTCCCAGCTTTGTGCTTGCTTGTAAACTAAAGGCCCTCAAATCGAATTTGAAGACGTGGAATGTAGAGGTCTTTGGTAATGTGGAGAGGAATAAGAGAAAGCTTCTTGAGGAGCTTCAGGCGGTTGAGACAGTGAAAGGTAGTAGGGCTTTGGTTGAGGAGGAAATTCAAAAGAAGCTGGAGATTGTCAGTGAGTTAGAGAGATGCTTACTGTTGGAGGAGGTCTGTTGGAGGCAAAAGTCCAGGGTGAAGTGGTTGAAAGAAGGAGATAAATGCACAAAGTTCTTCCATTCTATAGCCAACTCAAACAGGAGGTATAATTCTATTGATTCCTTATTGATTGGAGATTCCATTTCTTCTGATCCGGCAGAGATAGGGGAGCATGTGGTTCAGTTCTATCAAGATCTCTTCTCTGAGAAGCATAATTGGAGGCCTCGGTTGGATGATCTTTCTTTTGATGCCATTTTAGAGTCAGAAGCTAGGTGGTTGGAGAGAGACTTTGAGGAGGAGGAAGTTAGAAAGGTAGTGTTTGATTTGAATGGCGACAAAGCGCCGGGTCCGGATGGCTTCACAATGGCTTTTTTCCAAGCTTGTTGGGAGGTGGTGCGACTGGACATTATGGAGGTGTTTTCTGAGTTTCATGCTAGAGAAGTTTTTGAGAAGAGTTTGAATGCTTCTTTTATTTCTCTTATTCCTAAGACTCCAGGAGCCTTATCTCTCAAAGATTTCAGGCCTATAAGCCTTGTAGGAGGTGTCTACAAGATTATTGCTAAAGTCTTGGCCAACAGATTGAAGACGGTTATGGACAAGGTTGTCTTCAAATCCCAGAGTGCTTTCATCAAAGGGAGGCAGATTCTTGATCCAATCCTTATTGCGAATGAATGCTTGATAGTCGTATTAAATCAAGGGAGCCGGGAGTCATTTGCAAAATGGATTTAGAAAAAGCTTATGATCACGTCAATTGGGAATTTCTGTTGTATATGTTGAGGAGATGCGGATTTGGGGGTAAGTGGTGTTCGTGGATAGCTCGGTGCATCTCTTCTGCAAAGTTTTCGGTGCTAGTTAATGGCTCACCATATGGCTTTTTCAGCAGCTCGCGAGGCCTTAGGCAAGGAGACCCTTTGTCCCCCCTGTTGTTTGTGTTTGTTATGGAGGCGCTGAGTCGGATGATTACAGCGGCAGTGAGTGGGGGTGTGTTGGATGGTTTCAGAGTGGGCGAAGCTTCTTTTTCCCACCTTTTGTTCGCTGATGATACATTGATTTTCTGTGATGCAAGCTCCTCAAAGATTCTGTCTTGCGAGCTCTCTTGCTCTTATTTGAGGCTATATCGGGTCTTAAGGTTAACTTGGCCAAATCCAGCATTATTCCAGTGGGGAATGTCGCTCACGTGGGGAGGTTAGCCGAGATTTTAGAGTGTGAAGTTGCTCATTTGCCTGTGATGTATCTGGGTCTTCCATTGGGGGCTCCCTACAAGTCTATTCGTATCTGGGATGGAGTTATTGAGAAGATTGAGAAACGGTTGGCTAGTTGGAAAAGGCTATACCTCTCTAAGGGTGGGAGAGTGACCCTTATCAAGAGTACGCTCTCTAACTTGCCAACGTACTACATGTCTTTGTTCCCTATACTGGTGAGTGTTGCTTCTCGCATTGAGAAGTTGCAACGCGATTTTCTTTGGGGTGGAATGGGTGATGATTTTAAATACCATTTGGTGAGTTGGGAGAAGGTTTGTACTCCTATTTCGGAAGGGGGGCTGGGCATTAGGAAGTTGGTTCAGTTCAATCGAGCATTGCTAGGTAAATGGTTATGGCGCTATGGCATGGATAGAGATGCATGGTGGAGAGTCTCGGTGGATTCCAAATATGGAAGTTTGTGGGGTGGGTGGTGCTCCCGAGAGGTGACTGGGGTGTTTGGAGTAGGGTTGTGGAAGTTTATAAGGAAAGGATGGGAGAATTTCTCCAAATTCCTTAGATTCGAGGTAGGGGATGGGAGCAGGATTAGATTTTGGCATGACTTGTGGTGTGGAGATTCGATTCTGAAAGAAGTGTTTCCTGATCTCTTTGGCATTGCTCGGGAGAAGGATGCGTCAGTGGCTGATAATTTGGAGAGTTTGGGTGGGTCCATTCTTTGGAACGTGAGCTTTGTTAGAGAGGCCCATGATTGGGAAGTCGATGTTTTTGCCTCTTTCTTCCAGGTACTGGGCGCTACCAAGGTGAACTTTGAGAGGGCAGATTGTCTCATATGGATCCCGTCCAAGAAAGGTGTGTTCGGGGTGAAGTCATATTTTGGTTCTATGATGGGTTCTGGTGGTTCGTGGTTCCCATGGAAGTGTGTGTGGCGGTCTCAGGCTCCCCCGAGGGCAGCCTTCTTCACTTGGTCTGCAGCTCTAGGCAGAATTCTTACCTTGGACAATCTTAGGAAGAGGCACATTATTATTGTGGATAGATGCTGTCTTTGCAAGAGGGATGGGGAATCAGTGGACCATATCCTTCTGCATTGCGATCTTGCCTCTTCTCTTTGGAACAACATTTTCTCCCGCTTTGGTATGTCGTGGGTCATGCCTAGGAGTGTGCTTGACTTAGTTGCTTGTTGGTGGAAGTCTGGGAGATCTGGGAGCGCTACTACATGGAAGATGGTGCCTATTTGCCTCTTTTGGTGTATTTGGAGAGAGAGAAACCTTAGGCATTTTGAGAACCTAGAGAGCTCCCTAGAGGAGGTGCTAGAGTTTTTTCTCCATACCTTGTATGTCTGGTCGATGGCTTATCTGTACCCTTTATCTATCAGCTTTGCTGAATTTCTTGCTTCTTTTTCGCTTTCTAGTTAGGTGTTTCCTGTTGTATACTTCTAGTGTACGTAGGGGCGCCTTACGCTTTCAATAAAACTATCATTACTTATCAAAAAAAAACATATACTGCATAAGATCATTAGGTGCTTAGAGTATCATATACATTTTCTGACGAATTATGAATGCCTTGGACTAAAGATTTTCAGATGCAAACATTTAGCAATTGTTCCATTAGGTAAGCTTTAAGTTCGTTATCAGCAATGTCAAGATATTAAGCAAACAAAACAAAACAAACGTTTAATATATATCTATACACACACAGAGCAATGAATTACAGCATTCAAAGGCGTGGCTAGTATGTTAGATTTTAGCAAATAGGATACTAAGTCAACGTGGTCTGCTGGCCTATGCATGTGAAAACCGAAAATCAGTTCAAATTCAAATTCCACTGCATGAGACAACATTTGTATTCTTAAGAAGCTTGTTCACTTTGTCTATGAATCATTTTCTTTCTTTCTTTTCTTTTCCCCACTTTTTCACCTGACTCTTAGTCTTGCAGGTTTAATGAGACTTTTTGGGCTGTAGATCCCATGTACAAAAGATGCACCCCCTTAAGGCCTCTTTAATAGATAATCCCCACCTCCCAAGCAATATATTTTGTAGATGTATCAATAATGTCATGACCAAATGAAAACATTCAAAATGAAAAAAAAATAGAGCCTCTTTTCCTTGTTTTGAAAAGTTTTGCATACTATTCTCAACCGAATCAATCTTATATAAGCCACTGATAACAACATGGTAATATTTTATACCAATGATCTCTAACTCAAATGGCATCATCTCCTCTTGTAAAAGCAAGGTGAAGTCATGGGTTCATGATCCACTCAGTACATGTGTAACTTACCACTCAAAAAAACTTGATGATGCTCTATGATGATATTCTAGAACAAATTCCAAAGTTTACTCTTATTTAATCAAACACAGTTTTAAGTCTCATATGTCCTTTGGTAGTACCATTCCTACGCTAATTATTATTATTATAAATAAAAGAAATTTATTAAAAATGTGTAACTCAAGTACACAGAAAGTATACAAGAGAAATACCTAACTAAAAAAAAAAAGAAAAAAGCTCAAGACAAACATGAAAACAAGAAATATTTGAGTGAAAGGCAACTTTCCATAGGTAAAAAGTCTTAAAGAAAAGGATTAAAGACGTTTTTGGTACCTGTGGTTTGAAAACTTTATTTTTTTGTATCTCAGTTTCAATTAGCATCGCAGATGGTACCTGAGTTTTGGAAAAAGACAGACTTGGTACCTCCGTTAGTTTTTCCATAAAAAAACTAACATTTGGACACGTGTCAACTCCTGAGAGTAGACACATGTCATAATGTAAAAAAATTAAAAAAAGGAAAATAAAAAACTTCAAAAATTAATAAAAATTGAAAATAATAAAACTTATATATATATATATTAAAAACTTAAAATAAAAAAATAAAATAAAAAAAGAGGGGTGACAGAGCCACCCCCTTGGCCACCATGGGGGTGGCCGGCCACCCCATTTTGGCCATGCCGGAGTGGGAACCACTGTCAATATAACCATCGAATGCTACATCCTTCTTCTTCCTTCTTTTCCTGGTTTCAATGGCAACTATTATCAAACCAAAGATACAGAAAAGGGAGAACAACAATCCCATTGCCACACTCCTTGCAAGGGATGTTGTGAGAAATTCGATGTTTCAAGGGTGTCAAAGTGTGGGGATGCTTGTTTATCAGATAGTGAGTGTGTTGCTTCTGTCTATGGGCTTAATGAGGAGAATCCTTACTGTTGGGTATTGAAGAACTTGGATTTTGGTGGGTTTGAGGACGCTAGTTCAACCCTTTTCGTGAAGGTTAGCTCTAATGGTTCGAACACGCCAGACAGAAATTCTGGGGGTTCTTCGGAAGGGTTCAGGAGTAGAAGGCGAGAGAAGGTTTTGGTTATTCCTATCGTGCTTAGCATGACATTTCTCATTGGGCTGCTTTGTTTGTTATTGTACTACAATGTTCATAGAAAAAGAGCTTTAAAGAGAGCCATGGAGAACTCCTTGATCTTGGAAGGTGCTCCATTGAATTTTACCTACCACGATTTGCAAATCCTGACATCGAATTTCTCCCAGTTGCTTGGAACAGGTATGCATAGAGTGGTAGAATTTCTCACAACATCCCTTGTAGGGACCGTGACAATGGGATTGTTGTTCTCCCTTTTCTGCATCTTTGGTTTGATAATAGTTGCCATTGAAACAAGGAAAATAAGGAATAAGAAGGATACAACGTTCGATGGTTATATTGATAGTAGTTCCCACTCCGGCATGGCCAAAATGGGGTGGCCAAGGTGGTGGCTGAGCCATCCCTCTTCTTTCTTTCTTTTTTTATTTTTTCTTTTTTTATTTTTATTTTTTATAAGTTTTTAATACTTTTTTTTTAAGTTTAATTATTTTCAATTTTTATTAATTTTTAAAGTTTTTTATTTTCTGTTTTTTAAATTTTTTACATTATGACACGTGTCTACTCTCAGGAGTTGACACGTGTTCAACCGTTAGTTTTGGATGGAAAAACTAACGAAGATACCAAGTCCGTCTATTCCCAAAACCTATGTACCATCTGCGATGCGAATTGAAACTAAGGTACTAAAAAATAAAGTTTCCAAACTACAAGTACCAAAAAGGTCTTTAACCCTAAAGAAAAAGAAGAAAAAAAATCCTTTAATTCCCCAATCTTTTTTTCACGGTCTTCAAAACATCAGTCATTTATTTCCCTCCAAAGACACCACATAAGGCACTACGAGACCATCTTCCACAAAGCAGCATTCTGAAGCCTACCAAGTTGTCCTTTATACCAGGAAGAAAGGTCTACTACTTGAGAAAGCATTACTCAAAGTCAACCCTACACTGCTAAAAATGGTCTTCTAAAGGGCAATAGCCATCTCACAATGGAGTAAAAGGTGGTCCACTGACTCCTCACTCTTCTTACACATAGAGCACCAATGAACCACAAAGAGATGCCACTTTTTAAGATTATCCATCGTTAGGATCTTCCCCAAAACAGCTGAGCAGGCAAAGAAAAACACACTCCAAGGAAGACTTATTCCGCCAAATGCTCATCCAAGGGAAATGAGTGTTATTGGGAACATGAATATTATAGTAAGATCTAACTTCAAACAACCCTCTCTTGAATGGTACCCAACAAAGTTTGTCTTTGTCACCTTGTCTCAATTTGAGTACAACAAACTAAAGAACGTGATAAAGAGATCCACCTCCTATTCATGAGCCGCTATGAGAAAGTTAACATTCCACTAATGAGAGTCGCTCGAAAGCACCAAATGTTTTGCCATGGAGGCATCCTTACATCAAGCCAAATTGAACAAGTTCGGAAAAGCTGCCTTGAGGTCCATGGGCTTTATATATCGAAGTTTATTTGATGATATTATATGCAACTCTTTTGAAATAGAAACCATTTCACTAGTTATGTATGAATTGTGGAATGAACAATTAGTATTCATTGTCCTCCGTCATGCAACTCATGTTACCCAGACTAGTGGTGGTGGTCATTGTGTTGCACCTCCACCTCGCCTCCTCCTTCACTTTCACCTCTGCCACAAGCCTGTTTTGCCGCCTCAATGTTACTAATGCCACACTTGGTACTTCTCCAGCGGGGATTCTAGGGACCGATATACTTTTTGGCTTGCCTCTAGGAGTTACCCAATATCTCATTCAAATAGACGTGGGTATCCCTCCGAAGACCTAGTATGTAATCTTCGATTCAGGAAGTAACCTTATGTGGATTGAATGCAACCCCTGTAAGTGTTACCCCCAACCAAACCCAATATTCAACCCAGCCAATTCTGCTTCCTTTGCCATAGTGCCATGCAGCTCCACCTTCTGTGACGACCTCCAGAAGCCCAGTTACCACCAAGGTCAGTGCCAATACCCATTTGAACTATGGTGACATGTCCAACTCCAGGGGCACACTTGTGCTAGAAACACTTACATTAGAGCAAACCACTATTTCAAACGTAATCATCAGGTGCGCACATGAGAGCAATGGCCCGTTCTCTGGAACATACGACTTGCTCGATTTTGGACGAGGGCCCATGTCATTTTTGAGCCAACTTCAGCTTTGTGGCTTGCCTGGTAGCATCTTTAGTTACTGTTTGCCACCTTGGGCCACCACAGGGTCATTCAGGTGGTTGGAGATTGGGCATGGTCCTGTTGGAGTGCTAACTGAAGGACCTGCATGGGTTCCTTTGGTCCACAACTGACGGCATTTGAGCTTGTACCATGTTGGACTCTTAGGCCTCAAAGTTGGACACATGCAAGTACCCATTCCCAAAAGCATTTATTGATTGACCAAAAAGGGTGATGGAGGAGTTGTTTTGGATTCGGGTACCAAAGTGACTAGTCTACCAAAGTCTGCTTATAAGGTGTTTCACAACTCTTTCATTGCGCAAGCTGGGAACCTCACCTGGCCCTCCAAAAAGTACGTGTTGGATACGTGTTATAACATATCATATGGGGCAGACTCGATTAATGTACCCAGCGTGTCCTTCCATTTTTCAATCAAACCAATTCAGACTCGATTAGGTGGATGTAAGCATTTTTGTCATGCATTTGCCCCGTCTAATACTACATTCTCAATTATTGGCAACACTCAACTAGCGGGGATTCAAATTTCAATTGATACAATTGCTAGGCACGTATGCTTGCGACCCTTCTCTATCATCCCAATTCATGAGCACAATAACATGATGATGGCAGTTGTTGTGAGCAGATCCTGTTACCTTGTCTCTATAGACCACTGTCAACTTCCATTTTCCCTTGGTAGTAACGTTTGCATGTGGCAGAGCAAAGATGAAGCTGAAAGTGGAGGCGAGGTGGAGGTGCAACACGACCACCACCACTAGTCTAGGTAATATGAGCTGCATGATAGAAGACGGTGAATACTAATTGTTCATACAACAATTCATACTGTCAACTCTTCATCTTGCGGGTTTAATGAGACTTTTAGGGCTGTAGATCCCATATACAAGGGATGTACCCCCCTTAGGCCTCTTTAGAAGATAATCCGAATTGGGAAAGCAATATATTTCGTAGATGTATCTCAACAATGTCATGACCAAATGAAAACATTGAAAAAAAATGGAGCCTCTTTTCCTTGTTTTGTAAAGTTTTGGATACTATTCTCACCAAATATCAATCTTTTTTTTTTTTTTTTGATGAATAATAATGGAGCCTCTTTTCCCTGTTTTGAAAAGCTTTGGATACAACTCTCAACCGAATATCAGTCCTATCTAAGCAGCTGATAACAACATGATAATATTTTACACCAATGATCTCTAACTCAAATGGCATCTTCTCTTGTAAAAGCAAGGTGAAGGTGAAGTCATGGGTTCAACATCCACTCAGTACATGTGTAACTTATCACTCAAAAAAACATGATAATGCTCTATGGTGATTTTCTAGAACAAATTCCCAAGTTTACACCCCTCTTTTTTAATCAAACACAGTTTTAAGTCTTATATGTCCTTTGGCAGTACCATTCTTAAGCTCATTAATAGTGGCCAAGAACCATTACCATACCTATAAAAGATGAACAAAGTACTTATCAAAAAAAAAAAAGGATGAATAAAGTCAAAGCAATCAAGGGAAACTGTCAAGAGAAGTCCCCAATTTCATAATCATTCTGTATTATAGGAATAACTATGACAAAAACAACTCCACTCCCCATATTTCTACATTGAAATTCGGAATGTGTCACAGATACAAGGCCCTCTTATCTTCGATGGATTCCCTCCCAAGTATTGTATTCACATTTTACTCCTGCAAGTGATTTTCCTCCATTTTGTTTGGCACTTAAATATCTTAAAAATGGCATGTTCCTTCAACTGAACCTACCAATAAATCTTTACTCCATTCATCATCTTCCTCAAAGCTCAATTCTCTTAGAAAAGACAAACTACACTTACCCAACACAAAAACCAACCAGCCCTCAACTCTCTCCAGAATAGATCCCTCAAGAACATCGTCTTGAACCTAGCACCCTCTGCGTATCTTACAGTAGCTAATGTCATATGTCACTTTTTGTTAAAAACCAAAAACCTAAATAGACAAATATCTCATCAAACTGAACACAATAAGAATTAAGTCAATCTATACAAGGAAAAACCCATCTAGAATAGGCAAAGACAAGATATTTGGTCGGCCCTTAAATGACCAGTATCATTTTCATTATACGCAATCTATCAAAGCATCATTAATGCAACTACTTTAGCAAACTTTCTAGTCTGAGATGGTGAAAAACGAACCCACATCACTGGAAACACTACACTGCATTCAGCTCTCTCCCCAAAGCATTCCTAAACACTTCAATCATTAAACGTCAGTCACACCAACTTAACATATTTTGCTTACTCATGTCATTCCAACAAAAACTCTACCATCAATCAGTGGCCACAGGCCCACAACGTCTAGCAATCATATAAATCACATTTACAAGTAAAACAATCAGAGCCAAAGCAGAGCACGAATTTCACTCACTGAAAAACCGGCCCAGCGTACTGATTCGGAACGACAAGGAACCCCGAGTTCTCGGCCTTGGGCCGCATTGAAATGGAGTGAATCCCGAGCGCGTCCGGGTACAACCCGCACAGAAAGTGCACATGCTCCGGCTGCCCGGGCTTCGACACGTCCACGTGAACAAACAACTGGTTAATGCTATCATCGCCATCGTCCTCACCACCGCCACCGGGGACTATGTTCGCCAATCGCATCACCGAAACGTTGATTTCCTCGTTGTTGCCGTAGCTCCGCTTGAGGACCGGACCGTTTCCGTCCAGCGATCCCTTCACAACCGTGAACGGCGCGGGAGGGCTCACCTTCTGTGTTTCACATTTCAGATTTCAAACAAAATCAAAACCAGTCCCTAAAACCCCACAAACACACACACAGAAAGAGGGTTTTACATATATATATATATATATATATATATATATATATATATATAGAGAGAGAGAGAGAGAGAGAGAGAGAGAGAGGTTGTTACAGCAGGAGGGGACATTCTAGAGACTTCGAGATAGTGGTCTTTGAGGGAGCGGAGGAGAAGGGAGTTGACGGCAGAGGAGGCGGTGGTTGATTGGCGGAATGCGGTGGTGCGCCATGAATGGCGCAGTGCCCTGCCGGTTGCAGCTGCCAATGGTTTCCTCCACATTGCTCGATTGCTGTGTTGGGGTTTCGCTGTTCAGACAAATGTGTTCGGAGCTTCGAGTGCTCTTAACATAGTAGGAAAATTGCTACCTTATTATTACGGCGTGCTTTGGGGCCGCCATTCTCCAAACCGATGATCAAATATTAAATTCTACCGAGATTTTATTTAAAACATTTTTTAATTTTATCTCAAATTTTTAAAATTATTCAGATATAATTTTAAAAAGTAAATTCTCTCATATTCACAATTTTTCAAAAAATTGCACATCTAAACAAACCCTTAAAAATTAGCCTCAATTCTCACGCGTTTAATTTTTAGGGCAAATGTTTGGTAAATCCTTGAGTCAACGCGGGATTTGAAATCAGTTCTTTATTATTTAAAAATCAATTTTTACTACTTAAGTTTGTTGCGGATTTAAAATTAGTCATTTTGTGATTTTTCGATTCATTTTTTTCAACTTTCATTAGTGCCACACAGCCTTTTTGCCACATTACTTTAAAATATTATATTTTTAATAATTTTATTTAAAAAGAAAAAGAAAAAAAAAACTCAAAAAAAGAAAAGAAAATGGGGTTTGGGGGTGGCTTGTAAAGACCCTACCCCTAATAACACAATGTTGTCAGCTTTTGATTTCCTCAAACCAGACTTCTCAAGAGGTTACTCATCCTAGTACTACTTTCGCAGAAGTACTCTTAACTGCAGAATTCTGATAAGTTCATGGTCATTATGGCTTTTAAAACGTGTTGTATCAAAATGATACGTTTATACATATAAGCACATATCCATTATCAGGCGATGTGGGACATCACATGGCTTGTGAGCCATCCCAAAGCAAGGGGTTGGCAGCGGGCCACCCCCAAAGGTGGCCTGTGCCACCTATGGGGTGGCTAAGCATATTGGGTAGTTGCACGGCCACTCCACGCCTGTTCTAGCATGCCACCTCAACCCATGGGGGGGGGGGGGGGAAGGGCACGCTAGTCACCCCAAAGGCGACTGGCGCCACCTTTGAAGTGGCTCGCGCCTGCCCCATGGGTCAGGGGTGGCCGTGTGCCATCCTAACCCCATCTGGAGTGGTTGCGCAGCTACCCCATAGGCCAAGGGTGGTACACTACGGGTGGCTTGCTGCCAACCCCTTGCTTAAGGGTAGCCAGCAAGCTACCCTAAATGGGGTTGGAGGTGGCGCATGAACATTTGAAGTAGTACATCGAACGGTTGAAGTAGTACACCGAACATTTGAAGTAGTACACTGAACATTTGACCTTGCCTGAAAAGCAATTTTAACCTACTATTCGTATTATTCAGCTATATTCATTTCAAACCATGCCTATGAAAGCCACCTCCACACCCTTCAGACTTCACAAATTCTCCATGCATCTTAGTACACCAACCCATTTGTTCATGTTCTATTCATTTAATTTACCATACTTTTTATGAGTCTTAATCATGCATGTCATGAAAAGTTCATAATTTATCTCTCTTAAAAGGGAATAATTTTCGAACAGTCGGGGGCTTACCCTCATTTTTTTATAAACCTTTTACGTTGATATGGTTCAACATGATTTTATAAAACTATTATGAGATTTGGTCGGATAGAAAATTGTCTAGGTAGAAGTTTAGAGTTTTTCATGCATTTTAGTACCTTCGAACGTTCATTATCATTGATAGAACGTTCGACCCTTGTTGATCGAACGCTCAACCTCGATATCGAATGTTTGATAGTGAGCAGAAATTATTAATAAGAGTTTTAATAATAGATTAGCATACCTAAGTTGTTATTAGAGTTTTTTAATTACATGGGTTAGAACTTTCGTTATATTATGTTTAATAAGAGGGTATGTTTCGCAGTAGTAGGAGTCTGAGATGTTTGAGTCTATGGATAAACGTTTGAGATAAGTAATGCTTACGAAACTAGTTTCACATTAACATGCAATATGTCAACAGACTGAGCATACTTTATTCTTCACAATGATATGTCATCAGCTTACTGATTTTATAACATGTTTAAATTGCTTCAATTATATAAATGCACACACACGCGCGCGCCGCGCGCACACACACACACACACCACACACATATATATATATATATAAACAAACAATATTTGCATCGTATGATATGGTGCATTAGTATGTGCGGTATTACGGCTATGTGTTTACTATTATACGGACTTGATCTTATGGTTAAAGAGATTTACTTTTATATTTAGCTTTTGATCCAACAATTGTTTTGTAACTGGTGCAACCCTAAATGCAAGAACCTATTTCTTTCTTTTGCTAACCAAATGAAATTGTCAGCCCATTTGTATCATTGAGAGCTAATTGCAAATTTGTAAAACCAATTGGACTAATTTAACATCATTTTTTTTTTTTTTTTTTGTTCGTTAGCGGTTCAGGTGACAACAAGCCAATCAGCCCCAGGCCCAGAGGTCCCCACAAAATAGCCGACCTTAAAAATCGTAACCCATACATATTGGAATTGGGTTCAGTCTTTGCTTGAAATTTGGGCTTGAGATTGAAGCTATGTTGACCTTCCCGTCTTATTGAAAACTGTCATTTTATTCTTGTTAAGTAAATAAAAGAAAGAAAAGAGTAGATGAGATTCATCATTTTTCTTCTTTTATTATTTTATTATTTTATTATTTTTTTTTATCAGGGTATCCTACCGTACCTATAGCTATAATGTACCTCGTTTGCTGAACGACTGGCCCACACAAGATGGTAATTGAACCTTCCGAGCGCAGTAACCACCTGCCAGGAACTGCAGACTAATTTTCGGTCCAGTGTCCGACGTCACTCTAGGCACTGGGCATTAAATCGCAGGCAGATAGTCAGAGGCCCGAAGACCCCCCTCCACACAACCTGGGTGGCTGGTCCCAAGAGGAAGTTTGCACCTTATGAAGTTTCGAACTTGTGACCTCATGGGTAGCACACTCTTAAAAATACTCTTGAAAATAATTTTGTGGTTAATGTTTTTAGCACAGTAATATAGACGTCCGAAAATGACGTGTCCTTAATGCACGTCTTATCACATACATTTTTAATAGAATTAATAAATATTCATTAAAAAAAATGGTTTAGAGAACAGCTATTAAAAATACGCATGCATTATAGAAAGAAATTCCTCAAGGCTCCAACTTTGTTTAGAGAAATTTTGTACCATAAATAATTTTCTTCTCTTTTTTTTCTGGGATGAAATCATTGGTAACAAAATCGACAGGAGCAAACAAAGTGTGAAAAAATAATTAATTGCCGTTTATTTCTTTCTTTCTTTTTTTTTGTTTTTTTTAAACCATTCTTCTTTTAGGATTCATTGTAGACGAGAAATGCTACACAGTAGACTTTTGTCCGTCTTTCATCAGCCCTTTCCAGCGTGGCCCTCCTATTTTATTAAAAAAAATTTGAAACCAAAATCACAAATTTTGAAACCAAAATCACTGGTCGTCGAGAACAAAAACCATTTCCCCCCCATTTTCTTTCCACCAAATCACGGCCTTGCCAACGCCGCTCTGCTGGAAATGGAGGAGATTGGCCGGAAAATGGGGGCACGCAAATCGGAGATCCGCGGTGCTCAGAGGTCTGCTGGGTCAGAGAGAGGAGCTCGGTCGTGGGCCTGCTGGGTCAGAGAGAGGAGCTCGTTCGTGGACGCCGGTCGTGGGCACGCCTCTGCAGCTGACCGGCCGTGGGCGCCGGTCGTGGGCACTGGTCGTGGGTACCGGGAGCTCGGTCGTGGACGCCGGTCGTGGGCCTGCTGGGTCAGAGATAGGAGCTCGTTCGTGGACGCCGGTCCTCTGCAGCTGACCGGCCGTGGGCACTGGTCGTGGGTACCGGGAGCTCGGTCGTGGACGCCGGTCGTGGGCCTGCTGGGTCAGAGAGAGGAGCTCGGTCGTGGACGCTCGGTCGTGGGCACGCCTCTGCAGCTGACCGGCCGTGGGCGCTGGTCGTGGGCGCCGGTCGTGGGCACTGGAGGTGGGCACGCCTCTGCCGGAAAAGCTAGAGCTCACCGGAAAAGCTAGGTGGCACCTGAAATGGGACGACCACGCGGAATGGGAGGAGGGAGAATTTGGGGGAGATTGGGGGAACTGAATGCTGATCAGTCAATCTCGAGTCTTCGTACCTTTCCCCCATTAATGTCAGGGCCACGTGGACGGACAAAAGTCACTGTGGCCTCCATGAGGAGGGGGTACAAATGCAATCAGACGCCAGAGGTCCAACATGCCGACCTTAGAATTCCAGACGCAAATTTAATCTGACAGAAAGTTGAACAGTGTTTTTCAGATCGAAATCCTCCCAACCTCCAAAAAAAAAAAATAAATAAAAAAAATAAAAATATTGTTTGAGGGGAACATTGGTAATGGTATGGTAATTTGAGAGGGAATATGTATATTTTTCCTTAAAAGCTTAATATTGATTCTTTACCTTTACGGCCATTATGGATGGTTCGGCCACTTCTCATTGGCCAAGGGGGCAGCTCAACCGCCATTGGGAGACTTTATCTTCTTTTTTTTTCCCTTAATTTTTTTTTAAATATATATTTCTTCTTTTAGTTTTTAGTTTTTTTTAAAAAATTTTAAATTTTTTTTTAAAAAATAAATAAAAATTATGGAGGGCATTTTTGTTATTGGGGTGATAGTTTTGAGAGAATATTGACTATGTGGTAGTTTGAAGAGGGTATGTATTCTTTCTCTTTGACTCTAAATCCTAAATTTAAAGCCTCATACGTTAGATTGTTCCCTTTTAAACATTGATGAGGTTGGGAACAGGCTGTGTAAGCAGTCCAAGAAGAACTAGAAGAGGAGAATAAAATTTCTAGTAACTTGGCCCATTAATTGAATAATATACTTCATGTTAATCTCTATTGCCTTTACAAACAATTGGCCTTTAGCATGATGTGGTATCCTTACATCTACTTAGGGGTGTATAATCGGTTGCGGTTGCGATTATTTCTTCATACCCACAACCGTAATTAGAGTATTTGGTTATTCTCATTTAAATAACCGCAACCGGTTTTACGGTTATTAAACGGATAATTATACGATTTTCATACATTGATGATTTTTTTCAATTTTTTTTTTTTAATCCAATATCCAACCATTCAATATTCAATACTAAATAGAAAATACTACTGGATGTGCATAATTGTATTTACCATTTACCATTCATTTCTCTTAACAAGCTCACAATCAAGTCCATAGAATAAATAAAATGATTGCAAAAAAAAAAATCAAACAAACAAATATTATAAAATATAATGACAATTCTATTGTAATTAAAATATGATGACAATTCAAAAAAAATACCAAACCTTCGTATTAAAAAACTTAAGATGATTCATTCCTTGATTTCAAAAATTGAGTTTGAGGCCATCTACAATAAATATAATTATTTGTATAGAGAATAGTCTTTCCCACCAAATTGTGCTACCTTTATTGGCAATGCTATTGATTCTTGTAAATAATGTAAACCCCAAATTAATTTAAATGTAATTCGAAAATCTTACTATCTACCTGCAAGGAGCAAATGTCACCTTATAAACTGATAAATTTTTGAAGTCAAAGAACTTTCTAGATATTAGTCACATTATTATTGTAATATTTGATTTTCCTACACATTACCATTGCCTTCAACACATTATATAGTAACAATCTAATACATTGGAGTACACTCAGTATTATTATAAACAATACATTGGAATACACTAATTTTATTAGAGGTTCAAGTGGAAATTCAGTTTAGGCCTTGGCTGGAATATATATATAAAATGGTTACCAGGTTTCCTAAAACTCTATAACCGGTAACCGCAACTGGAGCACCCGGTTATACGGTTGCAATTATTTCCGGTTAGTAGTTGTTGGTAGTTATTAGCAGTTACTAGTTACTAGCGGTTAATAACCGTCCCGCTTGTACACCTCTATCCACCTATGGGATACATCCCAGGTGTCCCGAAATTCATCATCATCACGTGAAGTAATCTTCTGCAACGCATAGAAATACATCTCTTCTCTCCACTGCTCTAGGGGTGGTAATCCCAATTGAGTGACTAGCCAGTTTTCGTATTCAAACTGAAACCAAAGAGATCAAGTCAATAAGCAATGCCTGAGATCAAAGAAAGATTATTGAATATGAGACCTTAAAACCTTGTTCTGTTGAAGTTGATGAGTGTGGTGCTTAGGCAATCCACTCTCCTTCATATGCTGGTAGAGTTCCTCAACAGATGATGCCATCTCTTCTTCACTTGGCAGTGCCACCTTGCCAGATAAAACTTTTGCTACCCAACGGGATTGTAGCTCAATTATTAAACTGGGAGAACCCTAATTGCAAATGAATTATCATAATCAACCAAACAGATGAATTAGTAAGAAATATTGGAGATACCAAAAGAGAGCTGTAAGGTATACTATAAGAGCACAATCAAAATTGGATATCATCATCTAAACAAGATAAAATAAATCATTTCTTTGATGGCTATAACGTTGCAATAATAGATAACTTGAAGTGCCAAAAGAAAACATCGAACATCAATATTCATCTTATCGTTTCTATGGCGATCAAACAGATACTATCAAAGCCACTTCTTTACAAGAAAAAGTTTGATAAAAAAAATTGGCAATTAATTAATGAATAATGCTATTTAGTAGACTATTCTATGACTGTTATACAATTAAGATGATATGATAGTGAAAATCAGTATTTAAATCAACAAGGGTTTGTAAAAAAGAAAAATCAATAGCTAATTTTTATTGTCATGTCATTTCAGTCATATGGCAGTAATATACCAGTCAACTAAATAGCATTTCTCTTAGTTAAAAGAAGGGAAATCCATGTGTTTAGTAAATGTTCCAAACAACAAATTGCTTCAAGAACCATTTATGTTTTTTCTAGAATGAATCAACTTCGTAATATATTTTATATAATAGCATACCTTGTAAGGTAGTCCTACAAAAGAAAGCCAAGGAGCTAAGCACGGTGGAAAAACATGTTTATACAGAGGTCCAACACAGTTGTCATCCACGCTCACTATTCCATTTGTTCTTAAAAAGGGGAAATGATACTTGAATCTGCAGGAGGAGAATAATATTCAACAAAAAAAGAGAGGTTCTAAACTTTATAAATAATAACTCAGGGATGTGAAAACAAAAGTTGTTAATTGATCAAATAAGAAAAAGAAAATAAAGCAGAGACTATGAAATCACATTCATAGCAAATACCCGGTACAATGGATGATGACATCTGCATACACAAATGATCCATCTTGAAATACTACTTTACCATCTTCATCAGCACATTTTATCTGCAGAAGTTACTACCCATTAGAAGTGCAGCTTATCAATTTTAAAGTTTCTGATATCAAAGGAAATAGCATTTTCTGGTAGAAAGAACACAAAACCACTGAATGCTGCCAGATATTATTGTGATTTTCCAACTTTTTAAAATGCACATCTGAGACACGCAGGGCTTGATGAACTTCTTTTGCAACAGAGGAGATCTCTCTCAAGATGTCGTGTGCACTAGGTCCATTTCCAACTACCACCACAATCTGTCAAACATGATTGCATAGCAACTCTTAAGAGACTTAATGAAACAAGCGTTACCATTACAGGAATGAAATTAAATTAAGAAGCAAGGAGACACTCATTTGATTGCAGACAAAATGAATTTCGCCTACTTCAGAAATAAGGTTACATTTTACGCTTTTTTCTTTTTTCCCTTTTTATGTTTCAAAACATCTAACGATTTATTTTAAATCACCAATTATTCTAAAATGTTAAGCGGATAGAAAATGATGAATTCAATTACTTAATTAATATTTTAACACTCCCCCTCACAAGTAAGGCCAAACACGTGGAATATTTAATTGAAAAGGGATGAACCGTGGAGTTAAATGTTCGAACCAAGATCTTTACTCAGATACCATATTTAATCACTAGTTGTCCCAAATGCTTAAGCTCATGAGAAATGATAAACTTAATCATTTAATTAATATTTTAACAATTCTTAAATCAGCAATTTAGGTAAAGTTGGTATTATAGTGAAGCCATGAAACTACAAGGTCAACTCCTAGAGCAGTACCTACTGGGATGCAAGAACTGAAGCAAATGTTAAGAACATATCATGAAAAGCTATTTTAAATGGCCACTTCAGAATGTAATAGGTGCCAATGTCTAGACATATCAGGACATGGGTATGGGGGTATGCAAGATCTATATGAGAGTCCCAGTGACTATAAAGATCTGTTCCTAGATTACTAAAAGTTCAATAGGATATAGTGTTTAGAAATTCAATAGGTACATCCTGTCCAACTGTATACAGCTATAGATATTACTAAAAGTTCACAAATCCCTGTGCACGAGTACATCCTTTCCAATTGTATGCAATCATGGAACACAGTGTAAGAGTAGTTTAGAAGTAAGGGAATTTGTGATGATGAAAAGAAAAAAAAGCACCAACATTTACATACTTGATGCTGACATGATTCAGGAGTTCGATAGTTGTGACTGTGTACTTGCACTCCTGGCCAAATATCCATGCCTGTAACATAATACAAAAAAGGTTTATGCAACTGAAAAGCAAACAAAGTATTTTTACCATGGAGATGGTGCTTATGCCTCTCTATGTAAAGTGAACAAAATAATTTTACCACAAGGTACTTATATACCTTGAGAAATTGAGAATCGCAAATAGAGATATTAGCTTTGAAAAAGGGAGATCTTTGAGGCTGAGTGAGGATTGCATTTTCTTTTGGATTAAATGCATAATTGATACCGGTGGTTTTGCTCTTTATCAAAAAGGTACTTGGGTTTTAAAAAGTGACAAAACTGATGCCTTTTTTATTATTATTATTTTTTTTTATGAGTGACAAAACCGATACCCATACTTTTCAAGTTTACCAATTTGACATCTTCGTCAATCTATGGTTTAAAAACTTCACGAAATTTTTGTCGTGTACAAAAGGTAATCTAAGAACAAAAACATGTTGCCATAGGTACAAAATGCCACCTCAGCTTGACACCTAACAAAAAAAAAAAAAAAAAAAAAAAAGACCTCTACTTGGGGGTGGAGGGTCTGACAACCCCTCGGGGGTGCTCTAACGCCCCCAAAACCTTCTTAAGAAGTGGCCGGACCCCCCACCCCCAGGTGAGGGCGTGCACCCTCAAGTGGGGGAGAGCCCTCTCCCTTCTCTGCCACCCTTTTTTTCTTTTTGTTTTTTGTTGTTCTTTTTATCAAGTGTCAAGCTGTGGTGACATTTTATTGGTTTTCAATTACTTTTTATACACGTAAAATTTTTGTTATGTTTTTAAACAACATATGAACGCAAGTATCAAATTGAAAAACTTGAAAAATATAGCTTTGTTACTTTTAAAACCCCAGGTACCTTTTTAATAAAGAGTAAAACATGTATGAATTATGCATTTAACTCTTAAGAGGCATAAAACACTGATTTGAGCCTAAAAATCCACCCCATTCCTTGACAAATGCCATAGTCGCTGTTACTAAGATGGGGGCATTATCATCAATGCACTCAAGTTCAAAAGGACACCTAATACCTCTCCCATCATAGATGAAAGTTATGTAATTGTGCACAAGACGTGCAAAAGCAGTTTCTATACGTTGCACCAATACTAGTGTGGTCGCAACGTTCGACGAACCAAAGTTTTCGCTCACTAATGAGGACAAATAGGCATATGTTTGCTTTAAATAATAGTATTTAAAAAGTTGGGGATATTTTGATTTTGTATAGTTTATAGTAAACACTGTGTGGCAGAATTATAGAAATGGGATGGCGACGACCTCCCCAACACAGTAGATCTTCATAAATTAGACCAACTTTTGTTATATTATTGTACAATGTTTCTTTTTGTTAACCCCTGGCATTTGATTGTACTAACTACAAGAATTTTATTAAAAAGAATATATATTAGAGATTTTAATTTTTACTCTGTGTTATTTTTATTAAAAAGCATATATATTAGAGATTTTAAATTTCTACTCTGTGTTATTTCATGGATCTGTGTGGATGTTTTATTTTTTTTACTTTGATCTTTATAAGCTCAAGTTCACGTTTATCTTATTTCCCAAAACTGGGGCGTGAAGGTGGTGGTATCAAACTTCTATAATCTGGTCACACAGTGTTTACTATATACTATACAAAATCAAAAGACTCCTGACTATTTAAATACTATTATTCAAAGCATACATATGCCCATTTGTTCTCATTAATGGGCCAAAACTTTGGGTCGTCAAACGTTGCGACCACAATGGGTATTCTAGTTAGGAGGACGACAATGAATAGAGCCATCTGAAACGTTTATAAGGAAAAAAATGGATGAGTTTGACAACTCAAAAAGTAAACACAATACAACAATAGTAGTACAAATTATTTAAACTGGATAAAACTTTTGAGTCACTTGTAGTGCAAAATTATTGTTTATAAGAATTTTATTTATGGTTGGTGGCTTTAACTTAAAAAGACTAGAGAGAGTAGTTATGATCCCTAGTTTATTCTTTACACAACATGGGCCAAGTTACATATTACCTTATAAGATGTCATTAAGTTGGTCTTTCCAGGTGAAAGGTACATGGAGCATATAATTTTTAATTGTTATTTGGTTCCAAATAATTAAAAAGATCACCAAAAGAAACACATTGCACTGTTCAATGCTATGCTGATAGTATTTGAAGTATAAAAGCTCAAATAAATTAATTTTTAGAAAAAGTTACCAATAATTCTAGCTAGTACTAACAAATGGATACATTCACATCATCTTCCTCAAAACACTAAGTCACGGCCCATACTAATATTTCAAAACAATTCAGCCTATCAACATTCTACCTAATATTAGAGACATGCAGTGAAAGGTTCTAATGCCAAGAGGTTCAACACGTTAATAAATCATCATGTCCCACTGATTCATACCACAAGTATACATACATTATATTCTTTTCAAAATCAGTACATCTATACACATATAAGGGTGGATTAGCAAATCTCAAAGAAAAAAGTCAAACACATAAGAATACCCATAGATTTCCCTTCAACAAACTCATGAACTCTCATATTAAGTCCCATTCCATAGCCACATTCATCCATATAATCATCTTTACAACAATAATCAAAACTCAGAACAGAGAGAGGGAAAACATTAAATGGGTCTATTAATCTAACCATAAATTCCATGGGTATTACTAAATGGGTCTATCAAAACTCAGCATAACATTTCTCAAGTAATCCATCCCAGTTTTGGTTCTCTAAACTTTTGTCGATAATCCTGTTAAACCAGGAAGTGGGTATCTCAAAAAAAATCATCAAATACAATTGTTCTAACTAAAATTCCCTTAAAAAATAAAAATAAAAATCAACATAACCGAAACTAACACAAGGACTGTTAGAGGATAAGATATCCTCTGCAAAGGACTCTCAAGACAGGTATGAAAATAAGCCTACAGCACAGCCTACAGCAGCCCCTCAATCAAAGATTCACTCCACTCTACACGCAGCCTAGACCGTGTAAAATAACAAGAGAAAAAACATAAAACAGAGAAGAGAAGAACACAGGTAAACTCAAGAACTACATCTTTACTAATTCTCAGTACTCACTTCAGTTACAAGAGTGAATAATATATAGGGCTGTAAAGGGAAGCATATCCCATAAAACATGGAATGAAATATGCTGGAAACATGGAGTGCGTGAGTCAAGGGAGTTGGGCTGCTGTCAGGCGTGATGCATGGAGCTGTTGTCTTGTGTCAGCTTGGAACATGGGTTAGAACTGCTCAGCTTGAGACGGTCTAGGCTGCGTGTAGAGTGGAGTGAATCTTGGATTGAGGGGCTGCTGTAGGCTTATTTTCATGCCTGTCTTGAGAGTCCTTTGCAGATGATATCTTATCCTCTAACAAGGACCCAAGAAATTCTTCTTTAAAATCCATCGTAAAAAAGGCTAGATATAGAGATTCAACCAAACCCATCAAATAAATGAAACCCACGAAAATCCAGGTAATATTCCACGAGAGAGAAGAAATAGGGAGAGAGAGAAGATGAGAGAAAAGAGTAGGGAAAAATCTTTTACAGAAACTCCATTTATAAAGGAAAGGAGAGGAGTGTTAGGCTTTTATGAGAGAATGACAGCAGGGGACGATCGTGGCTCTTTCCTTCACAAGTTTTGCATGGCTGAAATGTGTTGAGGGATGGAGAGAGTTTTTGAGACACGTGTTAGCCCATGCCACAAAATATTTCTCAATTCTCGGGGTTAATATTTAAGTTCAAATACACATGGTGAAGTTACAAGATTTTTCAATAATTTCTCGTAATAACAATATTTCATTCACTATCTACCCTTACATTTATCACCTCCACATACTCAACACTGTTGAGCTTACAAAATACCAAGATAATTAGAGATTAAAAACTACTTCATCTAAAAAAAAATGTTCAAGATTTTGTAGTTTTTGTTTGTTTTAAAATTCTAATTAGGGCTGTAAATGAACAAAGCTACCCGTAAACTCGCTCGAAATCGGCTCGACTAAGTTAGACTCGAACTTGGTCCGATTATTAAATAGGCTATTCGTGAAGATGAAACTAAGTTCGAATATTAAACGATACATACTCGTTCAAAACTCGGTTCGACTCGGTTAATGTTCGTGAACAAATTCGTATTAGACTTGACTTGCTTGTTAGGCTCGACTCGTATATTTATATATATATTAATTGTATATAGTTTATTATTTTTTTTTTTAATTTTTTTTTTTGTAAATTATATAGTTTATTTAACATACAATATAAATATATATTGTTTATATGTTATATAATGTAATATTAATTTTTAAAAAAGAGGGGTGATGCATGACCGCATGAACTGATGCGTGGGGTAGGGGGAGTGGATGACCCATCCTCCACCAAAAGCCCCCTTTAGGCCTTTACCGTTGTTGAAAGGGGTTTGGGTTCTCCTGGCAAAAAGGGCACAGTCCGAAGCGTTTTTAACACTCAAATTCTTAACAAAATTTCACAAATCCATTTAATCTTTTTACATATCCACAGCCTAAAAACACCAAAGAACAGCTCTTTCACATACCCATAACACAAAAGATAACATGGGGAGAGCTCCTTGCTATGACAAAGCAAAGCCCATGGTCGTCTGAAGAAGATGCCAAGCTCAAGTCATATCTATGTAACAAGGAACTAGTGATAATTGGATCACTTTGCAAACTAAGTCGAACTTAATTTTTAAAACTCGTTATGAGCTCAAACTCATTTAAACAAGCCGAACTTAATTTTTAAAATTTGTCGTGAGAGCTCGGCTTGAGCTCGTGATAAATAAGGTCGAACTTGGTTTGAGTTTGTGATAAATACATTGCATTACTCGCCGAGCTCGTTTAGGGCCCTAATTTCTAATATAAAGAGGAGCAATATTAAAACAACAAATAAAAGTATAAATAAAGATACCTGGAAACTCGGCAATTATTGGCTCGGTGTGGTGACCATTACACACCACCACGGCCTCAAACACCTCCTCCTCCACCTCTGACTCACTTTTCCGAGTCCTCGACTCAATGACCCACTCATGACTCCCTTCATTGACTCGTTCAACCCGGACCACTTCGTGCCCCAACCGTATCAACTCAATCAACCCGAAATCCCGGGCAAAATCTTCAAGGTACCGGAGAACCTCCTCGTGACCCGGAAACTCTCTCGGATCCCCACCCTCTTTCGGCGAAAATGGGTAATCCAAGAAGCCCATGAGCCGCCTCGGAAGGTTGACCCTGAGCGAGCGGTACATGCTGCTATGGACAATCTCGCGACCTTGGTCTAAACCCAACGGGTCGGTTTCGACGCGTGGGTCATACACCCAGGTGCCACCAAGCCTATTGCTTTTCTCGAAGACTATGACCCGGTGGCCTTCTCTTTTGAGCTCACGGGCGGTGAGCAGGCCAGCCATGCCGGCTCCGATCACTGCTACTTGTAATGATTGCTCAAACATTGGACGACGTTTCGGAAGTTATGAACAATTGCACACGTACAGACGGCACGGACAGTTGGTTTGGTTTGGATATCCATTGAACAATTTTATAGGTTTGGTGGCAGTCGGCAGACAGCGGTAAAGAAAGCTTTCCTATGTGCGCAAAACGGATATGAGACAGGGCGGCTGAAGCTTTCCGCGGAGTAGGCGTCCGCTTAACACCCTAATTTAATAGAGTAATAATTTTTGCACAAATTTTATATAATTTTTGCATAATTTTAATTTTTTTTTTAATGATCAATTATTATATTTATTTTTTTACATGTGAGTTCTAAATATTAAACGGTTGATCTTACAAAAAAAGGTTGTTAGAGTTGTATAAGATTTTTATAAAATATATATATATATATATATATATATATTTTTTTTTAATAATAATACAAAAGAATTTTTTAATTTGATAATGTAATAAAAAATTAATATTTTAATATGATGTGGCGAAAATGCTGACGTGGCACTAACGGTAGTTGTGAAAATAGACGAAAAAATTACGGAATGACCTATTTCAAATTCGCGAAAATGTTAATCAACGAATACTGATTTTCAAAAAGTGAGGGGTTGAATTCAAATGGCGCTCCGACTCATAGATTTAGGACATTTACCCTTTAAATTAAATCACGCATTAACTCAATGATTTATTAAACATTAACTCTAAATTTTACTAGGGTAAAAACTAAAAAGAGACATTAGAAAATAGGAAATATAACTTTTGTCTTTTTTTTTTTTAAAAAAAAAAACTTATTTTCAAACTTTTCCAAAAACATATTTAAAATCTTGGACGTTTTTATAACAAAAATGGGTAAAAAAAAAAGAGAGGCGAAAACGGAAAATAGACACAAACGAGCAAACAAAAACCATTCCAGTGCAAAAGTAGTTGAAGCCTAAAACTTAGATTTATATAATAACATACCAGAAGAAACCAAACCCTCCAACTTCCAAATCATCCTCCTTCTGCGGCTCATTCAATGTCTATACGGCTTTTTACAACAGAAAGAACAAGAATTAAGCAGGCAAGCACCGGGTATGTGCTATGATTTCGAGCTCTTTTTTTAGTTATTTTACTTGAGGTGTATTGGGTTAGGCTCACGCTGCTTGAGCTAAAAACGGTTTCTTTACTCTCTTTATGGTTGCTGAGAAAAAATTTGGAAGATATAGGGTCATGGGTATTCGAAAATTCTATGACTATGAATAGTTGTATCTTTTTCCGTTTGTGGGTTTTGGGTTGTTTGATATTTACTGCTGCAGTTAATGAAAGAGAATATGTGTTCTTCAAAATCTTGACACCTTTTCTTTTCCTAAATTTTCTTTATCAACCAAACAGAGAGTTGCTACATACGTAATCAATGCCTGCAAAAGGTTTCCTCATAATGTTGAAAAAAGGTTTTTTTTAACCCTGTTTGTTGATACTTCCCTGTTCAGACTCTTGAGTCTTACTAATTGCTAAATTTAGGGTTTGTTAAGATGTGAAAAAGAGGTAAAAAGATTCAAATTTTGCTGGGAAAATCATGAGGATGGATAACTTTTTCGTTCTCATCTCACTGCCTCCCCTATTTGCAATTTCCGTGTAGTGGACATGTTTTCCTCCAATTTTTTGTTTCTGTTAGTCTACTTAATTTTATGAAGATGTCTTTACTTACAATGCTTGGATTTGAAGGGTGAGTAGGAAGTAGATATTCTCTGACTAAGAGCCTGTCAAGTTGTTCCTTCCGAATAATTCATGCTAAGAGTTTTTCCATTGGAAGAGTATTTGGAAGACAAAGGTTTTTTGAGGGCGGCCTTTTTAGCTTGGTCGGCGGCTCTAGGGAAGATCCTTACTATGGGCAATCTCAAGAAGCGGCATGACATTGTAAAATTGATAGGTGTTGTATGTGCAAGAGGAATGAGCAGTCTGTGGATCATCTTTTCCTCCATTGTGAAGTCACTTGCACCTTATGGAATGCCTTTTTCAGTCGTTTTCAGCTATCTTGGGTGATGCCTAGTAGTGTTGCTGACTTGTTTGCTGCTTGGTGGATTGGTGGGAAAACTCGGAGTGCTGTTGTGTGGAAGATTGTGCCTTCCTGTCTCTTGTGGGGTCTTTGGAGAGAAATAAATGACATAAGTTTTAAGGACCGTGAGAGATCCTTAGCAGAGCTTGAGTCTTTTTTCATTTTTACTGTTTTTACTTGGATGGCTGCATTTGTAGCTCCTTGGGAGCTTAGTTTTCATAATTTTCTTGTTCTTTTCTCTCCTTCTACTTGTTAGACTCCATTTTTATTTGGTTTTCATGACATTTAGATTGCTGTGGTCATATTTTGCTTTTATGTTTGTCTCTCATTGCCTCAATGTTGGTTGTGCCATTATATGATATATCCTTGCCTGCATTGAAATTTTTTCTCTAAAAAAATTACTTATCCTGCCTTGATCTTTTAGCATAGAATACTTATATCAGGATTTCTACTTGCGGTTTGAATTGTTTATTCCTTTTTGTTTGTTTCATACAGAATTTAGAACTTCTGGCATGACTATTGAGTTCTCTCCAATTGGATCATTGTTATTCAAGTCTATTGTGTTTTTAGGTTGGAGTAAACATTTTTTTCTAGTCAAGTGGGAGGATGCAGGGGCGGGCATCTTATCCTGATTCCCATGTGAATCCAGCTTACACCAATTCCCAAATCAATCCATATGTTGCTTCTCAGATGCAGCACATGCCTACACAGAGAATGCAGCACATGTCCACACAAAGAATGCAGCTGAATGCTGCAATGAAAGATTTTCCAGGGTGTCCAGATTCTTTTTCTACTGAGGAAGAGCATTCATATAAGTCTTCAAAAATAGAGGAGCAATGGAAATGGGATAGAGATGCACCAAATGTATCAAATCAAATATCGCTTTATTCATTTAATGAAGGCAAGTACTGTCCTTAAACTCATAATATCCCTAGAAACTGTGATTATCATTTCCTTAAGGAAATTTTGACACTTTTCTAATGCCATTTTTGTACACCATGCAGGCTTGTAATTTTTAATCATCTTTCTGATATCTATATTTGGGCTATGTAAAGGTTTTAAGGCATATTAGATATGTAATGTGTTTGTGAAGCACTATTATTTATAGGAATAACAAAATCTTTAGACTTTCCTTTGTAGACAATAGGTCAAGCGTGGGGAAAAATAGGGTTATCAATACAACTTATATTGAAGTGATCAAGGACATGCATGCTAGAGAGTTAGTACGAAGACGCTCGAGCATGTTTGGCTTACATCTAGGCAATGAATTGGCTAGGCTTAGGCAGGCTCTCAAGATGAGGAATCACGGTGGGTGTCTATATGTTTTCCAACAATGTGGTGTTAGTTGATGAGATCATGCAACTAGAAGAAAGCTAATAGCGGGACTGGGGTCATGATATTGTATCTTGATATTTGAGCTCTTATTGTGTTTTATATGTTGATGTTTTACCCTGCATAAGAAAATGCTGGTTAAGTTTTTTTCTTAAGAAACATAGGTTCTAGTATATGAGTTTGAGAGCAGAGTTGAGATAATAGAACTAATTTTTTTTAATAAGTAAACAAAATATCAACCCAAGTACATAGAGAGTATACAAGAGAAACACCTAGGTAGAAAGAGAAATCAGGTTGAGAAAATCATGAAAACTAGGCATATAAAAATCTAATGCAGCTATCTAGAGGTAAAGAATTTTTAAGAAGAAAGACTTTAGATCTGCCACTATCCTCTTGCGATTTTCAAAACATCTATCATTTATTTTCCTCTAAAGACACCACAAAAGGTGGGCTAGAACCAACTTCCGCACAACTACACATTGAGGACTACTTCTCAACCCTCTCTAACAAGCGAAAAGGTCAACAACTTTTCTAAGCATAACCTTATCCAACCCAATACGACTAAAGATAGCACTTCACAAAGCACTTGTAGTTTCGCAATGGAGAAGAAGATGATCTACAACCTATCCACTCCTTTTGCATATACAACTTCAGCCAACCACAATGACACTTCCAAGAGCACCTCCAGTAGTAGTGGCTATTTTAGCTACTCAAAATACACATTTTTTCTATTTTAGATACTCAAAACACACATTTTTCTATTTTAGCTAGTAGTATTTCAATACAAACTCCAACAGATTATCTATCCTACTATATACTTTCTTTAAATATTAATTTTCAATATTAATTTTATTATTTTTAAATCCACAACAATCTTCCAGTGGAGGGATGTGGGTTAGGGTTTGGGGACAATGGGATTACTAGTGGGATTGTTGAGGAGGGTGGTTGTGGGGTTTTGGCTTGTACTGGGTGGCTTTTCGTTTTGTTGAGGCTTTCTGTTTCTTCCCAATTTTTTGTTCCTTCTAGGGTTTGTGACAACGAGAGAGTAATGTTAAAAAAAAAAAAATCTAGTGTGAACAGTAAATAGGCAGAAGAGTCTATCTATTAGAGACGAAATTTGGCTCATAATAGTCAAATTTATCTATTATTAGAGATTTGGCTACTCTGTTGGAGATGCTCTAAGTCCCATATGCGTCCAGCCACTTCACAAATGTGAATAAGTTATGCATAGGGTTGGTTGGTTATGTAGTCTTAATAATGATGATGACTCTAATATTTCTTGTATAATTTACATGGTATCTACTTAATGGTGGTTAATTATGCATCCTAGAAGGAGTTTTGTTCAATAATAATACTTCAGTGTCATAGAGCAGTGGCATTCATAAATTTTTAAATTTTTTTTTTTTAAAAAAAAAAGTGTCATAGAGTGGTGGCCTAGGGGCTTATTCCAGCATGGAGAAGACTATGGCACTGGTGAGTGTCAATTATTGGCCCCAAAATGCATTGAGTTCTTGAGCAACTAGTGATGAGGTGTTAATTGTTTTGGTAAGATGCAATTACTGAAGACAGTTTATATGAACGAACTTTGTTACCGGCGGTAGACATGCATGATATATTTTTGTGTGAATATTAGCAAATAGCAATACAACTTGATTTATTCTTCTTCGTCACGGATAGTTTATGTGTTGCATTTAGAGACCATTGGTCCATTATCTGTTGATAATTTATTCATTTAATAGCTAAATAATTGACTAGATCTTTTTTTTTTTTTTTTTTAAATAAAAAATAAATCAAGTCTTATTAAAAGTGTAAGACGTCCTTAAGTACATTGAAAGTATACAAAAAGAATCACCTAATTCCTCCTTGCCTTCTGAGTTGGCCCTGTCTTTGACTCCGAAGGACAAGGAGGTTGGTATTGTGAGGGACAGCGGCATTACCAAGTATCAACAGTGGCCGGTTGGGTTCGATCAGTCTGAGGAGGCCGTGGTGTGGGAGCAGGATGAAGAGTCTTGGGATGGGGTGCCAATGGTTTGGGAGATGGATGATGGTCTTGATGTGGAGTCGTTGGCAATTCACGATGCTATTTCAGAGGATTTTTTTCTAGATCGTTTGATAGCTCGCAAAAAGACTAAAGGCAAGAGGGAGCTTTTGAATATGAAAAGCTCCGTTAACTATAGAGATGTGAGCGCTCCCTCAAGACGCCGAAAGGATAGGATCCCTTGACGTAGGATTGTGTTCTCCTTGGTGGGTTTTGTGGTCTTGGGCTGTTCGGTTTGTAGGGTTTGTTTGATTGGTTTGTTTGGGCTCCTTTAGGTTCTTTTGGGCTCTTCTTTTGGCTAGCTTTTGGTTGCTTCTTTGTATACTTCCGGTGTACTCAGGGGCGCCTTCCGCTTTTAAATAAAACTTTTATTACTTATCAAAAAAAAAAGAAGAGAAAAACAAATAAGGAAATCGACATAACTAAGCGACAGTGGGGACACAAAAGCCACCGTCCAAAAATACAAAGTATGAAAAAACGAAGCTGAAATATCTTTCATGGACCTCTCCAAGTCCTTGAAACACCTATTATTGCTTTCCTTCCAAACACACCAAAAAAGGCAAATTAGCACCAACAAGCAAACAAGTCGATAACTCTTCTAGGCATAACCCAAGACATACCAAAACCAGTAAAGAAAGCATTCCACAGAATGGAAGCCACATCACAATGAAGAAGAAGGTGATCCACTGATTCTTTATTTCTCTTGCTCAAGCAGCATCTGTTCATTATAATAACATGCATCTTCTTGAGATTATCCACAACCAGATCATTTGTTGTCTGTCAAAGTTTTCATTGTCTTTGATAGCCTTGTGCAAAGTTTGTTTTGGCGATCATTCTTCAGAAGGTCAGCCACAAACCATTGGTCAAAAGCACTTTTCAAAAATTATTATCCAAACAAGTTTTCAAATGTGACCTCCACACAATATTTTTCCTTTTTCGTTTTCAAAACACAACGAAAAAAGAAGAAGAAGAAGGTTTTTGTTGATTATTTTCTTAAAAACAGGTTTGGTAACAGTATGGAAACTAGTATTAAATAAATAAATAAGAACCAGTATCATATATGCCGCTCGAACTGTCTGGCGGTCCGATTATGTTTTGAAAAAAATGTTTTCAAAAACACCTTTCAAAGTAGTGTTATCCAATCGAGTTTTCAGACGTGTCCCCACAGGCAACACTTCTTTAGATGTGGCCTCCACATTTTATTTATTTATTTATTTTTTACAACATCTCAAAACATAAAACAAAAAAAGAAATGCTAGAAACACACTTTTATCCCACTTTACTGATGTGACACTACCAATCAGTCCCTGGATCAACCCTTGTTAAAAAAAAAAGTTCAAAGGTTGATTGGCAGTGCTATTACTCAAACAAAACCACTTTTTGAAAGCTTTACCAAGCGAGCCCTAGAGATAACGACTTTTCAATTTTTTAGGATTTCAAGTGTTCAAGACATGTTAGATCACGTTATCTACTTGAAGCAGCTACATGAAGCAAGGATGAAAGGCCCTGGTTAATACTGCCACAGAAATCAGCCTTTGTGTCTGTTTATGTATGTCTATCTATCTATCTACCTACTCTGCATACTCACACACGCATCTACATATCCATCTATATATATATGCACACATGCACACACATGTACATATCCATAGCATTTCACTAGAAAAATCATGAGTTTTCTATTTTTGAAATTATGCTTATGGATATTAATAATTAGAAATTACTAGAATGGTTATGCTTAACAAATTCTCCCCCTTTTTATCATTGAAGATCCAAACCAAATACGGAACCACATATATGCTACAATCAGAAACTGAATAGCTGCATCAATGTGCGTCAAGTTCCGATGCAAATGTGGCCATGTAGTTTTTAATTGTGACAACTAGATGCTGAAGTAATAAGTAGGGTATGGTAAATAAAAACTGGTGGATTCCATTTCTCCAAGTTCCAAGTTATCCATACCCATATATATAATTTCTCAGAAAACCCATGATTTTTCAGAAAAAGTCCTTGTGCACAAATGTGTGCATCTGTGAATCCAAAATTAGATGCTTTCTGTCATTGTGCTGGCTTGTTGGAATTGAGTTCTCTCTGTCCTAGTAGGTTGATGCCAGAGCATCAAAAGTGCATAAGCTAAGTGGATTCACTAGTCAGAAAGGTTTTAATGTCCTTATCATGTAGTTCAGTCTGCCTTATGTCTATCTTTCCTTTCATTTTTTTCCCCCACTTTCATTGATGTTTTCTTTTTAAGTTTTTGCTAGTTGGTGATTGTTATGTTAGTCACATAAGTTGATGTGACACATCTCTACGCCTTTGGCAGCATTGTGTATCAAATTGTATGGGTGTATTTTTCCATTCCTTTGGGAGAAATCCCTCCTTGAATTCTTCTCCAAGACCTGTCTTGATTTCTTTTTGTAATTCAAGTTATTCATAAAATGAGCAAAGATCAAACGGAGTGAATTCTTATTAGGTATCGTTCAAGTTCATATTCCAAAGACTTGCACTTCCTCTTATTGAACATTGTAGGGAACAAAAATATTTTTTCTTTTTCTTTTAATTGCATGAGGGGTTTGGGATAGTAAGGAATTGTTTAGTGTCAATTCAATCTTCTAGTCCAGAATACACTGCAGGAAGCCTGATTGTTGAGGTTGTGTAACCCGCACCAAGCCATTAGTGCCTTCCAGCCTACAGAACATCCTATAGAGTTTCCTGCTTCGCAATGATAGTAAATTGGCTTCAAGATTATGGGTTCTTTATACAAGTGTAATCGTGAGAAGAGTTTCCATAATTGATATGTTGTTCTTGTTCTTAGACATAATCTGTATCAATATTCAATGTTGTCAGAAAGCGAAATTTTTATCAAAGACCATGATTTATTTTGATGCGAGTACTGTCTGATGTTCTTATTTTTTATGATTCCTTCTAACCAAGCTGTTTATGTGAAGCAAAGTTGAAGGTACATGTAATGTAGTTAAACAAGCATTTCGATCTATTATCTTTGTATGGAGATTCTGATATAGATTTGTGAGAAGAAAAAAAGAAAAAGAAAAAAATGGAATAACCGTAATAATATGAATTTTTGTATTTGTGACATTTATCCAAAACCATTAAAAAATTAAAAGAAAAGAAAATCTTATATTTCTTCCCTTTTTTTTCTCTTTTGGTGATACAGGTCTGGGGGGCAATGGGACAAGATCGTATTACCAGGATCAGATGCCAGATCAGAGACGCAGTTCAGATAACCAAGCAGATGGAGAACCTAGAAGCCTATCTCATGAGCAAGATATGGAAGTTGGCTATGAAGACAATCCATCACCACTGACTTTTGAAGGTCTTGAGCGAAAATTCATTGATGAAATCATGAACTTGGCAAAGGAACAGTGTGATGCAGAGGATGTGGAAAATGCAAGGCACAGGGAGGTCAGTAGATTGTGATATATATTTTCCCAACCGACTTTTAGCAGTAATTATGCTGCATCTTGATCTGTAAGAGTGGGAAATAAATTGCTTGCTCATAATCTTGATCAAAGTGAAATTTGCATTAGGCGATGAGTAAAATAGTCGTTAAACTACGCAAATACTAGAATGGGGTCTCTTTTCTTGGTGTTTGTATGTCTTTGTGGGGTCTGTAGGACCTGATCTTCGAATGCTTAATTGTGAATGGTTACTATTTTTTTGGGGGGTGGTTGCAATATTTGGGAAAAGAAAATTACCTGGACTTGGCATGATGTAATAGTCATTTTTTTCTTAATTAGCTCATATATGCATATGCATACATGTGACTTGTGTTTAAGCATAGAATATACTTGGTGCTCTACAATCTGGAAAAAGCTATTGAATATTTTTTCTTTTGAAAAAACAATACAATTCTTCATTTTTGTTGCTTATACAGAACTTGATAATGTATGAATAGGCCTTTTAGTTTTACTGCCAGTTATTCAAATTGTTCATTGCCACGATTGACACTATTTGTAGACATGAAGAATTAGCAGAATTGATACTGTTCAAGCAGACATGATGAGCAGCGAATCATACTTATTAGTGCTACTGTTGCATATTATGATGATTGAACCACAATTTACTCTTAATCATATTTGTGCTGTACCTTGAATAAGTTGTCTCTAGAGCAATCTTTGATGTTTTATTTATTTATTTTTTTTCTCAGAAAATAATCGAGATCAATACTAGGCATCAGGAAATAGTATCAGCGCTTCATGCTAAACAAGCCACTGCAAGGGAAGAATTCCTCCACAAGGAATTACAGGCACGGTTGAATCGGTGTCAGCAACCCGGGACGACTCACTACCGGAATTCAGGTCTGCACGATGCTCATGACTATCTTGGAACTCCAGTTGCAGTTGTTGCTGAAGCGCATCGAGATTATGCCACTAGTCAGTTTGAGTCATATAGAGAACTACCTCCTGTTCTCAGGAGGGAGAAAACTCGGGGAACCGAGGTTAGGGTTCCATATAGTGGCCGGGTTTACAATAATGCTGCCCGCAATTACTAATGACATACTTCTGCAATAGGATTCTCTCCTCATGAAGAGGAAGTCATGATTTAATGTTGTATTTAATGGTATAGACGATGTTACGTGATAAATATGTTGTCACGTCATTAAAAATAAATAAATGATGTGAGCTTATTTATAACGTTAGATGCAATAACATTAAATCTCGACCATTCATTTGAAATGGAAATGATCATTGTTCCCTCTGCCTTTTATTAACTTAGATCACTATACTCTTTCTTTTGTTTCTAGGTCCTTATAAATGTTCTTTAGTTTGTCCCGTAAATAATTTATAAAACACCCATATATACTTGAAGAACTGTAAATACTGACGCCTCCTGTCCTCTCCTTACAATCTTTCTTCTGGTTGCATTCCATTTGGCTTTTGTAGTCGTAGGTTGTTGATAATTGAAGCTTGTATCATACAAATACATGGGTGCTTGTCCTTGCCACATAGACAAGGTGGTGAAAAGTTGTATATTTAAGTGGTGAAAAATTATTTCTCTTAAATAAATTAACTTGAATCTTAAATAATATAATTTCGAGTTTATATGTATGTATATAAATTCATTATGCAAATACACAAATTACGTGCATGCATACACACAAAGATAATCATATATACTCACAAACACACAAATCTATAAAATTAAACTCACAACAATAATTCAAATTATATCTATCATATTAGAAAGATAATTCATTTTACTTAAGATGTTCTTATTATAAAATTAAAATAATAAGATTTTTTTTTTTTTTTTTTTTTTTTAAAAATGAAGTTATACGAGTTTATACAAACTTATTTGAGTCGAGCCGAGTTTATACGAGTACATCTTGTTTAATATTCAAACATATTATTGTGTTCACGAACGACTCATTTATTATTCAAACCGAGATCGAATCGAGTTTAACCAAGCCGAATTCACGAACAGTTTGGCTCATCTTACACCCCTAGCCATGGCCCCTCCAACCACAATTATCTGGGTTCGCCACTGGCTGCTTGAGTTGGGTCATAATCTCAACTGTATGTGAGTATCTATTTTTTTTTTTTTTTGAATGTGCATGTGAGTATCTATGGACTATGGTGTATATGAACTTCTCCCATATACGACGGTCGACGGACTATATAAGAGGGGTCCACCCCAACAAATTATATTGGGCTAGGTTTGAAAGTTCATTTTTGGCTGTGCCCCTCCAAAATTCCAATGATAATAATTAAAAAATTAAAAAAAAAAAAAAAAAAAATCTTACCCACAGCCAAAAAGAAATCACATGATCTTTTAAGCCCACAGCCAAGTTACTGCAAAAACTTTAAAGAAAGGAGAAAATATAATTAATCCTCTCAAAGTTTGACAACTTTTTCAATTATGCCTTTAATGTTTAAAAAATTGCAATGTGTCTCAACCACGTTTCCAAATTTTTCAATGTGACCAATCCGTTAGTGATTTCTGTCTACTTTAACGAAAAGGGCCTCACATGCTCCACACGTGATTTTTTTCGTGCAAGCTTCTTCATTTTACCCTCAGTTAGACGAGATCAATTACCAAATTGACTTTCAAATAATTCATTCGTGTTTCGGACAAATTTAATTTTGATGCTTAGTAAGACTTTAGACGACAAACTATCTTCGTCAAACTCAGTTCTTTGACAAGTCCAAAGATAGCAACTTTCTGAACGAACCAGCAAAGCATGACATAGTAATCGTGTTACAAAAATCTGGTCTTCATCTTCTGATTTCTCTCACGAGGCCACTGATTTCCCTTTTCCAGTTGGAGGTTAGTAAAAAAATGAATCTTTTAAAATTAGGGTTGTGTGGAAATTAGGGATTTTGGGTTTATATTGTTTGGATATGAAATTTTCATATATTTTGTTATGAAATTCCTTCAATTTATTGTTTGTTTCGTTGATAAATGATGCCTTGAGTTGTGTTGAGATGTTGCTTTCACATGTGAATGATGGGGTTGGTACTTAATTGTCGGCAACTTGTTTTGGGTTGCCTTTAGTTGTGAGCTATGTTCAGATGTTGCTTTTATGTGTGCATAGATTGTGTCGGTGATGCCTTATCTGTCTATTTTTGTGAAGTTTGGTCCATGTGCGTAGCAATAACAATAGTGGTCCCCAAATGGATTTCATTATTTTCCTATAATTGTTCAACGTCGTTGTCTGGTATGTGGTGAAACTTTAATATTCTTCTTTAAAATGACACCGCCTACTATGTCTTATTTAATGTACTTACTATGCAGAAGAAACAAAATTTTTGACAAACACTTGTGATTAAGTATTAATTTCATAACATAGGTAAAATACTATTTATCATAAAGGTATCCCGGATTTTATTTTTTATTTTTTAAAAAAAATGGAAGTAACACTCAAGTATGTTACTAATTCACATTGTAAGATGGGGTCCCCCAATTTGGTGTTTGAGGTTAATTACGGGGTAGGTTTAATAGGCACTTTGGTTGTGAGTATGTGGGTGGTGAAGTTGCAATACATCATAAGAGTTATGATCCTGAAAAGTTGTCATACTTTGAGTTGGAAGATATTTCAAAACTGTATGGCTACTATTTTGGAGATTTAATGTATTTTAGGGAGGAGGTAATGAATATATTATGAAGAAGATGATGATAGAGGTAAGGTTGATCTACGTGATCCTTGGTGGGGAGAAAAGTCTAGAGATAATGAAGATAAGTTTGATGTTGATGTGGATAAGGGTGGTGGTGGAGAGGGTGATGATGAGAGATCTGATGAGAACTCTCATGGTCAACAGGCTGAGGATCATAATGAAATGCCTGATGTTGATAGGTCTCAAAGCGGTGGTAAGTTCATGAGATCATTTGAATATGGTGATGATGTTGACAATAACTTAGAAATGAGTAGATGTGATATACTGGGGTCACCATGTCCTAGTGGACAAGATAAAGAAGGTACACATATTCCCAATTATGATTTCCATGCAATGGACCTAAAAGATCCAGTCTTGGATCTTCGAATGAAATTTCCAAACATATACATGTTTAGAGAGGCTGTTAAGGAGTTTAATGTGAGAAGGGGGAAGAACATAAGATTTTTAAAAAATGAAAGAAGAAAGTGTATAGTAGTGTGCAAAGATCCCAAGTGTCATTATCGAGTGTATGCCTGATAGATGATAGATGAAGAGTCATTTCAAATAAGGTTTTTGCAGCCTAAACATGTGTGTGGTAGGAAATATAAAAATTCAATTGTAAACTTAACTTGGATAGCTGACAAACTCATTGACAAGTTCAAAGTTCAACCCAACATACTATTAGATGTAATACAAAATGAAGTGAAAGAAAAGTTGAAGGTAGATGTGACTCCAAGTTTTATATATAGGGCAAGGAGAAAGGATGAGAAGAAAATCATGGCAAATTGGAGGGTCAATATAAAAGGTATTATTGTGAAACAGTGAAATGGACCAATAAAGGAAGTTGTGTGTTTATGAAGGTGGAAAGACCAAACTTTAGTGTGTCACCAAAATTTCAAAAACTATACATTTCATTGGCAGCCAAGAAGAAATGATTCCTAGATTGTTGTAGGCTAGTGATGGGGGTAGATGGGTGTTTTCTAAAAGGGTAAAGACTATACATTTCATTGGCAACCATGAAGAAATGATTCTTAGATGGTTGTAGTCTAGTGATGGGGGTGGATAAGTGTTTTCTAAAAGGGTCATTTAAGTGCCAACTCTTGGTTACAGTTGGTAAGGATGGCATTAACAATATTTATCCGATTGCATTTGCGATTATTGAAGCCGAGACCAAAGACAGTTGAACTTGGTTTTTAGAAATCCTAGTGTCAAATCTTGGACCACATGAGCGGTATGCTATGCTTACATTTATTGCAGATCGGTGGAAGGTGACATATTACTTCAAAGTTTTGTATGCCATTAGGCATTTTATTTATGGCTAACTTTAATACTATTTGATTTTGTAGGGTCTTATGCCTGCTTTTGAAGATGTGATTCTAATGGCGGATTGTCGAATTTGTGTTAGGCAGTTATATGCCAACTTTAGAGATGAACCCTGAATGATAAGTTATGGGCTGCAATGGAGAAGTTTGTATGGAAAAAAACACTCATGAATTATTTGAAGGTCAATTTGGTAATTGACCGCATCTAACTGAGGGTAAAATGGAGAAGCACGTGAGGCCCTCTCCATCATAGCAGGCGGAAATTACTAACGGATTAGCCACATTGAAAAATTTGGAAACTTGATTGGGAGACATTGCAAATTTTTAAACATTTAAGGCAAAATTGAAAAGGTGGTCAAACTTTGGTGGGGTTAATTGTATTTTCTCCTTAAAGAAAAAATTCCCATGGTGAATGGGTCCTTAAAAAAATTATATAGAAAAGGCCCTTCCTGACATAATTTTTTAAATAAAAAAGGTTTGTTGGCTATGCTTGTTAATGTTTGGGGGTGATTTTGGTTTTTGGTTTTAAAAAATGCTCTGAAGTGGAAAATGGTTTTTTTGTATTTTTATGAATGTTTTGTGTTGAGCTTGTTTGTTAATGTTTTTATTTTGAGAAGAGAATAAAAAAAAAGACAAAAAACAAGAATTTTAACAAACAGAGCCAGTTTCTAAGCCTAAACCCAAAAAAGCTCCTAGACTGACTATCAAAATTTCTAAATTAAAAAAAAAAAAAAAAGAAAAAAAAAGAAGAAGGCCTGATCTCTTGAAAAGATAAAATTATATAGAATGACCTCTCAAAACATGACATGACACGTTTTCACACTTTTTTTACTTGCCCATACTGTTCTTTAGAACTTCTTCTCTATTTAACAGCTCTCTATTCCTTTTCTTTTCAGTTTTCTCTCTTCATGCCCTCACTTTTTTCCTTTTCTTTTTTTCTTTACTATGCAAAAAGCATAAAAGATACATATTACAAAATACTAAAGCTTGAAGAAGACTCACTATTCAATGAATCCGATAAATCATCTTTTTCTTGTGGTTCTATTCATTCTTCTTCCTCTTTTTCTTTTTCTTTCCTTATTTTTCTCTTAGCTATCCTCATTGTATTATGTTATTTTGGTTGAGTTATAGATATAGTTTGTGCTTGTTAGGCCCCTACACAAATGTCAAGTCTCATTCACGATGTTGATTTTTTTTTTTCTTTTTTCCTAAGGACATTATTTTTTTTTTGTTTTTTTTTTTTACTAATTATTTTTTTTTTATTTTTTTTTTATTTTTTTTAAGTACAACAGTAACCAATTACAACAAAAAAGAAAAAACACAACAAGAGGGCCTGGGCAACCCAAAATTGAAACTAAGAACGAAAGTACGCGGGGGCAATGTTTCCGAAGATGCGGGCCCATTAGCTCGAGGCACGGATGCCACAAAGCCGAGGTCACCATTAAAGGTGATTTCAAATGTGTATTGAGTCACAAGGACTCAAACACCCAAACAGGGGTAAACAAGGGGAGAGGGGAACAACAAAAAAGCCCAAAAAAACATACAAACAAACACAAACACAATAACAGCAGCAGTAAAGATGGCGGAGCTGGCGGTGTGGGAGCCGTCCCAGGAGGTGCGTGAGAACCACGCGCTGCCTAGGGAAGGCCTCTCAGCAATGGGAAGCGGCGGAATAGGCCGGAACCACCGGGGGTTGGTGCGGAAAGTGGAGGGTGAAGTTGGAGACTCCACGCGCCGGTTGAGACGATGAGCGTGCTGGCGCGTGGAAGCACGTGCCATCGTCCAGGCGTCGGTGGAGACGGAGAAGACCACCGGCGGACTCCAGGAACTCCGGCGAACCCATTGCTGAGGAGCATGTCTTGAGAGAGAGGATGGAGGTGAGTAGATCTAAAACCCAAAAAACGGGTCCAAACTCCAAACCTTGAAAACCCATAAACATGGTGGATGAAGAGGGGATAAGCCAAAAGAATCTGCTGGTTGAAGGAAAAACGAGAAAAAGCAGGAAAAAGGTGAGGATAACTCCGGTGCAAAGCCGGCTCGGTGTTTTGAGAAAGAAATCTCAGATTTATTTGAGTATGGGTGTGGGTGTTAGGGTGTTTTGGAAGGGGGAGTAACGTAGGGAGATGTGGGAACGAACGGGAGGGAAGCAAGAAGATCCCCTCCCACGGAGGGATCACCAGTAGCAGTAGGAAATCAAGATATTTTAGAGAGATGGGAGAGCGTCTCTCACTAGAGGAGAAGAAAATAAAATAAAGATCTAAGGACATTATTTTGATTGTTGGTGCAATGGTTTTGTTGTTTAAATGGTTAATAGGTCAATACACAATTAATGGTAAGAGTCACTCCTAATAATGTTTGTTTTATCATAAAATAAAAAAGGACCAGTATTTATTATCCCACATGTGAAAAGATATCAATGCACTTGTGTAACTATTTATGACTAGCCATAACCCAGCTTTTAAGTAACAATGATCCCAATCTAATTGGATTGAGAATAGGAGTTGCAAGAGAATGTAATTTGCATCGAAAGAACCAGATTCATCCACATGATTTAGCCACATCATAAAGAAAGAAGAAAAAAAAAAAAAGGCGAAAAAAGTAAAGCCAAAGGTGGTAACAATTTTCAAGAGATGACGGATCATTTCAAAACATGTTGGGAGTAGTCAGACCACTCCTAAAACATGCTTTTGGACCACCTCCAAAATATGTTGTGAGTTGTCTGAACACCCCTAAAAGCATGTTTTGGGAGTAGTCCGACCACCCCTCACATTGAGGAGGGTCGACTTCTCCCAAAATATGCTAGTGGTGGTTGGACCAACTCCAAAATGATGCTTTGTGGGTGGCTCGGAGCCACCTACTTGTTTTTAGGTGGTCAAACCACCCCTTGTTATGGCCTTTTTTGCCTTTTTTTGTTTTATGTTTGTTACGCGACTCATTCGTAGTCATTCATTATAAATAAACAACTCGGCTGAGATTGAGAGAAGTGCAAACCCTTGCAATTCTTAGGGATTGCAAGTCCCTATAATTCTTAAGAATTCCAATGGATCTCAGTCCAGCCCAATCAACCTTACTACCATCACTTCTCCTTTGGTGCCAAATAGGGGCGTAATTCCGAAATGGTTATAACCAGCCGCGAAATCAACTTTGGGCACTAATCGGCTCCGGATAACTAGAAAACCAGGAAACCGGTTTAGTACTCGGTTATTTATAACCGAGTACCCGAAGTCGGAGCCGGGTATTAGTTTTCTAGACATCCGGTTAACTGAGTAACCAGCTCTAAGTGTATAATATATTAAAAAAAATTAAAAATTACCCCTACCCTTTACCCTAATGCTACACCCGAAACACGCCCCTTAACCCTTTCCTATTTCCATTTTTTCGCTTTTCTTTTCTCTTATTGCCGCCTACTTCTTCTTCTTTACAAAGTCTAAAACGCTCTCGGCCCTCCACTGTCACGCTCTTCGTTCTCTTCTTAGTTTTTCTTCTGTCACGCTCTCCACTGTCACCCACGACAGACCTGGTGATTTTTGAATCGGCCTTCGTCTTTAATCTTTCGATTCTTTCTCACCTTTATTGACTTCGTCTTTCTCTGTTTCTATACAGATCTGGTGATTTTTTAAGCAGAAAGAGCAAAAGAAGCAGACGGTTAGGTAAGATCTGGTTAATTTTCGTTCTTTAAATCTGGTTCACTTTTAGATATGTTTTGATAATTTGAATACTTTGAATACTTTCTGTTATGTTTGTTTTTAGATCTCTTTAAATCTCATACTTCCAATACTTTTTGTTTTGATCTGGTGCAACGGTGCTTGAGTATATAAAACAGATATCTTTCTAGCATCACATACAAAGAAGCATAAATAAACAAGATTTAATATTATAATTCACGAAAAACTTTAATCAACCATCTTTGGTTCTGCCCTGAGTTTTATGTACAATAGTTCTACATATAAGTTTTTAAATCAATTAGCTCCCAACTTGCTAGATGTTCTTATATGGGTAATGTCGTAAACTGAGAAAAGGGAGCACTCAAACATATTACACAAATTGAATCAAATCAATTTTTCTTCAATAGAATTTTTTTAAGGCACAAAGCAGCTTCTGTTAGTCCCCACGAGAAAAGAATATTGTAGAAGAAAACCAAAATGATGAGAGCAGAGCTTCTGTTAGTCCTCACCAAAATCATTTCTCTTCATTATTATTAATTCATTTTTGTTATTTATGCATTTAACTCTTTTTTTTTTCTTTTTTCTTTTTTATTGTAGTTATAGATGATTGTGAGCAGAGCTGCAGAAAGTCAGAAACCGGACCATGCTTAGATATGTTTAATATGTTTATGAACTTTTGATTATGAACTTTTTTAATATGTTTATGAACTTTTGGTTGTTGGTTTGTTTAAAAATGATGGTTGAATTTTAGTAGACTTGTTCTTAATCATTAAATTTCAGGTTTATGGAGGTTTGACTTGTTCAGCATTGGAATTTACAGAAATTGATCAAGGGTTGATGGTTTTGTGGATTGCAGTGGTGTTAGTTTCGTTTTTTGGGGTTTCCCAGTGTATAAGGACTTTCTGGTTGAGTTTGTTGCTCTGTTTTTACAATTTGATTGTTTTGTTGTTTTAGTTTGTTGCTATTTGTGAATAGTTGAGTGATTAGTTGCTGCTACTGTTTAAGTGGCGTGATCTAGTTTTTTGGAGTGTATATTCTTTTGTGTTTGAACTTTATAAAGAATTTGATTCATCCAACAACAAACAAAAAACAAAAAAAAAAATTTCCTTTGAAATTTAAGATTTTTACATCCTTAATTTAATTTTTTGATTGAATTAGGCCCAATACCTTAAAAATGGGCTAAAATCGTTTAAATAAAGCCCAAAAAAATTTAAATAAAGTCCATATGTTCAATACTTGAAATAGGCCCAAAAAGGTTTTTTTTTAAAAAAAAAAAAATACTATCCGGCCCGGATAACCGGGGCACCCGGTTTTGGAGCCGATGACCCCGGAGCCAATTTTGGATTATTACCCAATAAACGGAAACGGACTCCGGGTTTACACCCCTAATATCTGTAGGCCGTATAATTCAATAAAATAACATAAAATAAAAATTGAGGAAGAAGAATGTGCAAAATTTATTATATATTGAAAGAAAATTGATGATCACGAAGACCTGTGTGTATAACGGGAGAGGATGGATGTGCAATATATATATATATATATATTTATAATTGGTGGCTCCTTTATCCAAGGGTCAAATTACCCTATAATTTTGCTTCGAAGAGATCCTTAATAGTACACGTTTTGGATTTCAAGCCCATATGACATTTTCCCCCTTTTTCATTGGTAAGTGACGCACACACTACACGATATATGAATGTTTCATCTCAACACCACCTCCCTTGAGGGGTTGAGGTTACAAGTGCTACTAGACCTTTTCCTGGGGGGACTAATCGTTATAATTCCAACGATTCCTACGCCTCATGAAATTGGGTGAAGATGGTGTTTCTGGTATTGAACAAGTATTAATTAACGAATTGAAATTCCCTGTTATTAGGCTGCACGGATTTCTGTTACAAGATTCACCTGCCTTGTGCAGATGAATCCCGAATCCTAAGCTAGCTGTTCGGGGAAGATGAATCATCATCCTTAATTAACACCATTTCATGGACATAGCAACAATCCTTACATTGACTGTAAAATTCTTCCTTCTTCACTAATTATAGATTAAAGATTCGGCCCATGAACGACCACAGACAAGTGATAGGACGGACATTAAAACTCAAACAAGAAAATATGGCCCCCATAAAGGTCGCCGCATCACTTATCCTGCCAAAACAAAAATCAGATTGAGCGATCTGCTTTCTTAAACAGATTCATGCCCTTTTCTATTTATGTTACAAATAAGAGTACACATAACACCATCAACGGCACAGTTGCCCAACCTCAAATCCTAAGAACCACGACTACTAACTAGTACAAGCACAAATGTCCTCAGATTTGCTAAACTAATACAAAATTGTGAAAACTTACGACTGCACTGCAACCTTTAAGACAAGAAAACTTGTAGAGGAGCAAGAAACCATGTAAACTTGTCATTTACCTTTGTCCGCACCGATCAAATGCAGGCGACCGACAGAAACAGCCGTCTCTTGCTGTTGACCTCTTACCATTATCATTATTTGTCCATCAATTGCATCTGTAGAACTTGACAAGGGTACCAATTGTCTGTAATGATTGATAAATTTACTTCTTCCGTAGCTTGCGACTAACTTTGACAATCTTTCGACCAGACTTGTCCCCGCCACCAGCACCCACTGAGAAGCTCCCTCCTAAACTGTTTGAAGCCTGAAATGGGTTCTGTACTGTGCCCAAATTCTGTTGGGGGGCCCCAAAATTAAAGGGATTTGCTGTTGATGTAGGTGTAGGTGTTGAACCAAACACAAAGCTAGATTGAGGAGGTGCGACAGGATGTGGATTAAATGCTGGAACTGCAGGCATGGATGCTTGAACAGTATCCTCTGCCATGCTGTCCTCCATATTCATTTGATCATTATTTCCTGAAGCAGCTGAATTAAATGCGAAGCCCGGACTAAGGTTACCAAAGACAGGCTGCGACGAGGGAGCAGCCATACTTGAAGTGAACGAGTAAGCGGGACCAGATGACGCCCCAATAGATGATCCAAATATACCAGGTGAACTGCTAGTAGCGGCAACAGAAGGTGCAGGCGCTCCAAATGCAAACACAGATGGCGGAGATGTAGCATTAGCAGCAGCTGTAGATGCTGTGAAGAAAAACCCAGTTGATGGTGATGTAGTAGCAGGAACAGATGCTGTAGATGCTGAGGACAACCCAGCTGAGGAAGAGGTAGAATTAAAAGCCGAACCAAATATTGGGTTCGACTTTGTAGACTGCCAACTGGAATCAAACAAGCTTGAAGTAGTACCACCTATAGCACTACTGGTGCTGGCCTCAGAAGAGGAAGCAGAAGAGCTAAGTCCAAAAGCAGCACCTGAATTGAAAAGTTTCGCAGAAGAAGTTGAGGCAGCAAACAGAGAACTGCCAGAAGAGAGAGCTGTATTCCCAGCCAATCCAAAAGATGGGGACGATGAAGTCGAACTGAATTGCATGGGCATGCTGTTGCTTAAAGTTGAGACCCCAGAGACAGCAGTGGATGCTTGTGCATTAAGCACAGATCCACTGCCAGCACCAAAAAGAGAACCCTCAGACTGATCATTAGCAGTTGAAGTGACTGCAGCACTAAATCCAAAATTGCTACTTCCTGTACTTGGATTTGCAGCAGATGTGCCAACAAAAGGATTGCTGCTGAGATTGCCAAAGCTTGTATCTGGCCTAGTCTTGACTGCTTCTGATTCTATTCCAGAAGCAGCAGCCACCGGTGAAGGTGAAGTTGATGAAACTGTAGATCCAAATTTAAAAATAGGTGTTGCTAAAAATGAAGGTGCTGCTCCAGTGGAGACAGAGAGGCTGCTACTGCCAGTAATGGCGGTGAAGGCAGTGGTGGTGGTGGTGCTGCTGCTGCTACTGCTGCCAGTGGGAGTAACAGCAGGGGTAGAGCTATTGGATGAATTTTGACCGTGAACACTATTAAAAACAGGTGGAATGGGGATAGAGACTGAAGAAGGGATCGAAGCAAAATACCCATTACTGAAGATGGAATTATTGGCACCAATACTTGCAGTAGGTGTAGGTAATGATGTAGCAGATGAAAGTGCAGTTTCTGGTGTCCTTGAAGTGATTCCAGCTCCATCCAATTCAGGTACTTTTGGTACAGAATCAGTCGCACTAATAGTGAAAAAGCTGCACATAGAGATATATATGAATTAAAGATCTCCAAGTCATTAAGACCAATTATAAAATGTAAGGAACTAGATTTAAATCTAAGAAGTCAAGCATAATGTCTTAAAACTTTTGGGCTTTAACTTAGGAAGTGAAACTGAAGAAAATAAATGTGCATAGAAGGCTTCATAAATCCACAAACTATGTCGCAGCACTGCCAAAGTGAATCATCATTATTAATGCATATCAAATTACCATAGAACACAAACAGAAGTAATGCCTTTTGTATCCCATAACTACCAAATGATAATATAACTCAATTACAGAAATCTTCAAAAAAAAAAAATCCATCATACACTGCTGAAGTAAACAATTATGGGATAAAAATGAGGTTTACAGCATTACTCTTTTATCATTAAACATTCAAAGCACATTCTTGAAGTGTGTGCTTGTGAAAGGCAACACAGGTTTGAGGGTATAAAGGTAAAAGGATCAGATAATGTTAGAAAAGTAAAATTTATGTAGGCAGGGATCGTAGTTTAAAAGCTGAAAATGGCTGTACCAAAACATTCAAAATGTTTTCATTATTGACAAACCAGATATAAGACATAAATGTAACTTTAAACTTTGCACGCAAATAACCACTTTATCTATAAGAAATTAAAAGTCGCACAGCCACAAGCCATTACAGAAGAGTTCTAAAATAGTTGAAGACTCCAGTCAAGACAATATTGGAACAAATTTAAGACTGGCTTTTACCCCACCCCAAAATAAGAAGAAGAACAAATCAAACACAATATCAAATACAGCTTCTGATCATATATTTCAAACAGGACCCCCTCCACCACCCATCACATAAAACATAAAAAGGAGGATAAACATGGTTACTCCTAAAACAATATAGACTCACCTGCTTGTGCTTTCCGGTTTAGGGTCAGAACAAACACCAAATTGGAGGCCTGCAGATTCACCAGCCGAAGACGAGGAAACAAATGTAAACTGTGGAACCTTATCAGCACTCGAAATAGATACAAAGGTAGCAGCTGTGGAAGCAGCATTTGGTTCCTTTGGTGAAGCAATTTTATCTCCAAAGTTAAAAATGGGAGGTGCAACATTTAATTCCCTTGGTGGTGCAGATTTATCAGATGCTGAGGATGACTGTCTCACTGCTGTAGCAGGCTGGACAGCAGCTATATTGGCAGAAGTAGCCTTTGGAAAGGAAAAGCCAGTGCTCTTTTCAGCAACCACAGGTCCGTCAGAAGTAACCAAATCTGATTTTCGGTTCAATTCAGAAATTGCAGGCAGCTGAAATCCCAATAGAGATGGAGGATTCTCTGGTGTTGCTGCTTCGGCAAAATTGGGTTTCCTCTCTGCCACAGAAACATCAACCTTGTCTCTCTCTTCAACCAATAGAGTAGGTGCAGCTCCATCAGGATGGTCATCATCCAGATCCAAATAATCCTACAAGGAGATCCATAGCATTGGACATATTTGATGTATCAGAAACCTCTGGAGGGAATAGAACTGGTTTCGCCAATATAAAAAAGTACATAATTTCATAAGTGTGATCTCATCAATAACCAGAAATTTGAGAAAGGAAAAAAGAAAACAAAAGAAAGAAAAAAAAACATCTTTGTCATATCAGATAGGATGACAGAAGGAGCAAGTTGAACAAGGCATGCATCAAGACAGACCAAAAGCGACATGAAAAAACACATACCTCATGTGCACTCATCTGGAAAGCCCGTTTCTTTTGTAAAGGATGGGTGACAGAGTTCATCAATGCAGAATCTGCAGTTTTGACACTGGACGAGGTGTCCTTGTTTGGAGCTTTATAATCCATGTTTACTACAGGAAGTGATCTGTCAAAAGGAGCAACAAGCTTCAACAGGCCATTTTCTTTTACTTTGTTTTGTTTTTGAGAAGTTGTGTCTAGAGTATCAGGTAACACAGTGTCAAATAATGTAACCAAGTTATTATTATCTCGTCCATTTTCCAGAAATTTTGGTGATTCTACAGTCTCCAGGCTTCTAAGAGCCTTTCCATGTAACATAGATGTCGACAACTTAGTGGGTGAGCTGTCCCTCAAAGAACCTAGCTTGAGCTCAGATGATTTCTCTTTTGGCGAAACCAACTTTTCAAGTTGCTGCAAAATTTTCGAAGCCATCTCACTGGACTTGGAGGAAACAGGGGGGAAACTTGTAGTTGGCATGCTGTTATCCCCAATTTCTGTGGACATCTTTGTCAAGTTTCCCTTAGATTCAACCAGTAAAAGTGGCTTTTGCACTGAAGAGGAAGGGTGTTGAGCAGCACCAGGACCAAATCCAGTTCCACGAATAGAAAGAGGACTACCAGAAACTGGGAAACTCAACCCTCTTGAAGATAGAAGATTAGGTTTATGACGAATTCTACGTATAGGACCAACAGATCCCAAATCATTGTCTAAGACTGAACTTCTACGTTTTAAAGCCTGCAAAGGAAAGAAACATATTCAGTGATATGATCTTGGTGGTGAACACCAAAACATAGAGCATAGCATCTGATAATCTGTGGGACTTGTACCCCTTGTTTAGAGTCAGAAAGTTTATTCTGCTCCCATGCAGCCTGAGATGACGATGAAGGCCCATCATAAGCAACAATGGGCCCAACACCCTGAAAAATGGAAAAACATTATAAGAACTTAAATCTGGAGTTACATCGATGTTCTAAAGAGAGTTATATTTCCTAGCATTTAAACCTTGAGGGTAGAGGCTGGTTGAACTCTGGAATATGGTGTTCGAGCCATGCTATAGATTGCATATTTGCCTCGAGATCTCGGTGTCATAAAACCATTTTCAGGATACCCAGCATGTCCAGTGGACCGTGGCACAAGTGGCATAATGGGTGATTTTGGCGGAAAAGGCCGACTACTAATCACGATTGGATCTTCCACAAATCCTTGACTGCGTATACCAAGCATTAATGGGGATACTTTTGAAGGCCTACTGTCCATGTAAGCTTTTGCAAGCTCTGCAGGTGAAGCAACATCCTCATCAAGGACCTGAAGACATTTTTAGTCACTGCATGTGAAAAGAAATGCATGCAATATGTATATACTTTATTTTTCATGAGATAGAGCATCATGGACAACCACCAAAAAGAATTTTAAATTACATAAACCATAAAAAGAGCACAAGCTGTTTTACTAACTCTTGAACTAATGAGAGGGGTTGAAATGAGGTGGCTTCCAATCCCATTTTCTGAAGCTGGAGCTTTTGTAAATTCCTCCCTTCTGTCATGATACACTGATGCTTCTGGTGGAATTCCTTCAGACTTTTTCTCTTCATCCCCAATATGTATATCAACAGTTCTTGAATGCAACAAGGCTGTCAAGCGATCAATCTCAGATCTGCATAGTAGTTTTTTTTGATAAAAATGCATTTAGCATTAAGTCATGATAAAAAAACAGAAGAAAGAAGAAGAAGAGGAATGTGCATGATATGAAGGAATATTAACTGCCACAAATGGTAATATGACACAGATGGTTAAGTTGGAACAGCAAAATCAGAAGCCATTGCTGCTACTGAATGTAGGCACAGAAGCACGGGGACAGGTGCAACCCAAATTGGCAAAAACAACTTCCACTGACATCCCGTGCCTACCAAACTTCAAGTTTCTCAGAGGAAAAAAGAACAAAAGGAGATAATAAACTCCACATCTACAGCATCCGACTTGGACAAAGCACCAAAGAACTAATCAATATCTCATTTTCATATAAAAATTGCATATCAGTACAAACAATAATGAGAAATAAAATATTCATGGTCCAAGGATCCAAAACTTTGAAAATAGGAAGAATTTTCAGTACAAGGTCAATAAAATATAAATATTATAAAGACTACCTTGTAAAGGTCTTCTGCTTTAAAAGTTGCTCAAGCTCAGTCACACCACCTTTGTCAGAACAACTACGTGAATTGTCACCCCGATCAATGGACCCTGGTTGCAGTCCAGACGAATCCTTTGCAGGCAAATTTGCAAACAGCACAGACAAATCAACATGATACACAGCATATAATTACTCGGAAGCAAAAAAAAAAAAAAATTGGCAAGTATTTACTCGGAAGCAAAATACGACGACACAACTGAACAGATTCGAGATGTCTAGTTATCTCCGATTGTTCCACTTAAATGGATAACAGATGTACAGAAACATGTCAACAATGAGAGCCGTCATAAAAAAAATTCACCAAGAGACGAATGAGCTGCCCAAGAGTTTAGAATGCAATTAAATTCTACCATTATGGTACCACAAGGCTACTGAGGTACCCTTACACATGCAGCGATTCAAAAGTTATGTTCCTATTTTTTTTTCCCTCCCATGGAAAAGGAAAAAAGTACCATACATAGAAAGAAGTAGAACCAACTACATCACCTATGACAATTGACAACAAACGGTTCTTATTTTCCAGCAATAGAACAGCTTCTAATAATCCTGTCTACAAAACCATAGGATCTCTACCAAAAATAGGCCCAAAGAAACTCAGCTGTCTAATAAGCTCAGGTTTCTTCTTCCAGACCAAGCCTCTTCTACATCCAAGTCAGTTGCTCCATCACAGAATTGTGTAATTTTCCTGAACCAAAAAAAGAAATTATGCACATTTCTTCCTGCATATTTTCTTTCCGTTCACCAAGTCCATCCCTTTTTAGCCCCTCTAAAATTTCATTACATCTTATGGCTACTGGTTATTCGTCAGAGCAATGATTAAATTATGGGTTAATTTTCTAGTTTCACGTCACCATTTTGTGCCACTAGTGATACCAAAACATAAACGGTCCCCACACTGCAAACATAAGTTCAAAGCTAAAACTCAATTTAAACTTTTTAGGCAAATGATGCACAGGAGAGTAACTAGATTCCTTCTGACTTGAAGGTATATTTTGCAGACATGTTGTGTAAATATAATATGCACGTGGTGGATCATTAAATACAGTAGCTGACCAGTCAAATGAATAAACAGATCAGCTTTCTTTTATAAATATCAGATACCCATCTAAGAAGCAGGTTAAGTTCACCTGTTATAAATTGTAGAATATTCAAACAACCCTTTGATCATTCCAACAATGTGCTCATAGTTTAAAATTACATTGCATTAGCAAGTTACTTTCTGCTCCAAATCAAGGATGCCCTAGTGTCTAAAAGTCACCAATGATCAAAATTTTACTGAAATGCTTGTACTTCTAAAATGATTTCACAGAAAATGGGCCATGCGGCTCTTCCCCCCTAACCCTTCTTTTTTCGGGGGAAAGTACACCCCTTTGATGCCTGTTTTACGTATGTGCTACACAGTGGGAGCAACCTATATTCAACCACTTGTAGAACCAAATACTTCTGAAGGCAGGATTTGATCACAACTCTTTGGTACAATGCCAAGAAACTTTTGCCAACCAAATCAATTAAAATCTTTTGCTCAAGTAGCCTATTGACAACATTAACATACGCCACAATTTTATGTGCAAGGATAAAATTAACAAAATTTAAGTATGCTGTCTAACAGGACAACAACAGAAACCTTGAAACATGGGAGTGATATATAAGAGCATTTTGACTTACTATGACAATCGCTTCTTGGCGCTTATCCCTCGCTTCCTGTTCTTTATCCCTTACTTCCCGGTTTGCTTCTGGTCAAACATTACATTTGTAAGATATGAGAATATGATTATGCAAATTGCAAACTAATCCACATCTCATACCACCAAAAGTAAAGCAACTCATAAAGTAGCTGCAAAATTAATCTAATAGAAAACTATTGCAACCTACAGAAGAAAAACGGTAATAGCGACCCATTGACAAGAAAAAAAATCATAATGAAAATGACAGAAATCAATTCAAGTTACAGGATTCATGAAAATAAAACACAACAATCCTAACTTCAAATTGGAATGACTATCTCCATGGAATTTATTCTATAAAGCAAATGCAACAATAGAATTTATTCTATAAAGCTCTCTTGATTTCCTTACTCGTTTCTCTAGTTAGGCATTTCCGTATACTCCCAGTGGGCACCTCACGCTTTTAATGAGATTGGCTTATTACTTATTAAAAAAAAAACAATAAAATCCTTTTAAGCTTAGTGTCCCAACGCAGATTTCACAGATATGTTCATCTAGTGGGAGAGCTTTCCTATAACAAACAATTAGCTTAACCTTAAGCATTCTTAAGATATTACCATGAGAAAATTCCACCAATACACAGTACGAAAAAATACAGACCCTATTGCACTCATCAGTAAGCCAAAAAATGCAAATTTGAGCAAGCCTCAAAGACAATATGCCAACAGACGGGAGCCATATTTGGCAAATATACAACAAAAAATTCCACTACGAGATAATTCTAGCCAATTGAAAGATCAAATCATTTCCAAAACATACGAAGATTTCTTGACTTTCTTCTACTACAATACCGCACATATTAAAGCAAATTTATTACTTTTCCATACAGGAAGATACAAATCAACAATTTTAACAACATACAAAAAAGAACCTAAATTCAAGAAAATACAAAAATTTCGAACCTACTTATTATCAATTCAAGTATAATTAATTAAAAAGGCCCTAAATTATCCCCAAGACGAAGCCTAAATCTCAACTAAGAACAAAAAACGAACATTAAACCCTAACCATTTCCACAACCAACAGCGTGAAATCGCTCTCGAAAACAAAGAAAAGGAAAACCAAGAAGACCAACCCGAAGTGGAAGGTGACTCCGGAGGCTTCTGCGGCGCCGGCGGAGGGAGGCGCTTGCGGAAGACGGAAGAGAAGAGACGGTGGGCGCTGGAGGCGATGAGCCGCTGAGCGGGATCGACGAGTCGCGAGAGCCAGCCATTGCCGTTGTTGTTGTGGTTGACGATGCTAGGGTTTCTGAGAGCAGTCGGCGGGCGGTTGTACGGCGTGGTATTGGCGGCCCGCCGAAAAGGCCGCTTCCGGAACTTGCCTCCGGTGCCTAATCCTTCCCCCGATACGGCGTCGTAGGGCTTCCCCTCCCGCGCCGTGTCCATTAGAGAGAGAAGAGAGAAAGCTAGGGTTAGGAATTTAGGGAACAGATGCAGAGAGAGAGAGAGAGAAAGCGAAGAGAGCGAAAATTAGGGTTTTTAGTGTAACAGACACAATAATAAAAAAAATATAAATTAAAATATTCGTCAATAAGAGAGAAAGAGAGAGAGATGAGAGTGAACGGTCCAAAAGTTTTTGGTTATTTGTGTTTTGGAAATTATGAGGCAGTGCTAATGTGGCGCGAAACGGGAATTGGACACAATGACAGGCAAGGGTGGACCTTGGATTCGGGTGTTCAGCGAAATGGATGGTTCCGATTTGATATTGGGTTTGAAACCTCAGTTTGTTTTTTGGGTTTTTCTTTTGTTTCTCTGGGGGCCGCCGCATGCACTTTTTCTGTGTTGGGATTATGGGGCAGGCTAGGATGACAGGAAAGTGCATTTAGAATTTACGTATTCAACAAAATGGACGGTCTCGATTTGATTTTATTTTTTGGTTTTTGAGACAACGTTAGTAATGATAGATCCTATCAATAAAGATTTTGATTTGGTATTTAAAATTTAGTTAAAATTGTGGGTGGGAGCTTTTTGAAGTGGCATAATTAATGGGTGCTGGAGCGTGGATGGCCCAAAAAGTGGGATATGCTGAGTGTCTATTTTTAGGCGCAAACCAATATATATCCTAGTGGTATAGATTCTCTCTCTAAAAAAAAATATATATATATATTTATATGAATTATATTTTTATCTAATAATTATTTCACAGTCTTAAAGTGACAGTCCCAACCAACTGCTAGATTAGTCATTGTAGAAAAAAAAATGTAATATACCACATTTTTATCTTACAATTATTCTACAATACTGACGTCATAGTCTCAACTAACTCTTAAAAAATAATAATTAATAGTTAGTTAGATTTGGCACGTTGTTCGAGCTAGAAGTGTTACTCGGATAGTGCAGGTCGATTGAAAGACGGCTGAGGTGTTGGCAGCTATGTGTGCAGTAAAGTTTAGTAAAGAAGCTGAATTTTTTGAAGTCCTCTTTGAAGGAGACGCTACCAGATAGTTGCATATATCAATATGGTTTCTTCCAACTTATCAAAGACAAGGCACTTAACGGAGAGCATCCAACCAGAATTGAAATGGCTTAGAGCTGCGAGCTTCACTCATGTGTCTAGAGATCTTAATTCTGCAGCTCATGTATTGGCTAAGGAGGCTGCTCATAAAAAGATAGATTGTATTTGGTTGGAGGATACTCCACGGCGTATTTTTAGTATTTTTATTAGGGAACAATGTGGTCCATAGATCCTGTGTTTTGGATCAACTCATTTGTTATTAAAAAAAAAAAAAAACATTGTGAAATAATTATAAGATAAAAATGTGATTTAAAGCATTGTTAAAAAAAAACATAAAAATTAATTGAGCTACTATGCCATTATTATAAAATAATTGTAAAATAAAAATATAATATATAACATTTTTTATAAAATATAATTATATAGAGAGAGAGCCACAAAAGTGACGGGTACACCGTACACCGACAATAGAAGAAGTAGTGTGGTCTTACAAAAGTCACTCCACTGATGTGTCGCATGGTCATATTGCTGTAGATGATCTAAATTTCCTCTTTCTTTCTTTTTTGTTTTTTGTTATTTGTTTTTTATTTTTTGTTTTTTGATATTCCATTGGACTAGATTGTGGGCAATAATTATAACATCAACCATCTTTAAATCATATTAAAATTGTTAGTGAACTAAATATATACTTTAAAAAATATAGGAGAAAAGAACTTCTAAAATAAGGGAATTAATTCAAAACTAATTTGGCTGACCTAATGTGTCGGTTCACATTACACTTATCATGCCAATCATTAAATAAATAAATTTGATTGTGACTGACTTGACAATGCCACATGGACGGCCACATTCAATTTCTATATTCATGTGATATTTATTACGCTAATCATTAAACAATTAAATTTAATTATAAACAACTGTCATACGAGATTGTAAGAATATTATAATAAAAATTGTAATACTCAAATTTTTTTTTTTTCTAAATTAATTAGGTTTTAGTAGAGGGCAACCTCTATTATGTTATGTAAGACAAGCTATTCTCGATCTCAAAAACAAGTCACTCAGAATTCTATTGAGATTCTACTCTCTATATAGCCATCTGATTTTGTCTGTTAATACTTTTTAAAGGATATATTTTGTTTTTTTGTTTTTTTTTTTTTAAGTTTTATGAAGTTACATAAATATAAAAATAATTTTGAATATTTTGTATTTTAGTTTATTTCTTAATTTTTTTGTTTTGAAAGCAAAAAATAAAAAGGAGAATGACAAAAATTAAAAAAAAATTAAAAATATATATATATATATATATATATACACATCAAACTCTGCACCTTCCCTCCATAGCCACCTTTAAAAGCCTAGACCTCATTCTGGGCCTCCCCATGAAAAAGACAGACCACCAATACCAATGTACCACAGACGAAGAAGGGTAAGAACCGCATGTACTTTATTCAAACTGCTAAGCCCATCTTCACAACAACCCCTTGTCACAAGCAACCTAAATTAATTAAATAAAAAATTTAACAGTAGGCAACGTCACTCCCACCAAAATGCTGACACCTGTCCCAACTTCCATGTGTTTAGTCCAACTCGAATTACCATCCCACGTGGCACACATATCACATGTGAAGATATGTAAAGATGTTCAACATGTTTAGATCATGTTGGACAAGCAAATATCATGCACATTTCATAACCAGTGTTTCCATATCATTGCTTACATGCAAAATGTGGCCAATTATCACTACTTTGAACAATTCATATCTTATTACTGATTAAGGGTGTAAATTCAGCTGGTTATAACCGGTCGATAATTGGTAACCGGGTACCAACCGGTAACCGATAAACCGATTTGGTACCCGATTGGAAATAACCGATAACCAACTACCCCGAAGCCAGTTACCGATTTTAGCATTTATATATACCTGGTTATAACCGATAACCGGGTAGATATTCCGTATGTGAGTTTATCATAATTTATTATGTTGTATTCGCTACTAAGAACTTGTCTGATTTTATGAGCAAACAAGTGTGGCAGACCATTTATGAGTTGATTTCTATCTTCTCTCAACATGACTCTAGAGATAAATACATCTTTGTACCGTCTAAAATCACTCAGGGTTTGGCATCTTAGATTACTGAGTTGATCATGTAATCTTGAGGCTATATAACTGGGGGTACTTATGAAATGTTCTACTATTGTGAAGAACAATGTGTTATCTGCATTAGGGATTGCTCTATTTACTTCATCAAGCATGGGTTTTCAATCCCCATCTTGTTTGATAGATTGTTTAATATCTTCTCTGGATTCTGCTGTGAGATGTTCCCTGAATACATCTTTGAAACAAACATTGTGATGCAAACCTCAACCGATACACTTTGAGACCCAAAAAATAATATTGTAATATTTGCCCAAGAAAGCTAAAATTCAAATTTTTGATAGAAAACTTTGACCCAACATTTATAAATCAACCGTGAATCAAAGGTATAAAGTAACAAACCTCGACCCAATGATTATAATTGAATCACGAACAAAAGGTATAAAATTTGAATGCCACAAGAAAGAATTTTGATAAGTTCACAAGGTCTCTGAAGAACGAATAGAAGAAAATAAACCTTACATTTTCGATTCAATGATACTTCATTACAATAAGTGCAGGCTATTTATAACATTTTCAGCCCTACACGCCCACTATAAAGAAAAAGAAACTAACGTATTTCGAAAATAAGAAAATAGATAAAAAAAAAAAAAAGAAAAAAAAAAAGAAGGACTAAAAACATAGGAGCCTAAAGAACTAATAATAGGCAAGCCAATCAACCAATTAATTGGTATAGAATTGGCAAGTCAATCAGCCAATTAATTAGTGTGAAATAGGCAAGTCAATCAACCAATTAATTGGTCTGAAATTAGAAAGTAATCAGCCGCCTTCTCCTTCTAATTCCACGCCCAATCAAGCCATAATCAGCAATTAATCCAAGCCATTTATAAGGAAATTACAGCCATTAATCTACGCTCAATCAAGCAAGATTAGCCCCATCAATAGCTTGGATTATATTTATTACGTATTCATCTTCCTTTGGGCCAAGCTTGGAATGCCCTGTTTTAGAATTACCCTAAATCTCTTGAATCAGCCTATTAAGTGCTTCTTTAATCTTCTTGGATCTTACTATAGTATTAGGCCCAACTGGAACATGCAATGAATCCTTTAATGGTGCATGTTGATTTTCATCACATTATCTTGACAAACGTGGGCTTTTGGAATCTTATAATCGATTTCCATTTTACTGCCATTGGCTGACCATAAGGTTTCAGTTGTTTTACTGAAGTATTTGGTAGGGATTTAGGGCGGAGGGAGGGGGGGTCGAGAGGAGGCACTTGCCCCCTCTCACCTTCCTAAAATTTTCCTTACTCCTTGTGAATTTTTTTCAAATATCATTGTTGGCCCTCAATCACTCATTACGAGTCAAATATTTTTCAGGAGGATCAAGATTCACGACTCAAGCCAACGATCTGTCACTATTTTAGTCGTTTTTGGTAAATTAGGTTAGAGTTATTCAGAAATTCAGGTGAAGGTCAACGAAACCAAGGTTGAAGATGATCTGTTTTAATTTTTGCAAAACGCATCTTTAAGCTATGAGTTTACAAAAAGAAAAACTGATTCAAACGCACAGTTTCACTTATTTTGCTAGATTTGGTTTAGTCTTAAAGCAGCACCGTTTCTTATTGTGAGATTGTAAGAGGAACTTTTTCTTCCTTGTAAATTGGTAGGTACATCGAAAGTTTCACTTGCACTAGGAGTTGGTTGCACGTGAAGCCATGTAGCCAGTGAAACCAAGGTGATATTGGACCTTAGTTTGGGTGGTCAAAGTCAACATTCATCTACAGGTTTCTACAAGTTGGGCCGGTGAAATATCCCAGCCGAAAATCCAAAAAACTTTTGATTCAAAAGATTATCTTGAAATTTTGAAATGCATAAGACTGTGGAAAGAATTTCCTTTTTAATAGTACTATAGTTGGTTTGTACTAGGTTCCAAACTCCTGAATGGAAGCAAACAATTTGTTCAGGAGAATTGGAGGAAATTCGTTGTTTGAGAATGCCACCATAACCAATTTCGAAGGCGTCTGTTTTAACGATTTTGAAAGAGTTGATTGTTAGAATACCAAGACATGGCAAAGTCTTGACATATTTTTTAATGTGTTTTACTATGGAGGTATGAACAGATGTCCAAGGAGGTGGATTTTTACGAAGTCTATCAAACAATGGTTTACATTGTCTCCTGAGATTCTAATAGAAATCAGTAATATAATTGAGGGATATTAAAAATCACTGTAACTGGGTTTTCTCAAGGATTTCGTCTAGAACTTTATTAGCAAACTGAATGAATATGTCTATAGGACTAATGTTGGATTTAATGGATATTATACCCAAGAAATCTAACCTTAGTTTGAAACAATTTAACCTTAGATGTAGAAACTACTAAACCATTGGCATTGACAATGTTGACAAAGGTATTTAGATGTTTCCAGTGTTCTTCTATAGATTTGAAGAAAATGAGAACATCATCAATATAGACTATAGAAAAGTGACTAAAGGGATTGAATATCTCGTTCATGATATTTTGGAATTCCCTAGGTGCATTCTTTAAACTGAACGACATTACATTTCATTCGTAATGACCAAATGGAGTGACAAAGGTAGTTGGTTGCCAAGGGCTATACACAGTGTGAAGGTCTTGACTGTTACGAAACTTTTTCACCGGTTGCTAAGATCACTATAGTTAGATGTTTGTTGGCTTTTGCTGCATCAAAGAATTGGTTTTTCCGTCAACTTTATGTCAACAATTGTCACGCCCCCGTTTTGGGATATAAGGGAAACGTGAGTTTGAGTACTAAAACCATATAAATGGAAGCGCGCATTTAAAACATATATATATATATATATATATATATATATATATATATATATATATATATATATATATAGACTGAAACTTATTATATCTATTTAATAAATTCTAGCTTTTAATAATTCTTTACAACGCCTTGAAACTCCGAAGAACTTACTATACAAAGTAAACATCTAATCAGCCCACAATGATCTATGGCTCTTAGCGAGGTCTGCACCAATATCAAGAATTATTATTGTCTCACTGGATCATCTGAAAAGGGTTGAGGGAAAAATGGGTGAGTTCGACAACTCAGTAAGGAAAATACAATACCAGGGAAATAAAACTAATTATAAATCTTTATGCCATAATCTTTAGTCATGCAAAATGACAAATTTATTCTACTCACTGATAAGAATTATTTTCACATATGATGAATTGCATAATGTAAATTGATTTATAACCTAAATCAATAGTATGTTAATTTTAATTTATTTTAGATGAATTAAGTGTTTTTGAGTATATTAATATATTTACGATGATGTTTAAAAGTATGAATATGATATGTGATTTTAGATTGAGTATAAGCTCAAGATTCAAGTTATGAATAGTTGTCTGAGATGTGATATGCTAGGCTGTTTATGTTTTATAAGAAAACACATATTAAAGCATGATTCATAGAGTGAAATGTATTGTTTTAGGACAGATGGCATGGCATATGAACAAATAAATAGAATTTGAATAATATGAATAATGGTATAAGAATGACAGTTTATAAATGAGAATGACAGTTTATTATGATCCAGTATATTCTTTTTATCAGTTTTCTCTTTAATCCTTTCTCTGTGGTTTAACCCTTTACAGACTCTAAACCGCTGTTAACCGTGAGCGGAGCACGTTGGCTTTTGTCACACAGACCTATGGACTCAGCATGTCGTCACAGGGGAGAGCCGGTTCCGAGTTGGGGATCTTCCCTAGGTGAAGGCCAACCTCGGCTGGTAGCACACACTAGCACATGGTATGCTTGCCATGCTACCCTATGGGTACCAATTCTAGCTGTAATAGTGCCTCAGGGTTAAACGGTTACTGCACATGAACGTTTTCTGTAATACTGTGGGCTCTGCTTTAACTGTATACTTTATTTCAAAACTGTAAGAGCCGTTTTCATAACTGTAGTCATGTGCAGAATTTAACTTTAAAATCTCTTTTCTTTCATTCACTGGATTCATGAATAGAATCATATACTTTGGATTTCTCTGTAATCATATCTTTCAAATGCTTTCTATCATCTCTCTTAGTATGCATAATTCATAATTTTTGAAATGCTCATATTCATGACTGTAAACATGCTTAATCCATACTTTGAAATGCTTTTGATCATAACTTTAATTATGCATAAATCATAACTTTAAAATGCTCTTAATCATATCTATAATTATGCATAAATCATATCTTTAAAAATGCTCGTACTCATAACTGTAATTTATGCACAAAATTCTTGAATAATAACATATGAGCAATAAAAGCTTCGCATTAAAAATCACATGATCAACGCTTTGTAAAATTTCCCAACACTTTTTCAAAAGATTTATAATAAAATCTGGTTGGGGTTTTTTCGGTGTTGTATCCCCTTACCTGAACTTGCCATTAGCGTCAGGGTCGAGCTTCTACCTAAATAAAACATAAGGATGAATTTAGAGGAGCGTTCTGATATTTCAGTTTTAAGACTTAAATAAAATATCCTATATAACAAGCAATCATAACTCTTCAAATACTTCCTATTAATACAAAATCTCTACCCAAACTTCCCTGTAGATATAAGATATTATCAATAAATAGCTCACAATAACTAAGCTCATAATCAAACCTAGAGCTATAGTCAATACTCAACTCTAGGAATCACAAGTAACATATTTGTTTGAATATGTTAACCCTCAATTAACAATTCAATCCAAAAAGTGCTATAAAAATTCCTCCAACTCAATAGCCAATCCCTATAGACCACAAAATGTATATATTTAAAATAATACCACCAAACTCCTTATTTCACATATCATAAAAAAAACTTATAATGCTAACCCAATTCAAAGCACAACTCAACACCCTCACTGCCAACATCAACTATTACTCAAAAGTTTCTTAGAAATTCTCCAACAAGACCATCCGGAAAATCATAACCACAAAAGTTCTCAATCACCATATCCATAATTCAAAACCCCTTAACTAATCAAAAACTCATTCATTTAATTAAAATAATTTACTGCCTTTTACCTTCCAAACCAACAGCAAAATATATATATATTCCAAAATCACACAATACCCCTTCAACCATTAAACAAAACAAAAAGAAAATAAAATCAACTCATCAACCTGCCATCAGTAATAATACCTCAAGAACACCCACCCAACAGCATCAAAATAACCCATAAATATCTCCATGAAATCAACCTACCTAATAAATCAGCAACCCAATCGGCCTTCAACAGTAAAGTCATCCACAAATTATCAACTAAAATCCACTTACAAATCGTCTAACCAAAACAGCACATATATACAGGTTCTACCCAAAAATTCCATCAACAATTGATTATACCCCAAGTCAGATTACCCATCAACAATTGACATAAACCTAACCCATAAATCCAAGAACATAAATATTCATGGCCAACACCCATAGAAAATCCACAAAACAGAAAATACCAAACAATAATATCTCCCACCAATTATTCAATCTCCACATAATTAACAAGAAATTACTCTAATTTAAAGAATAACACATATTAAGACACAAGAAACTCATAAGAATTTACCTAGAGAATTTCCCTTTGAAGCTAAGGAAAAACCACCGGAAAAACGCACCCCTGCCTCACCGTATAATCGTCACTGGAATTCGCCAGTATCGCACCTCCAAGCTGCAGGAAATCGATTCCCAGAACACCAGAAATCGTCGGCGTTGACCACAATCGATCGGGTCTTATTCGGGTTTGAGATGGGTCGGTCGGGTTTCGCACTTACGGGTCACGGGTTGCACGGTCATGGGTCGTCCGGGTTGCTGGGCAGTCCACTACCGACGAAAAACCACCGGAAAGCAGCCCCCAAACGCCGGAAATTGCGTCTCAGGCCGCCGGACAGAGAGGATCGGGCATCAGGGCTCTCGGGTCCGACGGGTTGCGGGTCGCACGGACATCACGGCTTCACGATCGGAGCTCTTCCCTCACCGGATTCCAGTCCCAGCCGCACCGCCGATCATGGAGGGTCGGAGCTCCCTGGGTTCGGCTCCCTCTCTCCCGATCTCTCGGTATCTCTGCCCTCTCTCTCCGATCTTTCTCTCTATCTCCCGAGTCTCTCTCTCTCTCGACATCTCTCTCTCTATCCCTCAAGTCTCTCCCTCAATCTCTGGCTCTCACTCCCTCTATCTCTCTAACTCTCTCTGTTTCAGTGTATTCGGGCGAGAAAAGAAGAACAGGGAGAAGAAACAAAGAAGGAAGAAAATGAAGAAAAGAAGAGAAGAAGAAAATTATAAAAAGATACCAACTTGCCGTGCAAGTTCTTCTCTTTTCTTTTTTTTCTTTTTTTTTTTTAACTAAGGTTAAATCTTATCCTAGTTAGATTAACCTAAAAAAAATCTAGTTAACCCATAGTTAACTTTTATCTAGTTAAATTAACTAGAGTTACTTTTTATCAAAAACTAATTAATAAACATAGGTATTTTTATTTGTTTTAAAAAAAATATGTTGTCTAATAAAGATTTGGGGTATTACAACAATGCTTTCATTCATGGAGAGCTTGGTAAAAAAGTTTATATGAGTTTACCACTTGGTTATGCTAGTAAGGGGAAGCATTGTGTGTGCAAACTTACCAAGTCACTCTATGGTCTCAAACAAGCATCCCGGCAATGGATTGCTAAGTTCTCTACAACTTTATTGCAACATGATTTTCAACAATCTAAGGCGGATTGTTCACTTTTTACCCGAGGTAAATGGGACATTTTTGTTGCTCTTTTGGCATATGTGGATGATATCATTATTGCTAGTAATAATACTTATGAAGTTTCTCATCTCACTTCATTTCTTAATACTCAATTCAAGCTCAAAAGCCTTGGTCCTTTAAAATATTTCCTTGGCCTTGAGATTGCTAGAAGCTTTAAAGGCATTTTTGTTTGCCAAAGAAAATACACTTTGGAGATTATTGAAGATACTGGTTTATTGGCCTCAAAACCAGTCACTTTTCCCATGGAGTCAAATCTCAAACTCAGCCGCACTTCTGGCGACTTATTGTAGGATCCAACTTCTTATAGAAGATTAGTAGGTCGACTGCTATATCTTACCATTATAAGACCTGATATCTCTTATTCGGTTTAGATTCTCAGTCAATTTATGGATTCCCCTCGACAACCTTACGTGAATGATGTTGTTCGTGTACTCAGATACTTGAAATCAGCTCCTGCTCAAGGTCTTTTTTATCCTGCTGACTCTCATTTGCATCTTAAGGCTTTTGTGACTCAGATTGGGCTGGTTGTCCCGATACCAGAAGATTTGTTACTGGGTTTTGTGTCTTCTTGGGTAATTCATTGATTTTATGGAAATCAAAGAAACAAGTGACAGTTTCTAGATCTTCAGCTGAAGTTGAATACTGCTCCATGGCTACTACTACATGTGAACTGATCTGGTTATTTAGTTTGCTTAAGGATCTCCATGTACATCATCCTCAACCTTTTCTATTATTTTGTGATAATTAGGTAGCTCTCCACATAGCAGCTAACCCCTCGTGTATCATGAACGTACTAAACACATTGAAGTTGATTGTCACATTGTTAGAGACAAGATTCAAGATGGTTTGATTCGGACACTGCATGTCACTACTCAACACCAAATAGCTGATTTATTTACTAAGGCATCGGGTCATGATCATTTCTTTCATCTCATTTCCAAGATGAATGTTGTTAATCTCTTCCCTTCATCTTTTTATTTTTTATTTTTTGAAGAGTTCTTCCCTTCAGCTCGAGGGGGAGTGTTAGCAGTTAGAGAATCCGTTATTGTATTAACCACGTGGGATAATTAGAGGATGAGTGAATGCTGTTTTGCTGATGTAATAGTTAGTCAGCTTAGTTACTTGGTTTTAGCTTCTTTCTGTATATATACATAAACATCCTCTTGTATTCATTATTCGAGATTATCCAATACACAGGCACTTTGCTTTCTCTCCATTCTCTGCTTTCTCTGTTTTCTCTGTTTTCTCTCGATAACTTCTTTCACAAGCTTTCACATTTGACACCATCAATGGCACAGTTGCCCAAGCTCAAATCCTAAGAACCACGTCTACTAATTAGTACAAGCACAAATGTTGTCAGATTTGCTAGACTAATACAAAATTGTGAAAACTTACGACTGCACTGCAACCTTTAAGACAAGAAAACTTGTAGAGGAGCAAGGAACCATGTAAACTTGTCATTTACCTTTGTCTGCACCGATCAAATCCAGGCGACCGACAGAAACAGCCGTCTCTTGCTGTTGACCTCTTACCATTATCATTATTTGTCCATTAATTGCATCTGTAGAACTTGACAAGGGTACCAATTGTCTGTAATGATTGATAAATTTACTTCTTCCGCAGCTTGCGACTAACTTTGACAATCTTTCGACCAGACTTGTCCCAGCCACCAGCACCCACTGAGAAGCTCCCTCCTAAACTGTTTTTAGCCTGAATTGGGTTCTGTACTGTGCCCAAAATCTGTTGGAGGGCCACAAAATTAAAGGTATTTGTTGTTGATGTAGGCGTTGAACCAAACACAAAGCTAGATTGAGGAGGTGCGACAGGATGTGGATTAAATGCTGGAACTGCAGGCATGGATGCTTGAACAGTATCCTCTGCCATGCTGTCCTCCATATTCATTTGATCATTATTTCCTGAAGCAGCTGAATTAAATGCGAAGCCCGGACTAAGGTTACCAAAGACAGGCTGCGACGAGGGAGCAGCCATACCTGAAGTGAACAAGTAGGCGGGACCAGATGACGCCCCAATAGATGATCCAAATATACCAGGTGAACTGCTAGTAGCGGCAACAGAAGGTGCAGACGCTCCAAATGCAAACACAGATGGCGGAGATGTAGCATTAGCAGCAGCTGTAGATGCTGTGAAGGGAAACCCAGTTGATGGTGACGTAGTAGCAGGAACAGACGCTGTAGATGCTGAGGACAACCCAGCTGAGGAAGAGGTTGAATTAAAAGCCGAAACAAATATTGGGTTCGACTTTGTAGACTGCCAACCGGAACCAAACAAGCTTGAAGTAGCACCACCTATGGCACTACTGGTGTTGGCCTCAGAAGAGGAAGCAGAAGAGCTAAGCCTAAAAGCAGCACCTGAATTGAAAAGTTTCGCAGCAGAAGTTGAGGCAGCAAACAGAGAACTGCCAGAAGAGAAAGCCGTATTCCTAGCCAATCCAAAAGATTGGGACGATGAAGTCGAACTGAAATGCATGGGCATGCTGTTGCTAAAAGATGCCTGTGAATTAAGCACAGATCCACTGCCAGCACCAAAAAGAGAACCCTGAGACTGATCGTTAGCACTTAGCAGTTGAAGTGACTGCAGCACCAAATCCAAAATTGCTCCTTCCTGTACTTGCATTTGCAGCAGATGTGCCAACAAAAGGATTGCTACTGAGATTGCCAAAGCCAGTATATGGCCTAGTCTTGACTGCTTCTGATTCTATTCCAGAAGTAGCAGCTACCGGTGATGCTGAAGTTGATGAAACTGTACATCCAAATTTAAAATTTGGTGCTGCTCCAGTGGAGACAGAGAGGCTGCTACTGCCAGTAATAGCGGTGAAGGCAGTGGATCTGCTTCTGACTCTGAGAGCCGTCGGCGGACGGTTGTACGGCGTGGTTTTGGCGCCCCGCCGGAACGGCCGCTTCCGGAACTTGCCTCCGGCGCCTAATCCTTCCCCCGAAACGGCGTCGTTGGGCTTCCCCTCCCGCGCCGTGTCCATTAGAGAGAGAAGAGAGAAAGCTGAGGTTAGGAATTTAGGGAACATAGAGAGAGAGAGAGAGAGAGAGAGCGAAGAAAGCCACAAAATGTCTGAAACAAATATGCATGCTTTGTCTTGGTCCATTTCGTCACTGTTGAGAAAGGGTGTTTGGAAAGTATCACTTTTGCTTTTTGATTAGAGCATTCCTAGCAGCTTCCCTACAAGGGATCTGTTCCCTAAATTTTAGGGAAAATTTTAAGAAAGTCAAAAAAATCATCCCACAGCAGCTTCCCTACAATTATCTGTTCCCTAGGAAGTGAACAGTGCTTCCCAATGCATTGGGAAGCACTGTTCACCTCCCATTCAATTGTTTATTCTAAAAATATAACCTCTCTCTTACTTTATCTCTTTCTTTTCTTACTTTTAATTAAAATAAAAGTAACAAAATAATATTTTAATGATATAGGGAAAAATGAAGGGAAGCTGCTGTGGGGTGTTTTTTGATAGGGAAGTAAAAAATAGTTTTATTTCCTACATTTAGGAAAAATGAAAGGGAAGAGAAGAGAAGCTGCTAGGAATGCTCTTAGTGGGGTTCGCATTCTGATCAAGATTCTGTTGTTGGTTATCTTCATGTTTTTGCTTTGCTCTTACGTTTTCTTTTGGGCTTTTCTGGTGGAACTTCTCTCTTCTTGGGACTCTTTATATATTATTTACCGCCTTATCCGGTGGCCTCGGTTTTTGACATTCGTGCTACGAATCACAGGGCCGCATCTTCTGAAGCATTATTCATGCATGTTTTTGTTTTTAGTTTAAATTTCGGGTTACCCGGCCCTTGTTTTTCTTCTTTTTCATTCCTGTTGTAATTCTGTTTCATTTATCTTAAAAAAAAAAAAAAAAAATTCTTATGCTCAGACATGACAAACTATTAAGAGCTTACGTTGATCTCTCTAAACATAAACAACCATTTTGGAATTTTGGATTGAAAGAATAATTCTTCAAACTAGTGTAGAGCAAACAAAAGGGGCTTCAGTTACCATCAATCTGCTTCGTTGCTCTGCTGATGTAGCAAATTAGAAGACACAACTTGAATTTTTCTGCAAAAGCTTAGCAATGACAGACTAGAAAATTGTGCTAGTTATGTTTGTGCCTTAATTAGTCCTTCATCTCGGATGTTCCGGCTTCTAAAACTGCTTAGAAGAAACATTTTTGGTCTTAGCCCTACTTGAGTTGTGTAAAATTTCAATCACTTGGGGGAAAAGATCCTGCTAAAAACCCCATATGAATGGAAACTGAAAATTTAGCATTAGGTATAAAAATTGAAATCATCATATCCAAAGGTAACTCAACTAGCCTGTAAGCCTCACTCTTGATGATGAGTCCATTGTTGATTTATCTTAATAAACAAATGTGAGCACTACTTAAGTGTCACACATGTTAGTTCATGATGCTAAATAAAAAATGACTATTAGTTCAGGGTTAAAGTATATTTATCCCTTAAAGTATACTTTTTTTTTAAAAAAAAAAAAATAAAAAAATTATACATAAATAATTGTAATTTGAAATTTTATTATGTCAGATCATGTTTAAATATGTGTTTTGGAATGCATTTCAAACATAGATAATGAAAAAAAAAATTGATAAAATCTAAATTATATTCTTGGTTGGGTTCATGAGCCCCTGTTTTTCTCACCCTCGGGTGTGTTTTTCACTAAACTCAAATTATTTTGAGAAAAAGGGCTTGTTTCTCTCGCACTATTAATGATTATGGCCAAGCAGATTTTCAGTTCAGGCTCCAGTGTACATAAATCTCTGCAAACTCAGCTTCACAACCCACTAGCTTTCCAATATGTTGAGCATTCACGACCCATTTTGGTAGGGTATGCAAATTGTTTTTGTTTGTCGGGACTCGGGTGTGGGTTATGTTGGGGCATACGTATAAGATTATTTGAGTCAACCCTAATCCGACTTATTTAATTAAACATGTTAGACCCATCAATCATAACTCACTAATTTTGTGTTAAGTTTGTGAGTCGTGTCAAAATTGACAGCTCTAAATTTCGTGTATCGGGTTCAATTCATGTCGAGAAATGAGTATAAGACTATATAGGTCAATCATAACCCGATCCATTTAATTAAATAGGTCAGACCCTTCAATCCTAACCCGCTAATTTTGTGTTGGATTCTTGTCAGGTTTGCGAGTCGTATAAAAATTTGACAATCCTATTTCCTGAACCAAATTTTCAATAAATTGAGCTTTTGGTTGCAATAACCACAATGAGAGTATTTAAAACTCCTTATGATTAGTAATGACATAGCTTGTGGTGGTGCAAAATCAGCACAAGAGCTGATTAGCTGGTTAACATCCTCTACCAATTTTAAGATTATTAAAACCAAGCTAAAATCAAGATTAGCAATGTGAAATGGTATCTCTTCCCCTCTCCCACCCAAACCCTCAAAAGAAAAGTTTGAAGTATGAGGTAAAAAATTCAATATCCACTGGGTGCATGTATAGCTTACAAATTAAAAACAGAAACAAATTGTTGTACTTCCAGGAATATCCAAATATTTTTGGCATACATCTGATTTTGAACATTATAGAGAAGAGATAACACCAAAAAAAATCCAGAGGACCATACAAGTCTTTTTCTTTTCTTTTCCTCCACATAGAATGCAACACAATTAAAAAGGCTGATTATAGTTGCAAAACTCATAGCACAAGAAATTCTGAATAAATTCAACAAAATTTACTCTAAAAAGGCCTGGCTGCTTCTTAGATGAGCACCTGTGCGCCTACTATACATTCTTTGATCTCACAGAAGGTTTTAACAAAGAAGAAAGAATCAAGAATCTCACCGCTGTCTATGTGACTATAGTCTTAGAGCTTCTCTAAGACTGATGCTAAAACTATTTTCTAGGCCCTTCTTACAGGCAACCGGAGCATTTCCTTTTTGCATCATGGCCACAAACTCATTGTAATCTATGCGTCCATCCTGCAAAATTGTTTGAAACAAGGAATCATTAGGCTATTATACATGAAATTTATAAGAAAGTTACTGAATAGAGGATTCTTTCTCCTTGGCAAGGCTTGATGTTAGAAGCCTAAGACAGACCATGCAATCAAAGAAGCTCTCCTTGCAAGTGCGGTAGCATCATCCCGTGACTGAGCTACATATTACACCCTCATCCCACCTTAACGAGTGTAAAATTTGTGTCACTTTATTATTTTTTATTTTTTAAAGAGGTCAACAATAAGATCCATATCTCAACCTTACCCACCACTCCAAATGCCTAATCACCATGGTAGGATGGCCTTAACTTTTAAAACGAATTAATTTTCATCAGAAAAACCATAAGTCAAATCCAACTTAAATTATTTTGGAGTTATCTTGAGTAGACACAGAGCTTAACCTAGTAATTACCCAAATCAGGTTTTAAATGAGTTGCCAAGGCCTCACGAGTTTAAAATGAAGAAAGTTGGGTTCTGGAGGAAGCCTTGTTCTGAGTCAAATTGTTGTTAAGCTAAGCAAAGTAGGTCATGCTTCATTTAGGCAAACTCCATAAATAGTTGTCTGCATATATTTGATCTGAACTAAATACTGAGAAAAAGCAAGAGAGATTTGTCTTTCAATCCCTTCCCCTAGTATAAATGTGGAAGTATGATAAAAGAAAATACTCACGTTGTCCTGATCAACTTCTTGGATCATTTCTTCCAGGCGAACATCTTCTATGCCAAACTCCTCGCAAGCTTTCTGAAGCTCATCAGGAGTAATATAACCACTTCCATCCTTATCAAAGTAGGAAAAAGCTGCAAATAGATGATCTTCTCTCTCAACTTTGTTCAGATGCAATGTTGCAGCAACGAACTCACCATAATCAATGGTTCCACTGTTATCTACATCTGCCTGCAATTCAATAATGTAAGCAGATTAAAAACATAATGCATCATTATTTCATAGTCTTATTGCAGCAAACCGGATTCCCAGAAACATTTTAACCTGTTTTCATATTCTTGTCAACAACTCATTGGTGCAATGATACTAGGGACGTTTCTCAAGTGAGCTCTTTCAGAAAGCAGTTAAAAGTCATTTCATGTTTTATAAGGATAGAGTAGAGTGTATTAATGTTCCCATATACCTCAAAATAATAGATAGAAAAATAAAATTTATCCGCCTCAAAGTAATAATCCTCATCCCAATCATCCCCTCCGCTAAATTGTGCTTATCCAAATTAATATATCATTAGGAAGAGAGAATCACTTGATTTTCCTATTCATACACTACATATCATGTTAGTCAGAAGTATAGAAAAGAAAAACATTTCTTTAATGTCTTCCACCCTTTTCTTGTAGCACATCAGTAGCTCCTTTAGTCCCAAAACAATAACATACACAAAAATAAACAGTGAAGTTATAAGGGAAATAATGAGAACTTCCTGATCTTGTACTCAAATTTTATTGACCTAATGATAACGGGAGAAAAATAACAATTATATTGAAGAAAATTGGTTCTTCCAAAAAACATATTGCTTGGTTTGTCATATTATCTATACACATTAATGATTACTTTGAGGCTTGAAGCCATTAATTCTTAACCTCCTGTCAATCCCTCTACCTGCAGGGGCCCACTAAATAATTAAATTACCTAAATCTTGATTGGACTTTTTCTATAGTCTTCTCTCCCAATTAAAATTTCTAATATTTTCAACATGAACACCATTGCCCGAATACAAGCATTCTTTGTACAGGATATACAAAGTTCCAGGAAAATCAACATAAAATAAGCACGAGTTCCTTAGTTGAAAGTAACTATACTTAAATAAGTAGCTTTAAAGATGTGCTAAGTTTACTTTTACAAAGATGTGCTAAGTTTACTTTTACTAACTTGTACACATATTAATTAAATTCTGATATAAAGTGATAGCTAAATATTGTTTTTTGTAGGAAAAAAAAAAAAAAAAAGTTATACAGTTTGATCTTCTTCTTCTTTTTTTTTTTTTTTTTTTTTTTTTTTTTTTTTTTTTCCTGGAGTTCAGATTATCAATAATATAAAGTCTTACAATTGGGACTCTCTCTCTCTCTCGTTTATTTTTATTCATATACATGCATTACCACTCTGCTAGTGTTTGATATTCAGAAACTATTTTTCTGCTTTTTCGAACTACCTAGCATAATATCAATTAAGTGAAACCTTTTGAAGCACTTAGCAAAAGACTTGCATCCAATTCACTCAAATACTTACTGCTTGCATCAGATCATAAATTTCAGACTCCTTAAGATTAGCTCCTACTCTTTGCAAACCAGCCTTAAGTTCTTCAAAACTTATTTGACCACTACCGTCTGTATCTATCATCTTGAACATTTCTTTTAGGCCAGCTATCTCTTCTTCAGATAAGCTCTCTGCAATGACCTGCAAAGAACAAAGAGGTTGAGAAAAAGATGAGTCATTCTATCTAACAGAACATCAAAACATTTGTTTTAGTCTAAACTATGCACCAAATTTGTATCTGAATACATAATTTTATGTAGCAACTCTAACCATAGAGATTTTCAGTGATCCTATATTCAATAGCCTTCAGCTTTTACACAGATGCTTACTCTAAGAGCCATTTTCTTGAGCTTGTTCATAGCAGAAAATTGCTTCAAGCGGCTTAAAACTGCAGAATCAAGAGGCTTGTCAGGAGCAACTCCATCAACTTGAACCCAGGGATGACCTGACAGGAAATTAAACTATAGATTAGCTATCAAAAGAAAACCCCTGCTTGAAACCTTGCATAAATACTAAAGGATTTATGTATACATTCATAATAATAATAATGACTCAAAACAAACAGCAGAAGCAGATGACCCGGTCATTCTAAAGATTATTGAAATTTCAAAAGGGAAAAATAAAAAATTTAGGACAGGATCCTTTGTATCCAATTGCATATAAAATTACAATTGATGCCGTGTACAATGGCAAACCCGGGTTCAATGGCTTCAGACCTTTTCAAGGTTTCAGCAATTTAATGATCCAAAACGGAGGTTACAAGACTATAAAAATACATCAGTAGTGGTTCTCCATCAAGACTGAGAAATAGATTTCACCTCGAATGACAAATCTTCCTCTCTTCATTATTCTTTCATTCAGAATGCAGAAACTAACATTAATATGAGATTGAAGAACTCTCATTTTCCTTCAATGTAGTTTTGGTATACATTCATCAGGGCTCACAAGAAAAACCTTAAAAGAAAACATTATAGAATAATAATTGAGCCATTTGAACAGCATTTGTCATTGCTCTAGTCCAATATTTCCATTGCAAAAGTTCAGTGTATCATGACAGTCCAAGAAAAGGGGTAGATTTCAAGGTTACGATTGGTGCAAAAAGGAACACAGTTGTGACTCTGAAAGCTCCAAAATGAAACTATTCAAGGTGAATTCAGAGACTCCATGTTACATATGTATTTCATTGGAAATAGGTTCTACTGAACCCAATTCCCTAGCTATGAACCAAATGATTCCTACAAGTCTGAATTAATTGATCAAAAAACAAAACAACGAAGGAGGACTCACACAAGACTTCATATGCAGTTAGTCGCCTTCGAGGATCTCGAACAAGCATTCTCCGCACTAAATCTTTTGCACTTTCAGAGATACTAGGCCATGGATCAGATGAGAAGTCAAGATCACCACTCAGAACCTGTTCGAATATCCCTTGCTCGCTTTCTACATAATAATTACAAGGATGGAAAAGAAAGTGGAGAAAATGGAAGAAGTAAGCAAAAAATGGAACATATTTAGACATACACAAACGCTATAGAGAAAAAATATCAAGAACTATAAGGTTCCCAACTTCTTACCGGCCCAAAATGGAGGCACTCCACTTAATAGAATGTAAACAATCACTCCAGCACTCCAAACATCTGCTTCTGGACCATAATTCTTTCGCAGAACTTCTGGTGCAACATAATATGGGCTGCCAACCACATCTCTAAATTTTTGTCCTGGAAGGAAAAGAACCATTGATTTCTTACTATAAATTAGAAAATCAAATCCATTGCTTCTAGTTCTATGAAGTCATGAAGAAGCGAAGTAAAGAGTGGTGGAACCATGGAGCCAATAAGCAGCTACACACTACCACAAATTAAACAACAATTTACCTAAAAAAAAAAAGTTGAAAACATGCTTTATAATATTATATATAAAGGAAATGCGGATGCTGTTATTAACCGCATCCGCATTCCCTAAAACCGCTATCCACATCCGCATATGTGGATATTGGTTTTGCTAACCACATCTGCATCCGCATATGCAAATAGCGGATAGCGGATGCAGGCGGTTATTATCCGCACGCATTTTCACCCCTAGTTGGTGCCACCATTTCTACCTATATATATATATATATATATAACATTTCTGAAATCCTACATAAAGAAAAAGTTCAATAACTTATAAAGGCATTTTCATCATGTTTTTTATTTAGGGGCAAATAATCATAATCAGTACTTTCTGTGACCATAATCTTCTAGAAGTTCACATTCCACTGATTAAAGAGGTATAATATAAATCTGATTGCACCTAAAGTTAAACTGTGACTAAGTCCTTAACGAAAATTCAAACCAAATCCATACATTGCATAAAGAAGACCAAGTATCCAATTGAAAGGATCTGGGAAGACCGGTGAGTACAAGAACTGGTGATTTAAAATGATTTACAGACATCCCATGAGCAATCACTCTATTTAGGAGATAAAAATTTCTAGCAGAGTGTTTTATAATTTACACAGAAAGCAGGTAGCATAGCATGTTACTTCACGTCATCATCTTGTGAAGTCTCACCCAACTATCAATTTTAGAAAGATTTCAGAATAGCAATTCAAATAATTTCCAAAAGTACAACAACCATCTTAATATACCTGGTTTGAAGAATATCGATAACCCAAAGTCGATAGTTGTGAGAAGTGAATCCTCCTGATTATTGACAAAAAGAAAATTCTCAGGCTTAAGGTCTCGATGCATCACTCCCAACGAATGACAAGCTTCTACAACTCCAACTATAGTCCTTGTAAGCTCAGCAGCCTTTCTTTCTGTATAATGCCCACGCTTAATAATCCTATCAAAAAGCTCACCACCTGCACATAGCTCCATCACAACATGAACCGCCACTGCATCTTCATAAGCCCCCTTAATAGATATAACGTTTGGATGCCCCTTCAAATGGTGCATTATCTGAATTTCCCTTCTCACATCCTCAACATCCTCATCTGTTAACAGCTTCCTCTTTGCAATAGATTTGCACGCATACTCTTTCCCTGTCGCCTTCTCCACACATAGGAATGTTGTCCCGAATTGCCCTTGTCCTAGTTTCTTCCCCAAACTGAATAATTCCTTAAGATTACCAGTTTTTGTTTTTAACACCTCAGCACGAAGCCCTGCACTACCCACCCTCTTCATATAAGGGTTCTTCTTGGCTTGTTTGGGTCGCTCTGGTTCCTGACTAGTTTTCGGTTGCGGCATTTTCACTTGTTCTGGCGGTTTATTTTGGACCGGCAAAGGCGATTCAGGTTCACTGACTGTTTCTCCATTAGTATGAGGAGAAACTGAGTCATCGGGCGTCCGTGAACGCCACATTGCGGCAGAAAACGTTTGGAAGAAACCATTCTTAGAAATGCTTGGTCCAACACAAGTATTCCCCATATTGTCCTATACTGATTTCTTTCTACGCTTCCTCTACTTTCAACACCAAGATCTAATCCTACTGATTGTGTTGACACAAAGCATAGTAGATCTGATCTTTAGTCTCTGAGTGATTTATTTAAGTCAAACCAACCTATTGCATACTCCAAATTTGGCAGATAAGAAAGTCAAATCTTGAACTACGGCATGTAATATGAACTATGAAATCAACAAATAAAAGCAGTTCTCACCAAATTTGGAGAATCCTTTCTGTCTCTAACAGTTGCTGATTTCCATCATCAGAGATGATAATAATTGCACCCCATGGTCTAGAAGTGAGATCAATCTGACAAAATACAAAGAAATAAAGAAGTTGAAACCTTTCTCGATCGAGAATGAAACCTAGCAACAATAACAACAACAAAGAGCAAAAGGCCCTTCAACTATTGGATCTCGGAACCAGTAAATAAATACACAAACTAAGAAGAAGTCTACGAAAACTCAAAGCTCATCAAAATTGAACAGTTCAAACCAAATCAGAGCTACCCAAGTGAGTAAAACCCAAGGAAAAGATAAACAAAGTAAAGGGTTGGTCTAAAATGAAGTATAGGAATGGACCTCATGTTTACCAGGTCTCCCAAATGAATATTGTAGAAGAAAAATAAATGGCGGCGTTTTCGTGGGTGTCTCTGCGTGCAAGTCCGGGCTTTGTTTTCCACTACTTTCTGTTGAGGGAAGTATTATATTCAAACCGGTGTGGAAGTAAACGCGTTTGGTGAGACATTATTCCCATTCCCCGGGCTTTTCGGTTGATTGCATTGATATGGAGGGAGGGGGGGTTGGGTTCCAAGGACGGTTCAACTGCTTTATTCACATAGAAATCATCTTCTTTGTTTCTTCTTACGAGTTTCTAATTCCTAGATTTTATGTTTTATTATTTTTATAAGTGATAATTACACCGTTGATCCTGTGGTATGTCATAATTATTTTTCACTCCTTATGGTTTAAAAAGTGCATGGGAGGTCTTTGTGATATGTAATAATTACGTTTTACTCTTTGGGTTGATTTTCCGTCCACCATTTTGACGAAATCTGTTAGCCCTATACATCAGCGCCACGTGTCGCCAATAAGATGGCGACACGTGTCCATCTTCATAAAAAATATAAATTTATTAATAAATAAATTTATTGATTTTTCGTCCACCATTTTGACGAAATCTGTTAGCCCTACACATCAGCGCCACGTGTCTCCAATAAGATGGCGACACGTGTCCATCTTCATAAAAAATATAAATTTATTAATAAATAAATAAATAAATTTTTTTTTAAAAGAAAAAAAAAAAAAAAGAAGAAGAAAAAAAAAAAACTGGCAGGCAAGGGTTGCCACCTTTTTCCTTTTATTTTTTGTTTTTGTTTTTGTTTTTTTAAAAAAAATAAGTATTTTTATTTATTTTTTAATAAATTTATATTATTTTATTAAGTTGGACAAGTCAGCACCACGTGTTGCCAATAAGACGGCAACACGTGGCACTAACGTGGTATTTAACGGAATCTGTTAAAATTTTTAACGGAATTTGACTGTAGGGATCGATTTGTAATTATTGCATATCACAGGGACTCCCATGCACTTTTTAAACCATAGGGAGTGAAAAATAATTATGACATACCACAGGGACCAACGGTGTAATTATCCATTTTTATAATTAAATAACTCTTATTTGAAGAACAGTAATGATACACACTCTTATATTTTTACCTCTATTTCTTCGCGTGACTTTTAAAATTATCATTAGATTAAAATTCAATAAAAATTCATATCAAAGTCAATAATAGTTTTAAAAATTACCTAAGGATATGAAAAAATGAATGTAAAAAAGTGTGAATATGTATATCATTACTCTTTAAGAATGTCGATGATGTTGGAGTGGTATAAAGAAAATGATACCTCATTTTTATCTGAGATATCAGCTGATTTTTTATTTTTTATTTTTTTTTTATTTTTTTGTGTGTGAAAAATATTTGTTATTTGTTATACGGTTTGATATATGGGCCAGTAAATTCAATATGTTGTTCCATTTGCGATTTCGTAAAGAAACAGTGTAATTTTAAATCAAATCCCAGAAAATGAATTGTTTGAGAATTACGTTTTAAAAAATTACAATTTTTTTTGCGTTTTGAAATCGCAAGCAAGTCACTACTTTTTTGAAAACGCTGAATTTTAAATGTTAACATGAGATTTTAAAGGCTAAACTACAATTTTGCAAAACGCTTAACTGCGTTTTTAAAAATTATTTTTTCAAATTGCACATTTTAAAATCGTTATTTTAAAATCGTTATTTATTCATATATTAATTAGTATATTAATATTAAGGACGCAGTATTACTAGTAAACAATACATTTTACATTTTTCTTCTTCTTTTTTATATTTTTTATTTTATAAAACAGTATTATGTTAAATTCCTAAATTAATATTAGGCACATGAAATGATTCTAGTCAATTATTAATTAGCCACATATTACTATTTATTACTTATGTTTGCTTAATTGTGCTGCTGTGCAGGTCAAAAGTGTTAGATTATCTCATTATAAAGTGAAGCTCTTTTGATAAATCGGGTTCAGCTATTATTTTGTTAAAATTTTTATTATGTATAAATATTTTTTATTATTAATGTATGCTAAAAATATGCATTGGAATATTGGATATGAAAAACGTTAGAAATAAAATAATAAAAAATTAATTGAATCTACAAAAGAATTTCTAACAAATTTATTAATATCAATGTAACAACGTTGTATCTCAAAAGCGGAAAAAAAAAATTTATATATAAATGTAGTCTAAAAATTAAAAAAAAATATAAAATTAATATTTAAATGTAAAAAAATGCATCATCTAAAAATGTTGTCTAATTACTATTTTAGTCTTAGTTTTTCTTATTTATTTATTTGGTGCATGAAGATTATGTTGCTCATCTTGAGCCATTAGTTAGTAATTGGAGGCATGTAATTCTTAGAAATTGTAAAGAATCTCAATTCCTTCACCGAAATATTTCATAAAAAGCCGCTTTCTTAAGTATAAAAAATTATTATTAATTTTTTAAATAGGTTGATTTACACTATCACGCTAATCAATTCTTAATTAATTTTTTTTAAAAAAAAATAAGCTGATTGACACGTCCACACGATGAACGCTAAGAGAATAAATTAATTTAATTTTTTTTTTTGACACGAAGAGAATGAATTAATAATAAAATAAAAATGTGTCTCAACCCTTGGTGGTTATCCTTTTGTGAAAAAATGCCATAAACTCATGAGGACGCAAATGATTTGATGGGCCAAATTGAACAAATCACGGATGCTAAATTTATTGGGAGAAATTAAGGAAGTAAAGGTGTGTTTGGACAACGAGATTGTCGCTAAATAAATATTTGTCTTGCTTGAACAAATAGGTTAAATCCAAGCATCAAACTCAGCTAAAAAAATTGATTTTATTATCAGTTGGACATAAGATTATTATTATTATTAGGGTTCAATACTCTATTGGTATCTGAGTTTTATGCTTTTTAAAATTTAGTACCTGAGTTTTCATTTGTTTTATAAGTGGTACCTGAGTTAAGGGTAAAAACCTGTTTGGTACCTCTATTATATTTTCTGTCTAAATATTAACGGTCCGACACGTGTCAACTACTGAGGCTAACACGTGACACTATATAAAAAAAAAAATCTTTAAAAATTAATTAAAAAAGAAAAAAGAAAAAAAAGATAAAAGGATAAAAGAGAAGAGTGGTGGCTCAGCCACCCCTTTGGCCACCCCATGATCAAAAAAAAAAAAATGACGGATTTTGGCCTTTGGGGGTGGCCAAGCCACCCCATGGGCCATGGGGTCAGGGCAGAGCCAGAAGGGGGTTGAGAGGGGGCAAGTGTCCCCCTCACCTCTCAAAATTTTTCTTTTTTTTAATATCCTTGTTGCCTACCCTCAACCACTCATTAACGGACAAATTATTTTTCAGAAGTACTGTTATTTATGACTCAAGCTATTTAATGTAACGATTTATTGCGTTTTTTTTTAAATTGGGTTGCTCAGGTGTAATGTTCAGAAGAAAGAACCAAGGTTGAAGAAGATGAACAACACATTTAATTGTAAAACAGTGTTGCATATGAATGTGTTTGTATGGAAGTGTTTGCAAAACAAGAGTTTTGATTCAAAACGCAACGTTTCATTGAATTGTAAAACACAGTGTTGCGTGTGGAAGAGTTACATTTCGTCAAACGGTCAACTTTTGTTTTGTTTTTTTGTTTTTTGTTTTTTGTTTTTTTCTTATTTTTAATAGACTAATTTGAGTCTATCATCACTCATACGGTGAGAAAGTGAAGAGTCGAGAAAAAAAATAAATTGATTATTAAAGTGTACGAGAGTCTAATTCTTATTGAGAGACCAATTTTTTATTTTTTTATTTTTTTAAAAAAATCTGAACATCAAGGGTTTTTTTTTTTTAAGTCTGAACATCAACTCATCAAGGCTTAATCCATCCAGGTACACCTACTTTTTAAAAATTAATTAATTAATTTTATATGTATATATATATATATATATATAATTTTGTTACATATTTTGATTTAATGAAATATATAATTGTAATTGCATGTGATTATGAAGAACAACAATAATTTCATTGAAACTCTAATCAAATTCTAAAACGAGCTCGTGTCGAGGTAGATCTAGCAAATTTGCCTGCAAATTCTTGCTTAAGAAAAAAAAATTTGATTACCATCCTAGTGATAAAGATCAAATCTGAAGAACATATCTACAAAAAAGACCTTGTCAACTAATTGATCATAATTTTTCAAAAACACAATATGAAAAAATATGCTGTCATTTTAATCCAGCGTGGTTCACAGAATATGTTGATCGATTGGAATACAACATTTTAGAAGATGATGCGTATTGCCTATATTGTTATCTTTTCAGACCAGATACTGAACATCAAGCAGGAGGAGACTCGTTTGTTACTGAATGGTATAAAAATTGGAAAAAGAAAGAGAAGTTACAAAACCATGTGGGGGATCACAAATTCACAATATTGTGTTAGCTATATTTTTTTAATAATTTTAATTAAATTTTTATTAACTTTAACTTTTTTTTTACCTTTATCAAAAAATAAAAATAAAAATCTTGCCACTCGAACCAAAATCCTAGTTCCGCCATTGATGGGACCCCAGGTCAGCCCTAAGGACCAAAAGCCATAAAAAAAAAAATTAAGGGTTTTTCTATGGGGGTGGCTCGGCCACTCCCAAGGGCCAAAACCCATCAATTTTTTTTCTTTCTTTCTTGCCATAGGGTGGCCGAACCACCTCTCATGGGATGGTTTGGCCACCCTAGACCGGCCAAGGGGGTGGACCACCCCATGGTGGCCAAAGGGAGCCACCCCTCTTGTTTTTTTTTTTTCATTTTTTTTTAAAAAAAAATTTAAAAATTTAAAATTAAAATTAAAATTTAATTTTTTATTTTTTTTATTTTTTTTTATATAGTGCTACGTGTCAACCTCAGTGGTTGACACGTGGCAGACCGTTAATATTTGGACTGAAAATGTAACAAATGTACCAAATGAGTTTTTATCCCTAACTCAAGTATCACCTATGAAACAAATGAAAACTCAGGTATAAATTTAAAAAACCTAAAACTCAGGTACCAATAGAGTATTTAACCCTTATTATTATTATTTTATCTATTCAACGTGGGAGAGGGGGAATGAGGATAGGTTTTTTTTTTTTTTTTTTTTGTTTAACAAATTTAAATCTTATTGATAAAAGGAGAGACCCAATAGGTCAACATTGAGTGACAATACATTCCCTATAAACAATGTTAGAGATAATGTGTGAAATTTCTTCCAACCATATACTATCTGTGACATGAGTTATAGCTGCTCGAGCTAGACAATGAGCTGCTGAATTTGCCTCTCTCCACACATGAATAACATGAAAGGATCACAGAGAGCATATAATTCAGATCAGATGCCCTCGATGAAGTGCCCAAATCTATTGAGAATCCAACTATCTGAATTGATCTCGTTTACAATCTGCGTCGCATCGCCTTCACAAGGATAATCTCAAACGTTCTAATTTCTATGATGAATATAATCGAATGGACAGCTGCCACGCTTCGGCCATTGTGGGGTCCATGCTAATAGAAGTGGTAGTACTCTGGACTGCCAACACATTCCCTTCACTACCCCGTTTGGGTGGCTTTCCAGTAAGAGAAAATTCCAAAATTTTGCTTCAACTGTGGAGTGATCAGACATCATGACAAAGAAACTTGTATTGGACTAAATAATTGGACATGAGATTGGGACTAAATAATTGGATAGTTAGATTTAAGAAACTTTTATTGGATAAATGGGTTATATTATAGAAGATTAATTCTTTTTTCATTCCTTAAACTTGTCATCTTAATGAAAATCTATATTGAATAATTTTACCAAATTAATGAAAATAGATTTCTTGTTTTCTTGTTTTCTTTTTTACGAAACGAAAGTTTGTTAATAATTTTAAAAAATAAAAAAGCTATTGTATACTGTATACGTACACTTAAAACACAGGAAAAAGGCATATATATTCGACATTAGAAAAGGGCAACACCATTAAATTTCAATTTATTTTTTATTTTTGACACGCATTAAATTTCAATTTATATCTCCCATTAAGGATTTTATTTGTCATATATTCCGTGCCTGACTGCCTGTGTAATCGAGTAATGCTACACATTATCCCCTTATCCTCCTTTTGTCCCCCCAAAATTGATGTGGCTCTTAAAATCACCATTGGATCAAAACCCAAGAGTGATATATCAAAAATTCAATGGTGATTTTAAGAGCCACATCAATTTTGGGGGAACAAGAAGAGGACAATGAGATGATGTGTAGCATTACTCCTGTGTAATCGAACATGTGATGGATGATATTGAAAGAAGATCCTTCTTCCTTTGATTTTCTATATTGAAAATAGGAAACTGATGATAAAAAGGAAATAAATAAGTTTACTTTGAGAGGATACTAATTCGGTTTTTTTTTTAGTATAAATTTCTATGCAAATTTAGGATAAAAAAAAAAAAAATTAAATTTGAGATATCTAGCAGTTCCCTTTTATTATATATTCATGTTGAAGACATTATAAAGACCTACGTAAAGACTAAAGAGATAACGACTTTAGAGAGATAAACAAATCCAAACTTCATTCCAAGTTATCATAAGATATAATAATTTCGTTATTTTTACTCCAAAGAGTCATAAACCAATAAGTCCTAAGCTCCACTAAAAAACAAGGGATTTGATTCTTGTACAACACCAATACAACAACTGCACAACAACCCCTCACATATGTGGGACCCACCCTCATGTGAGGAATTGTTGTACAATTGTTGTATTGGTGTTGTAAATCTAACATTTTCTAAAAAGGAAATAAGTTCTACACTAGCAAAAGCTAAGTATAAGGATAAGGATAAGGATGATTTTCCATGCAGATCTTGATGAATTAACCCCACCCAAACAGTTATTAGGGCCAAAAGTTGTAAGTATTTAAAATTGTCCAATCACATTTTGACATGTGTCACAAGTTGTCAAAAAATTGTAAAATAATAGTATATTTAGCATTTTTTTTTTATTAGGCAAACATGAAGATTAAAGATAACGCTAGATATACAATTATTTTACAATTTGCTGATACGTGTCATCAATTGAAGTCATGTTAACCACTAAATATCTCACCCCTCCAAATTTGCCTAATTTCTCGCCACAAATTTAACTATTTGGGTGGAATTTTTTCATCCCGGCACAAAGGGCCCTCTCCTTTTATTTTTCTACAATTCTTACGTCTCTCTTTTTGTTGGATACAAAATTGCAGAAAATCTCAATCCTAAACTCGAGCCTCTAGCTCCTCAAGTCTTACAAATTCCCCAATATTTGAGTAAGGGAGGACAAAACTTTTTTTTTTTTTTTTTTTTTTTACATGTCCACATAAGAGGGGGAGGGATGATTTGAACTAGTGACCTCTGCTTCATGAGGCGTAATCCCAGCCGATTGAGCTATCTCTTGGGGACAAAGGAGGACAATTTTGAGTATGATGAAAGATGATTTCGAGCTCTTTTGCCATTTTTTCTGAAAATGTTGCGAGTAATCTCCCTTTTTATTTTATTACTTCAAGTTCATTGAAAAATGTAACCCAGAATATGAAATAACACTTTTCGGAAAGATTTTATTTTATTTTTATTTTTTTTTAATGTTTATTTTTTTATTTTTGGGATGATGAGATGATGATTAGTGGAAGCATATATAAATGTCTGTCATGAAACGCGGTTTAAGATAAGATAACCTATGATTTAGTAAACCGTGTGTTTGGGGTTTGGGATTGTGCACACAAATTACGGACAACGCAATCTGTGCCGCACTTGGCCGGCCGGTGCCGGCTTTTCATATGATTTTGAGATAAAAAATGTTTTGCACTTTTTTTTTTTTTTAACGAACGCCAAGATAATGAAATAGTAATAAAATAAAAATGTGTCTCAACTCTCAAGCCTTAGTGGTTATCATTTTGTGAAAAAATTGTTACATGACACGTTGCTGCACTAAATGCCATAAACCCATGAGGACGCAAATGATTTGATAGGCCAAATTGAACAAATCACGGATGCTAAATTTGCTGGTAGAAATTAAGGAAGGAAAGGTGTGTTTGGACAACCAGATTGTAGCTAAATAACTATTTGTCTAGCTTGAACAAATAGGTTAAATCCAAGCATCAAACTCATCTAAAAAAAAATTGATTTTACTATTACTTGGACATGAAATTATTATTGTTATTTTATCTATTCAACATGGGAGAGGGGGAATTGGGGATAGTTTTTTTTTTTTTTTTTTTTTTAACAAATTTAAAGCTTATTGATAAAATTAAGGAGAGATCCAATAGGTCAACATTGAGGGACAATACATTCCCTATGAATAATGTTAGAGATAATGGGTAGAATTGCTTCCAATCATATATTATTTGTGACATAAGTTACAGCCGTTCGAACTAGACAATGAGCTGCTAAATTTGCCTCTTTCGGCACATGAACAACATGAAAGGATCGTAGAGAATATAATTCAGATAGATCGGATGCCCTTGATGAAGTGCCCAAATTTATTGAGCATCTGGCTATCTGAATTGATCTTGTTTACAACCTACTTCGCATCGCCTTCAAGGATAATATCATACATCCAAATTTCCTTAATGAATATAATCACATGAAGAGCTGCCCACGCTTCGACCGTTGTGAGGTCAATGCTAAAAGAAGTGATAGTATTCCGGGTTGCCAACATATTCCCTTCACTATCTTGTCTGGGTGGTTTTCCGGTATGAGAAAATCCCAAAATTTTGCTTCAATCTGTGGAGTGATTAGATATCATAACAAAGAAACTTTTATTGGACTAAATAATTGGACATGAGATTGTGACTAAATAATTCGATAGTTAGATGTAAGAAACTTTTATTGGATAAATGGGTTATATTATTGAAGATTAATTCTTTTTTTCATTCCTTAAACTTGTCTCTTAATGAAAATCTATATTGAATAATTTTACCAAATGAAAATAGATTTCTTGTTTTCTTTTTCTTTTTTACGAAAAGAAAGTTTGATAATAATTTAAAAAATAAAAAATAAAAAGCTATTGTATACACTTAAAACACAGGAAAAAGGCAACATATATATATATATATATATATATATATAAATATTTGACATTAGAAAAGGGCAACACCATTAAATTTTAATTTATATCTCCCATTAAGGATTTTATTTGTCATATATTCCGTTCTTAATTGTGTAATCGAACATGTGATGGATATTGAGGGTGTGTTTGACATTATGATTTTGTAGAGAAAAAATGCGATTTTAAACCAAATTGCAGAAAATGAACCGTTTGAAAACTGCGTTTTTAAAAAATTGCGATTTAAAAACGCAGAAAAATGCTTATTTAAATCGCATGCAATATGGTGCTTTTTTGAAAACGCAATATTTTAAAAGGTTAACCTGCAATTTTGCCAAACGCTTAATTGTGTTTTTAAAAATTACTTTTTTAAATCGCTATTTTAAATCGTACTTTTTAAAATAGCAAACTCAAATGGATCCTGAAAAAAGATCCTTCTTCCTTTGATTTTCTATTTTAAAAATAGGAAACTGATAAAAAAGAAATAAATAAATTTACTTTGAGAGGAAACTAATTTTTTTTAGTATAAATTTCTATGCAAATTTAGGATTTAGTAATGCGAAAATATTCAAAGTTTTACCCTTTTTTTTTTTTTTTTTTTGTAAAAAATAAAAATCCAAACTCGGTACAAATTTCAAGTACTCAAAACATCTATAACTACATTGAATTTTGAAATCTATGATTTTTTTTTTTTTTTTTTAAATTATCTTCCAAAATAAACATTTACTCTTTGAAGGGATTTGATTCTTGTACTACACCATCGCAACAACTGCACAACAACCCCTCATATGAGGGTGGGTTCCAGTATGTGGGACTCACCCTCACGTGAGGGATTGTTGTGCAGTTGTTGTATTGGTGTTGTAAATCTAACATTTTTCCTCTTTGAAAGGAATACTACGACTCATAATTTATTGAGGTTTGATTCCTACACTTCACCGGTACAACACCCCCTCGCATGGGGGTGGGCCCTACACATTGGGCCTCACGAAAAATGATAGAAATACAACACTTTTACAACAAGTGTACAACAACCCTCTCACATAGGGTGGACCCCATACACTGTGGGGCCCATCTCATGTGAGAGGGCTGTTGTACACTTGTTGTAAAAGTGTTGTACAAGAATCAGTTCTCGGGCCTCACCCCCATGTGAGGGGGTGTTGTGTAATTGTTGTGGTGGTGGTGTTGTAAATTCATCATTTTCCTAATTTATTATGAGAAATGCTAGATTTCTAATTTTTTTTTTTTTTTTTTTTTTTCTAAATGATGTGTTACAACATTTTTCAAAATGGTAGATCACATGAAATTGTGACATATCACTTTAAAACCAAATTTTGGAAAATTTTTTTTTTGAAATGTGTAGCAGATCCCTTTTATTATAAATGTTGAAGACATTGTAAAGACTTACGTAAAGAGTTAACGACTTTAGAGAGGCAAACAAATCCAAAGAAATTCTCCTGGCTATTCTTTATTCCAAGTTATCATAAGATATAATAATTTAGTTATTCTTACTCCAAAGAGTCATAAATCAATAAGTCCTAAACTCCACTTAAAAAAAAGTCCTAAACTAGTGAAAGCTAAGTATAAGGATAAGGATGATCCTCCATGCTGATCTTGATGAACTCCACCCAATCACGTTATTAGAGCCAAAACTTGTAAGCAATCATATTTTGACATGTGTCACAAGTTGTCAAAAAAAAAAAAAAAAAAAAATCTAAAAGAGTAGTATATTTAGCATTTTTTATTAGATAAACATGAAGATTAAAAATAACGCTAGATATACAATTATTTTACAACTTACTGACCCGTATCATCAATTGAAATCACGCTAACCACAACTTTTACTATATGGGTGGAATTTTTTCATTCGGGGACAAAGGGCCCTCTCCTTTTATTTTTCTGCAATTTTTATGTCTCTCATTTTGTTGGATAAAAAATTACAAAAAATCCCAATCCTAAACTCGAGCCTCTAGCTCATCAAGCCTTACAAATTCCTCATATTTTAGTAACGGAGGACAATTTTGAGACATTTTTTGGGACAATTTTTTAATTTTTTTAATTTTTTTTTGGGATGATGAGATGATGATTAGTGGAAGCATATATAAATGTCTGTCATAAAACGCGGTTTAAGATAAGATAACCTATGATTTAGTAAACCGTGTGTTTGGGGTTTGGGATTGTGCACACAAATCACGGACAACGCAATCTGTGCCGCACTTGGCCGGCCGATATGATGCCGGCTTTTCATATGATTTTGAGATAAATCATGTGGAAAAAGTTGACTTTTATGTGGTTTATCGCATGCCGTGTCGTGAACGCTTGTTTGCTTCTGCGCACGACGGTGAAAGCTTGATTGACTATGTAAATAATATAATTTAATAAGAATTGTTACAAAATTTACTTTTTCTACTGAAAATGACTTACCTCGTACACGCGATGGTCAGTGTTTGGGATCGACAAGATAGGATTGGCCCATTGCCAGGACACCCTAGTTCTTTAAAAATAAAAAATAAAAGGAAAAAATACATATTATTCTCTCAAACAACCACTTCATTGTCAATGTACCCCCAAACTACCAATTGTGTCAATGTCTCCCTCTAAACTACCAAAAAATGTCAATCTCCTTCTAATGACAAAAATGCCCTTCATAAAATTATTAAAATAAAATAAAACTAAAAAAAAAATTATTAAAAAAATATAAAATAATTTATTCCAAAAAATAATAATAAAATTTAAAACTGTTTTTTATATTTTTAAAAAAGAAAAATAATAATTTTCAGTTTTTATTTTTTTTCGTTTTTTTTTTTTTAAAAAATTGTTCTTTTTCTTTTTCTTTTTTTCTTTTTTTAATAAAAACTGGTTTTTTTTTTAATTTGTTTTTTTTTTTAAATAAATAAATCTCAGTTATTTTTTGTTTTTTCATTTTTTTTTCTTTTAAAAATTGTTCTTTTTCAATTTTTATTTAATTTTTTTAAAATACTTTTTTTTAGTTTTTTTTTTTTTTTTAATTTTTTAGTTTTAGTTTTTTTTTTGAATTTATGAGGACAATTTTGTCTTATTCAAAAAAAATTAAGGTCATTTTTGTCCTTTTGTTGGTCTTAGGGGGACATTGACATTTTTTAGTAGTTTAAGGAAGGATATTGACACAATTGACAGTTTGTGGGGTACATGGATAATTGAGTGGTAGTTTGAGAGGCTAAGTGTACTTTTCCCAAAACAAAAAATTAAAGCTGTACAGTATACAGATAAGGTGTCTAGGAGCCTTGAATTAAATGGGATAGCCGAGTCACACCTGTAGCCGCTTGAGGGTGGCCCTAAGTGATGGATCGGCCACCCCCATTAACTTCGGAGGTGGCCGATCCACTCGTAAACACTTGGGGGTGGTTCGGGCCACTCCTAGGTTTATTATTATTTTTTTAATTTTATTATTATTTTTGAGCTTGGTATTTTTATTTTTGAATTGGGTTAAAAACGGATCGAGTAAAATCTACAATTTTAACTTGAAAAACCGACCCAAACAATTTTTTGAAATATAATCAAATATAAAACAACAGCTAAACATGCCCTCAGCAAACGAGACGAAAACTCTATACTAATCCATAGATAGCTCTTGGCACTTTGTTTGTTGGTTTGGAACATTCAGAGCAGGGAAGAAGGCAAAATGCTGAAAGGGTTCAAAATTGAAAAATCTTCACCATCAACCTCAATAATTTGCTTATAAAAATGCACGTAAAAATCATCTGTTCTAAAGATAAATTTCATGTATTGTGTTAATCCTATTAAAAATCATGCAATCTAAACTAAAATGTACATTTAATAAGTTGAATTGAAAGAATTTCTTTCACCTCAATTTATAAGAAAATCTCGTGGTACATGCCCATAAGAGCCCCTTTAAAATGATTAGAAAAGTTATTAATTATTATATCGTAAAAAAAAATATTATATCTCTTAGTACACAACTTTGTATTTTATAATATGATGCACCGTCACATTGTTGGCATGAACTTAAGACTAACCCTCATCTTCTTTTATAGATTTATTAGGTCAAATTATGTTTTTGTTTCTGCTAGGATTTTGGACGACATTAGGCGATACCCAGCTGTTCAATTTATTGGTTTATTTATTTATTTTATATTTTATAGAGAAAATGCAAAAAAAGGATCCACTTGGGATACCTTAATTACATGGGACAGGGCCCTACACAATATATATAGTTATATACTGTAATTGTTCATGATTGAGCGACGTGCCTGTGAGTGGCTCAAATAAATTCTTTCTTGTCCTTGGACGTCAAACTTAGGGGCTAAAAATATATTTAAGGAAAAAAATAATTTCTTTAGAATAATTTTTGGTGTTTGACTCATACAGGAAATCAGCGACGTCGAAAAATGACCGGCAACCTCCGGTGGAGGATCGGATTTCAGCAAACTTTAGTGACATAGTTCGGCGGCCAACTGCGAATTTTGGTAACCGACGGCGGTTTTCAGTACTAGCAATTGAGAATAAATTGCAAGATAGTACGTACTAAAAGGAAAAACTCAAACTCAGAAAATAATTTATAGTTTTAAAAAGAAGAAACCATTTAATTTAACACAAAGTTTTGTTGGTCAACCAAAAAATATTTTCGGTTTAACCACGATTTTCGGTTGTATTAAGGGTCCGTTTGGGTTTGCGATTTCAAAAAGTGCGATTTCAAAATGTGGGATTTGAAAAAATGATTTTTAAAAACGCAATTAAGTATTTGGCAAAATCGGAGTTTGGACTTTAAAATTACAGGTTAGCCTTTAAAATTATGAATTTTCAAAAAAAACCCTCTTATTAGCAATTTGAAAATCAGATTTTCTGCGTTTTCAAATCGCAATTGTTTTAAAACGTAATTTTCAAACGATTCATTTTCTGCAATTTAGTTTAAAATCACACTTCCCATTTAGGAAATCGCAATTCCAAACGTACTCTAAACAATAAAAAAAAAAAAAAAAAGTGTTAATTGTGAAAGAGTAGTTGGAGGACAATAGTGTTAACTAATTAACCTTGGATTTTTTTTTTTTGTTCTAAAATCTTCGTATTCAATCTCTCCCCTTATTCTAAATTGATCGTAAGGTCCCAAATTTCCAAAGAGGATTAGGCATATGACTAAGAAGAATGAGATATGTAACCAAAAAGATCATACGTTAAAGCTCCTACAAGTCTACAACAAAGCGAGGGACCTAAACCTTTCTAGTGTCATTTTTTTTTAAGTTGATTGGCTTAGATCCGGATTCGTTATGAAATTCAAAGAGTTTAAGAGAGAGAATTACAGAGCTCACTTATCTTCAGTAGGAGTGTCCTACATCTTAAATAGTTCGGAACAAGTGAGTCTCGCAACTCTCTCTCTTAAGTTATCTGCATTTCTATAAAATTCGAGCATCCTAATAACAAGAAATCCTTATCCGGCTAGCTACTAATCATCTTGGCCTTTCTACAAAAAAATAGTTTTGTTTGATCATAGTAACTTTTTTTTTTTTTTTTTTTTTTTCTCTTTTCAAAACAAAAACATTAATAAATTAACAACCCAAAATGTGAAACATGTAAAATTATTATTTTTAAACAAAAAAGAAAAAGAAAAAAGAGAGACAGTCTCTAAAAACAGTCCTATGAATTGGCATATAGATGATAAATATGCAATAGTTCAATTTACTTGGTTTGGTTCTGAATATTGTGGTTGCATTAATTAAGAGCATGATGAAATCAAAATTTCGTGGTACATCTTCCTGATAATTAAAGCTTCACATATCAGATGGCCAAAAAGAAAAGATTATTGGTTTTTATGAGTTCAATTGCATCTGAAATATATAGGGTGTGTTTGGTAACACACATTCCTCTTTTTTTTTTTTTTTTTTATTCTATTTTTTTTAAAAAAAAAGAATAATAATTTATTTATTTATTTATTGTTTTACAAAAAAATGGGAGGTGTTTTAGAGGTCAAATTCAGTGCTTTTGATGTATTTGGTTATTTTGTTCCAAATTGAGGTGTCAACTTCTTAATTGAGGGTACAAAAATGTGGGTTTGTGCCACAACCCCACAGAAGGAGCTCTCAAATATAAAATTGAGGTCTTAGGTGTTACAACTACAAGCCAGCCTGTTTCGGGCATATGCATGTGCCTGCACCCTGCCCAAATCACGTGCATTTCGCAACTTAGTTGACGTTAAAAAACTCTTTTCGGAAATAGTTTGCCAAAACATTTTTTTATCGAGAAAAAAATAAAAACCGATTTGCCAAACGAGCTCAGATTGGACCTGTTTCCAAAAAGAGTTCTTTGAAGCTTTTGTGGTATACTTCTCATATGTTAATCTTTGTACACTTTAAAGCTTTTATTTGAGCTGAGCTTGACTGCAAGGGTAATGTTTGTTAGGCAACCATGTGATGGAAGTCAACTAGCTTTTTGGTCAAATTGATTAACTCGCTAGTTGAGTCTAGAACCTAAAAATTCCTGCATTCTTTCCATCTGATTTAAGCACCAATGTTTAAAGACACTTTCTCAAAAAGGAATATATGTACTAAAGTTCAGTGTCAAATTATTACTTAATATGTCCCTATAGAAACAGTCAGTAACCAAATCATTGTGGAAATAGACGGTCAATTAAGGATTATGTTTAAGTTTGTGCTATGTCTTAGAAGGAGTCTATTAGATGAGGGTGAGTCTGGGTGACTAGGCTCTAGTATGATAAGGTTTAACTTTTGACTTGATATGTATTAACTTGCGTGATTTTTCTCTTTGAGTTCAAAGAGTTTTCATTTCGTAACCAAATATCTGTGTGAACTACTTTACTGCTTTACATATTTGGTTAATTGTTTGGGTGCAGTTATTTTGGAGTCTATTTATTATTTTCACAGACCATTGACTATAATAATTAAAAATTACAATCAACGATCAAAGATTATACTATGAGATTATAAATCAATGACCATTTACTTATTGTGTTAATACTCTATAATGAAAGAATATTTGCAAAGATTATAAACCAATGATCATTGACTTTTTCTGTAAAAATGAAGGAAAAATTGTAAGAAATTATGTTTGAACTTTCAGATGTCCAAGTGATCTCCAGGGGTGTTACAAATGTGGGTTGTTTGATTTTGTAGTTGGAAAATGTTTGGTCTTGGGCTTGTTTACTTCATTTTTGTTTTATTTAGTTTTGAGTATTGATTAGTTATTAGATAGTTGTGTCCTCTTCTAAATAGGGTCTCTTTTTTCTTCATGCTTTGGTGAGTTATTAGATACCCTTGTTTACTGCAATCCATGTTTTCTCTCCATGTCCTTTTCTGGATGCATCCATATAAGCTAGTCTTGTGAAGGACATAGATTCAGAGCTTCGATTGATGGAATTTTCAAGCAGCAATAAGTGGTAGCATAAAAAGCAATGGTAGCAACAGAAGTACTAAAGATATAGCTGCAGAAAGAATATTACAACTCAAAACTCAAACACTACTTTAATTTATATATCAGTAACATGCATCTACTTGTCATAAATGTCTACAATTAATCTGATTTTCTATTATGGTTCAAAAAATGGTAGTATCGAAGGATTTGAATTGTAGAGCTTAGAGATTGGCAGTACCTGACTTCAGAATCTATTTGCTCTTCTCCTCTCACATGTAAAGATTCTGTCCAACCCTTTTTGATTTGCTTGATTTGGAATTATGGGTCTTTAGTTTTGATGCTTTCTATATTGGTGTCAAGAATGGTTATTCCCAATCTATGAATAGCAGGATCATATTCTCAGAGATATACTTGTCTCTTGCATCTTATAATTGATTCTTCCTTTTGTATTTGTCCCAATAGTTTTCTTGGGTACTGCTCATTCATATGGTGACATATCTGTCTGTGATATTGTTGTTTGCAGCTTTGGCATATTTTAAGGAGAAAGCATAGTCAGCTTTGGCATATCTGTTGCCAGCAACAAGTTTCTTGGTCAAGGAATTATTACTACCATCTCGTTTTTTGTACTACTATATGGTAAAACATGGACACTATTGCCGTATGGTTAAGGTTTTTAACTTTTTTATTGTGTAATATGTGTTTAGACTTTGTTTATTGCCGTGCTGGGTTGTACTGGATGTTGGTCAATTTAGTTTGGAATTTATCCACCTTCATTACCATCAATTAAAATCAAGTAAATCCAGGGAATTAAGAGGAAGATGTTGTCTCCGGCATATAACTCAACAAATACAATAAGATGCTTGAAAGATCCATATAAACTCAATAATTATTTGAAAAAAAAAAAAAACTCGAATTTTTTTACACTGCTTTTAAGAACTGAAAGCAAGCACAACAAAGTGTGCATAACAAGATACATAGGTAGAACCCATGCATGTAATATCACTTCTGACAGAACAAGAAGGACAATCAGCTTAAAATAACAAGGGACCATCTATACCACTCTACATAAGGACCATCCCAAAACAACAACAACAACTTTACGAAACTCAAATACATCACACAATTACAAAACCAACACCATTTCAATTAGAACAAGAGCTGCAGATAACAGAGCATAGAGAGTTAGAGAAACTACAAGTTCAGTTGCAACTTTCCCCCATCCCCTCATTTCTGTTCTTACCACCACCAGAACCAAACTAGCAACCAAAAAAATCCATCACCACAGCATTTTTTCTTTTGCAGAGGAAACTACAGAAGACTACAACTACTGCAACAAACCCCAAACTCTTCAATTGTAACTTACCCCTTTCCCCGCATTTCTTTTCTTAACGCCACCAGAACAAACCAAACACCATCAGAAATGTCCCATCAACACTTGACACTTTCTATAGTTGCTGCAGATATCACCTCTTCTGCCCCAAATAACAATTTTTAAACAAAATATTTGAAGATATATCCCATTAATTACAAATGACCACATTCTCCTCATTTGCTAGTAGTAATCGGTGCAACAAAAGAAAAGTGTTCGTTTTAGGTGATTGGCTACATTCTGATGACAAAAGGTTAATTAACTACTGAAGAACTTGGGGCTCCGATTACTCAGAATTGAAGACTTTCAGAAAAATATTGAATGAATATTTATCAAGAAATGAAAGGTCTGAAAAAGAAGAATATTATAGAATATTAATCAAGAAATGAAAAAGTTGAACAATGAGAGTATTACAGAATATTAATTAAGAAAGGAAAGAGTAGTATCTTGAAAAATATTCTACAGAATTAAGTGCTCCTGAAATTCCGGTTTTCCTGAGGAGTGTCTGGACAGCTAGAAGCCGTGTTCGGACACAACTGGCAGAAAGTTTGTGTTCTTAGCATGTCCAGACAGCCTAGCGGATGCATATCACAGTAAGGTCCTGTTCTCTCACATATCTAGATAGACTAGAGGACGCAAGTTCCAGAAAGTCCTTGTTCTGCATGATGTCCGGACACAAAAAAGTTTTTCATGCAGATGTCCGAACACTAGGACAACATGTTCGGACACACTTCACAGAAAGTTTAGTTTCTGATACATGTCCGAACACGTGTTGACATGTCCGGACACCACCGCCTAGATATTTGTTCTTGACTTGAATTAGGCTTTCCAAAGCCTATTTAAAGGGATTTTCAGGCTGTGTTTCTTTTAGAATTCTAGTAGAGAATTTTATTGTGGTAAGAGAAGATTATTTAGGCTTAAACATATTTATGTATTTCTCTTAGAATGTTTCATGTATTTTGTTGTTCAACCGTTCAACTATTGAAGTCTAACTGGAGAAGAGCTCCAGTTAAGGAAGTCAATAGAAGAACTCTCCATAAGGGTGTGGGAGAGAGGCAAACAAGTAGACGCTTGTTAGAATTCAAGAGAGTGACTACTGTAAATAGTTGTGAGTACGAACTTCTTGTGATTAGCTATTTCTTCTAATAATTGATTTCTTGGGTTTCGCTGCTCTGAAGTGGTGTTTTTCTTTGGTGCAAATTAAAGAGTTTTAACTTTGTAATCAAATATCTGTGTTATTTACTTTTATTGCTTTATATATTTAATTAACTGTTTGGTTGAGGTTACTTAGAAGTCTATATTTATTTTAAAAAAAAGAATTACTAACAAGTTACAATTAACACGATTTGAATGCGGCTGTTATAAATTCAATATTCCATAAAAATGATAATCAATAGCACAATATGACGTGAAGAAAGAGTAAGAGAATGTGTACGTTGAGGCCATTGACCAGTGGCGGACCAGGCTTGTAAAAATGGAGGGGCCAAATTGAAAATAAAAAATTTTGAGGGGGTAAAACTAAAAAAAATTAAAAAATTAGGAGATAAAATTTTAATTATAATTTTTTTTTGGGGGGGAAATTTTGGGGCTTGGGGGGCCCTGGCCCCCTGGCCCTATGCAGGTCCGCCCCTGCCATCGACAACATTTTATGGTTTGCAATTTGTATGGCTAAAGGAATATCCATACTATTTGTATTTACAGATACACATCATGACAAGACGACGGTGACAAAACAAAAAAAAGGGCCGGCTTTGCAAAAGACACGTATTTATATTGGTCCATTTGGCATTAGGAGGTGATCGAATTGGGTGCATTTGGTACCACCTGATCTACAGTGCATTTCTTGACAAAAAGAATTAGAGAGAACTTTATTTATAACTCTTAATTTTTTTATTACTTTTGTAAACATGTACTCAAACTTAAAAAAATATCAATTTAGAGTACCCATTCTTCAATTTTTCTCAATTTTAACACTCCGTTAGAATTTTCCGTTAAATCATGTCAAAATATCCGTACCTAAATTTTTGAAATTTTTTAGATATATATATATAAAACATAAACACGGTTATTTTGAGAATTTTTTATAGGATTTAATGAAAAATTTTAACGATGGGTTGAAATTAAAAATAAATAAATTTAAAGGCTAATAAGTGATGCAAAGTTAAAGATTATAAGTAAAGTTTTTCTAAAATATTATTTAAAAATCGATCGCAAGACGTGAAAGAAACAAAAGAAACAACCAAAGGGTGAGGGCTGCCTCTTAATAAGCGATCTGTTACCTTTGTCACAGCGCGTTTGGTTGATATATATGGATGTTACTTGGAATAATACATAGCTGATAGCTGATAGCTGAGCAGATCGACGAAGGCTTCGACTTAATCACAAGGTGGATTGGTGTCTGTACGTGGTGGCTGATATGGAGAGCAAACGTGGGCTTCTTCGGTTTGCCGATGGTGTGGACAAGCTGCTCTTGTTGTTGGGGACGTTGGGTTGCATTGGCGATGGGTCGATGAGCCCGCTCACGATGTTCGTTCTCAGCGGTTTGATGAATGAGTATGGAGGAGCTGGTTTTGCTTTATCCATGGACGTCGTTGACAAGGTATATATATATGCCAAGTACTGATCGATGAATTTGCAGATTGGTGAAATTTTCTTGAATATATATATATATATGGTTTACTTGTAGCATAATTAACTCACAAGCTCTCCCATGCCTCATTACGTACATGCAGTACTCACTCAGGCTGCTTTATGTTGCCATTGGAGTCGGGATATCGGCTTTCATTGGTAAGAATAATTTGATTAACTAACGCGCGCGTTTCAATATTTCTTTTCGCCCTGCGATTTCACCCGCCAGTTGCTTGATTTTAAACAAAATTAGGGAAATTGTATGGTTTGAGAATGTGTTTCTAAAAAATTACGATTTAAAAACATAAAAAATAAAAAAAATAAAAAATAAAAATTATGTTTTAACAAATGAATGCGGTTTTAAAAGTAGAATTTTCAACTGCAAGTCTAGTTGTTACGTTGCTTGAACATCAAACCTTCGCTGCCTTGGGCAGACCCAAATTTGCTCTGGTTAACATATTTAAGGATATATTCGCCCATGTACGTAGGACTTCAAAGTCAAAGCTTTTTTTCTTTTTTAATTTTTTTTTTTGGGTAAATTTTTTTTTAGAGAAAACTTCACTTACCATACTTGACTTGTTTTAATCTTTTTCAATCATACCTTTTAGACTTTAAAAAGTGTTAATTTAAGGTTACCATCTTTAAGAAGTTTGCAATTTCACACATTCTGTCAAAATTTACCTTTAAATCAAACCGTTGATAAGTAAAATCTTCAAAATACCCCTAATATGTTTATAAAATTACAACAATACCTTTAATTTGGACGGAGTATTTTAGTGATTTCACTTACCCCTTTAGGATTTAACGGTGAATTTGAATGAAAGGGTTGACATGCAAACTTTTGAAAGATTATACCCTTAAATTGACATTTTTTAAAGTTTAAGGGTTTGATTGCAAACATGATGAAATATAAGTAGCGGTAAGTGAAGTTTTTCCTTTTTTATTTTTTATATTACACTATAGCAAGGACCAAGCTTTTTCCCATCAGCTGACTTTGATTTGGCTATGTAGCTGCATCTTGCACTCAAGGGTCTTGATCAACATTGAAAGTGATATTTCTGTACACATTTCTGAGTCTGTTTGGTCTTGCGATTTTGCTGGTCAAAAGTATGATTTAAACAAAATTGTGAAAAGTGTAACATTTGGAAGTGTGTTTCTAAAAAATTGAAACTTAAAAACGTAGAAAAATATCCATTTTTAAATCACGAGCAAAGGTATGCATCATTTTATAAGCTAAATTGCGATTTTATCAAACGATTAACTGCATTTTTAAAAATCGTGTTTTTCAAATTGCACATTTGAAATCGTTAATTTTTAAATCATATGTTTTGATACCACGAATCCAAATTATTTGTCTTTTCTGGTCTTTACCCCCAAGAAGAAAGAGTACTGGGAAATGAATTTATCTAGTTTAGATTTTGGCATTTCTATCTAGAGCCATTCCAAAGCTTCTTTCGAGGTTTTCCTACTGGATCGAAATATAACTTGTAATAGTGATAATGTGAATTGGTAAGAAGGACATGAAACATTAGCGTTTAGTATCGTATATAGTACAATAATAGTGAATGAATTTTTTATGTACAAATACTAAATTAACACTCAACAGAAGGACTATGTTGGATGAGAACTGCAGAAAGACAAACATATTGCATAAGAAAGGAATACTTAAAGGCAATCCTCAGGCAAGAAGTTGGTTTCTTCGACAACAAGGATGCTTCTTCCACTACCTTCGAAGTCGTTTCTACCATCTCTTCTGATGCCCATTTTATCCAAGATACTATAGCTGAGAAGGTTTTTGACTGTCTAAGATATTCTTTCTTCTTTTTCTTTTTCTTCTTCTTTTTTCTATTGTGTTAACATGATCTATATTTCTTCAACTGTAGATACCCAACTGCTTGGCTCACATCTCATCATTCATCTTTAACATAGTAGTTGCATTCATGCTTTCATGGAGACTTGCACTAGCCGCTCTTCCACTCTCTATCATGGTTATCATTCCAGGAGTTGGATTTGGTAAGGTACTGAAGGGCCTAGGAAGAAAGATGAAGGATGCTTATGGGATTGCCGGTGGGATTGTGGAACAAGCAATCTCATCAATCCGCACCGTCTATTCATATGCAGGGGAGCATCAAACACTAGATAGATTCAACTATTCACTCCAGAAAACTATGGATCTTGGAATAAAGCAGGGTTTTGTAAAGGGATTGCTGATGGGGAACATGGGGATAATTTATGCAATTTGGGCTTTCCAGGCTTGGGTTGGGAGTGTTCTTGTCACTGAAAGAGGAGAGAAAGGTGGCGTTGTTTTCATTTCTGGACTCTGTGTCATGATGGGAGGATTGTGAGTTACTTTACTTCCTTCATACTGCTATCATTTTTCCCATTAATAAGAAACGACAAGTTTTGTGTTTGGGAAGAGTCTCCGTTTTATTTGTATAGAAATTATCCTAAAATAATTCGGGGAATTCTTTGTATCTTCAGGTCCATTATGAATGTGCTCCCAAATCTCTCCTCCATCTTAGAGGCAACAACTGCTGCTTCCCGGATTCTGGAGATGATTGAACGGATTCCAGTTATAGACTCTGCAGATGGAAAAGGTAAAATCCTGTCATATGTGAGAGGAGAAATCGAATTTAAAGAGGTCTACTTTACCTACCCATCAAGACCTACTACAACTATACTTCAAGGACTCAATTTCAGGGTGGAAGCTGGAAAGACTGTAGGTCTTGTAGGAGGTAGTGGTTCTGGAAAGTCTACAATCATTTCTTTGCTTGAAAGATTTTATGACCCTATCAAAGGAGATATTCTCCTTGATCAGTACAAAATAAAGAAACTACAGCTTAAATGGCTGAGGTCCCAGATGGGACTAGTTAACCAAGAGCCAATTCTCTTTCCTACCATCTATAAAAGAGAATATTCTGTTTGGCAAGGAAGAAGCTCCAATGGATCTTGTTATACATGTAGCTAAGGCTGCAAATGCACATGACTTCATCATTGAACTACCCCAAGGATATGAAAGTCAAGTAAGGGACAAATGTTTTTCTTACTCCTTAATTAGTCCAATAGTAAGTTGGTTTTTAATGTTGAATTTCACCTTGGAAATGTTTTGCTTGTATCTAATCAGGTAGGGCAATTTGGAGTTCAATTGTCTGGAGGACAAAAGCAAAGGATTGCCATAGCAAGAGCTTTGATCAGGGACCCAAGAATCCTTTTGCTTGATGAAGCCACAAGTGCTCTAGATGAAGGGTCGGAAAGAATAGTACAGGGAGCCTTGGATCAGGCTTCGAAAGGAAGGACAACAATCATCGTAGCCCACCGCCTCTCCACAATCCTCAAGGCTGATTTGATAGTGGTTCTTCAATCGGGAAGAGTGGTTGAATCTGGTTCTCATGATAAGCTAATGCGTATGAACAATGGAAAGGGTGGGGCATATAGCAAAATGGTGCATTTGCAGCAACCGAGCATGCAAAATGAAGGCTTCAGTAGTCCCTATCATCAAAGAGAACATACATATCATTGGAAACAAATTAGTCCTAGGACTCCCCAAACACCATTAATCAGTGTGAGATCAAGCTGGCAAAGCAGCCCAGCTTATCCAATTAGCACAGCATTTTCCATCGATCTCACACACACATTCCAAATGCAACCCTACGATTACCATAATGATGAAAAGTTAGAAAAAAATGATTATCTTCCAGATTCCCAATGGCGATTAGTAAAAATGAGTACACCCGAGTGGAAGCAAGCTCTACTAGGATGTTTAGGGGCTGCTTGCAATGGAACTATTCACCCAATTCAAGCCTATTGCCTGGGAACAGTTATCTCTGTTTACTTCATAAATGACAAGTCTGTCATCAAATCAGAAATCAGAGTTTCTTGCTGCATCTTCTTAAGCCTGGCAGTTCTCAGCTTCATTGCAAATCTCTTACAACATTGCAATTTTGCAATTATGGGAGAGAGTTTAACGAAGAGGGTGCGAGAAAAGATGCTTGAGAAATTGCTAACCTTTGAGGTTGGATGGTTTGATAAAGATGATAATACAAGTGCAGCCATATGTGCACGGTTAGCCACTGAAGCCAACATGGTTCGTTCCCTTATTGTAGAACGAATGTCTTTGCTGGTTCAGGTTTTCTTTAGTGCGTGCTTGGCTTTTATAGTTGGATTAGTAGTCGCTTGGAGGGTAGCAATTGTAATGATTGCCATGCAGCCTTTACTCATCGCAAGCTTCTATTCAAAGAGTGTTCTGATGAAAAAGCTGTCTGGAAAAGCAAAGACAGCACAAAGTCAGGGCAGCCAACTAGCAAGTGAAGCTACCATCAACCACAGGACTATCACTGCATTTTGCTCTCAGGAGAGAACATTGAGCCTATTTGAAGCAGCAATGAGAGGTCCTAGAAAAGAAAGTGTCAAACAGTCATGGTTTTTAGGTTTGGGCCTATTCTTCTCTCAATTTTTGACGACAGCTACTATAGCTTTGACTTACTGGTATGGAGGGAGGCTTGTGAATCAGAAATTGGTTACTCCAAAACACCTTTTTCAAGTTTTCTTCTTGTTGATTAGCACTGGTAAAAACATTGCAGATGCAGGAAGCATGACTTCTGATATAGCCAAAGGTGGCAGCGCGATTAGATCAGTTTTTGCAATCATAGATAGAAAAAGTGAGATTGAGCCTGAAGACCATAATGGTATTAAAGTTAAAAAAACTTTTGAGGGTCGCATAGAACTCAAGAAGGTGTTTTTTTTCTTACCCAGCAAGGCCTGACCAAACGATCTTCAAGGGCCTTAGTCTCAAGATTGAAGGTGGAAAAACGATAGCACTGGTAGGACAGAGTGGCTCAGGCAAATCCACTGTCGTTGGGTTGATTGAAAGATTTTATGACCCCCAAAATGGATCTATATTGATAGACGAACGTGACATCAAGAGCTACAATTTGAGGAAATTAAGGTCACATATTGCATTAGTGAGTCAGGAGCCCACCCTTTTTGGAGGAACTATTCGTGAGAACATCGTCTATGGTAAAGAGGATGCTACAGAATCTGAAGTAAGGAAGGCAACAAGGCTTGCAAATGCTCATGAATTTATATGGTATGCATCTCTCCTCTTTATATTGCTACAGAAACAGGTTACATAAGTTGTGTTTTTGGTGAAATGCCATTTTTGTTATGCAGTTCTATGAAAGATGGTTATGATACTTATTGTGGAGAAAGAGGAGTCCAGCTATCAGGAGGGCAGAAGCAAAGGATAGCACTTGCTCGAGCTATACTCAAGGACCCAGCAATACTTCTCTTGGATGAGGCAACCAGCGCCCTCGATAGTGTGTCAGAAAATCTAGTCCAAGAGGCATTGGAGAAGATGATGGTAGGCAGAACATGTGTGGTTGTAGCTCATCGACTGTCCACAATACAGAAGGCAGACTCCATAGCTGTGATAAGTAATGGGAAGGTTGAGGAACGAGGATCACACTATGATCTCCTCGCTATTGGACGTGGTGGTGCTTACTATTCTTTAATTAAGCTTCAAAATAGTAACTCCCCTTCTATGTGAGCCACCATCTCAATGACGATGTGTAACATGTCGTTCCTTCCCCTAGTTTGTTTTACATTAAAAAGCAAGACCAACATGCATGACAAGAACCCATTGCATAAGATAGTGTTTAGGTTCAATATGGAGACTCCTCTAAGATAAATTCAATCACTGATTAGATTGGTTTCGTTTGTTAATACTTTTTGGATGGTATTTTTGGTATTTGTTTGAAAAAAATAGTGAAAGGAGTTTTGAGTGTTTTGTGTTTTAGGTTGTTTGTAAATATTTTTGTTTTGAAAAGAGAAAACAAAATGGAGAAAAAAAAAAAAAGCTTTAACAAACAAAGCTTTACTTGTGTTTATTTTCAGAGTATTTCTGTTATATAAGCAAGAGTCATACAAATGACATACCATATTAACAATTCCTTCTGCAATTATATTGCTTAAAAAGAATGTAGTAAAAATCCATAAGGCTCAAACAAAATCACTATAAATTCTAAATAACATGTGAATTCTGTATTTATTTCTATTAATCTATACTCATGCTTCATCAGAAAGATGATTGATCCTTAACCCTAAGATTGTAAGACTGTAGAAAAACGTTTCTTGATGGAAATTGGAAAGGCGACCAAGCTGTAAAATCTTTTGGGTCACCTCCTATATTTTGGTACATAAAAGTGGTGTTTACTTCCTTATCTCTATGCTGCAACATCTGCTCAATAGTTTTAATGTGACACCAGAAAGTTAACTCCTACTTTGAACAAGTTGATTGTAAAGATATTGGGGTATGGGATGGCGTAGACGTGACTAATGCTTCCGCACATCTAGGCAAACAAAAATGGCTCTTTTTAATTAACTTCACTTAATATATACTCAAGGCATGCATATTTTCTAAAGGGAACAAAAATGATGACTCATATAACGTACATATCTTCGACAAATTCCTATAGCTTGACAAAGAGATCCCTTCTTGTGGGGCGGTCCAGAGACGACCATCGTGATATCATCTTTAAGGATAGCTGCTGATTATCCAAAAACGACTATCGTCTAAATCCAGTACTACCAAAGAAAAGGATTGTCACCTGGGAAAAAGAGCCTTCTGGGACAATATTGACGTCGTCGTTGAAAGTGCACTTTGGGAGGACACTTGAAATGTCGTCCCTAAAAGAGAATAGCTCGCCTCCAAAACTAGGTCATTTTGCTTCCTAATAATCTTTCGACGGGCGACCCAAAAACTTGCTAAAGCATAATTGCGTAAGTCTTTTTTTTTTAAAAAAATAAAAAATAAAAAAATAATGGGTGTCTTTTAGCTTTTTTACTACATGCGTGCTTTTGTAATTGTTTTTAAGAAAGTCGTCCAATGAATTTTTGTGGGAAAATACGTACACTTTGACATTAATAATGAGGGAGGGAGGGCAAAAAATGGCTTACATCTCTTGAGAGCTTGAGATAAGCTATTTTTCTACCTTAAACCCCTTATTTTTTGTTGACATTGCAAACAATTTTCATTGATTATTTTTTTTGTCTGCACAAATTATTGAAAATGGCAACATAATTTTTTTTTTTAAATATATAAAACAACATTTTTTGGTATTTGGTTGCACTCGAAAAATGTGGTCAACCTTAAAACATTCATTATTTTCAATCAAATGGTTTACATTTTTTTGTCCACAAGTACCCCTCTCCCCGCAAATATCTACAACACAACACACCCTTTTCTTTTGTGCTTGTAGAAAAGAAGAAATGAAAGAAGAGGAAATGAAAGAAAAGAAGAAAAGGAAAAGGAAAGGAAACAAAAACACAACAAACGTTTTGTTTGTTAAAAGAAACGATGCAGTTTAAATTGAAAAAGTCTTAATTAAATTTGGACCCTTTATTTTTTCTACAGCAGATATATTGTGTACGTCACTACAAGAAATTTCATCATTAGCGGCCACATTATTAGCGGCCACTTTTGAAAGTGGCCGCTAATAATACACTATTAGCGGCCGAATACAAGTGGCCGCTAATAGTTGCCGCTATTTTATAAACTATTAGCGGCCACCTAATTGTGGCTGCTAAAAATGGACGCTAATACGCAAAATATTAATATTAGCGTCGAAATTCGGGTCGCCGCTAATAACTTGGCGGGGAGTTGCGGGAAGCTATTAGCGGCGACATTAGTGGCCGCTAATAATCAACTATTGGATTATTAGCGGCCACTTTTGATATGGCCGCTAATAATTGATTATTAGCGGCCACTAATGTCGCCGCTAATAACTTGGTGGGAGCTGTAGGAAATTCTAGGAAGCAATTAGCTAATAATAAAACTATTATGTGGCCGCTAATAGTTGATTATTAGCGGCCATATTAGTGGCCGCTAATAACTTGGCGGGAGCTGCTGGAATTCCAAGAAGCAATTAGCTAATAAAAAACTATTAGCGGCCACTTTTTTTTATGGCCGCTAATAGTTGATTATTAGCGGCCACTTTTTTTTTGCCGCTAATAGTTGACTATTAGTGGCCACTAATGTGGCCGCTAATAACTTGGCGGGAGCTGCGTGAAATTCCGGGAAGCAATTGGCTAATAATAAAACTATTAGCGGCCACTTAATATTTTCACTTTTTTCTTTTTTCGTTTATTTTTTTCTTTTTTATGTTTTCAAAATTTTTACTTTTTTACTTTTTTAGTTTTTATTTTTTTAAAAAATAAAAAATCTTTTTCATTTTTTTTTGTTTTAGTTTTTTTTTAGAAAAATTGGTTTTTTTTTTTTTAAAAAAAGGTTAATTTATGGTTTTTCTTTCAACCAAAAAAAAAAATCGTTCTTTTTTCTTTTCTTTTTTTTTTTTTAAAAAAAATTTAATAGAAAACTAGTTTTTCTTTTTTATTTTTCGTTTTTTTTTTAAAATTGTTTTCATAATTAATGCACTATGGTCGATCAGATGGTTTATCAATCATATTAATCGATCAAACCTTCATTGTGTGAAGTCTGATCAGTCGAACTCTATCACGATCGATCAAATGATCCATCGATTCTATTGGTTTATCAAGATCGATCATATGATCTATTGATCCTATTGATTGACTAGGATCAATCGGATGATCTATCGGTCTTATCGATTGATTGGATGATCTATCAATCCTATTGGTCTATCAAGATCGATCGGATGATCTATCAATTCTATTGATCGATCACGATCGATTGGATTATCTATCGATCGTGATCGATCGATTTATTGATCTATCACGATCGATCGGATGATCTATCAATCCTATAGGTCTATCAAGATCGATCGCGATTGATCCATAGCATCGATAGATCATCCGATCGATCTTGATAGACCTATAGGATCGATCAATCTTGGATGATTTATCGATCCTATAGGTCTCTCAAGATCGATCAGATGATCTATCGATTGATCACGATTGATCAGATGATCTATCGATCCTATTGGTCTATCAAGATTGATCGGATGATCTATCGATCCTATGATCTATTGATCCTATTGATTGATTAGGATCGATCGGATGATCTATCGGTCCTATTGATCGATCACGATCGATCGGATGATCTATCAATCCTATTGGTCTATCAAGATCGATTGGATGATCTATCGATCATATAGGTCTATCAAGATCGATCGGATGATCTATCGATCGAATTATCTATCGATCCTATTGATCTATCGCGATTGATCCATAGGATTGATAGATCATCCGATCGATCTTGATAGACCTATAGGATCGATCGATCTTGGATGATTTATTGATCCCATAGGTCTCTCAAGATCGATCAGATGATCTATCGATCCTATTGGTCTATCAAGATCGATCGGATGATCTTGAGATCCTATGGATCAATCATGATCGATCAGATGATCCATTGATCCTATTGGTCTAAGAAGATCAATCGGATGATCTATCGATCCTATTGGTCTATCAAGATTGATTGGATGATCTATCAATCCTATAGATCGATTGGATGATCTATCGATTCTATTGGTCAATCAAGATCGATCGAATAATCTATCCATCCTATTGATCGATCACAATCGATAGGATAATCTATCGATCCTATTGATTGATCAAGGCCGATCTAATGATCTAAGGATCGATAGATCATTTGATCGATCTTGATAGACCAATAGGATCGATAGATCATCCGATCGATCTTGAGAGACCTATAGGATCGATAGATCATCCAGGATTATAATATAAACATCCAATTGAATGTGGTAAGACCATCCGAACGATCCTTGTGCATAAGATCGACCATTGTGCATAAATCTGATCAATCCAAATAAGATTGTTGGATCGATTGAATATTAAATTGATCTAACATATGATAGATCCTAAGCACTAATCTGATCGATCGTAATATATTTTAGCCCCCTAAACTATGACTACATTTTTATTTAGGCCTTCAAACTTTAAAAATTGACATTAGGGCCCACTAACTTTTTACCACGTGTCAAATTAGACATTTTGTCATTTTTTGCTCCAAACGCACTTGAGGTTATTTAAAAATATTACCATTTGCTAAAAATGAAAATTATTAAAAAAATAAACAAAAGGGGAAAAACTAAAAATACCAAAAAGGGGTGGCCTTTTTCATATTAGCTATATTAATTTTTGTTATTTTTTTTTCAATTTTTTTTAATAACTCCAAGGGTATTTTGGGTAGACAAATGCAATTATAGGGATCAATTATGCATTTTTTTTTTCCTTTTTTAAAAAATAAAATAATAAAAAGAAAATTTGTTTTTTTTTTTTAAGAAAAATTAATAACTTTCATTTTTTAGAAATATATTAACATATAATTAATTAAATGGGAAAAATGAAAATGAAAATGAAAAGCAAGCAGGAATAGTACTGGCGCTAAATGAAAATTTTGCACCAAATTAATTCCGACTGTTTGCCCTAAATTCCTAATTCTAATCCTCTCTCTCTCTCTCTCTCTCTCACACACACACACACACACACATTCTCCTCTCTGTTTCTCGCCTACTTCATTGCAAGAATACGAGGCTCGTCAAATCACATTCTCCTCTCCGTTTTTCAGGTAGAGGCTCTCTTATTTCTTTGAAATAATTTATGCTGTTTTGCCGAGCAGTTTCTCATCTATTCTCTAATATTTTTCTCCAGCGATTTCATTTTGTCACTGCAAATCCACACAATGAAGCTTCTCTATTGGTCAGTATCTCTCTCTCTCTCCACCTTTTGTTTTTCTTAGATGGCAACTTTATGATTCGAGACGCCAAACACGGCTAATCACAAGGACATAGCTTGAATTTCACTTAAATCATGACCACTGCACACACACACACAGCTGGCCAAACACAAGAGGGCCATCATCCACCCACCGAAAGTTAAAGGCCCCAAGAGAAATAACGAAAATCAAACCCCAACATAATCGGCCAAACCTCCATAGAACCTGCAACCTCAAAGTAATTTACCCACCGAAAGTTAAAGGCCCCAAGAGAAATAACCCAATCGATTCTTAACAGAAAATTAGGGGAAAACTTAAGCAAAAACCAAAGAAAGGAAAAGAGGGATCTCACCTTGGTGGACTGAAACTCGAACCCCAGCAGCTCGGGTTCTCACGAGCTCTCACTCTCGAATGGGGTTAGGTTCCACACAAAAGAATGTGCACAAAATCGTACTACCCAGAACAGTGGAGTTGTTGTTCGAGGTGAGCACAACAATTCGATCATTGAGTTCTATGGTGAGCTGAGGAACATTTTTGAGTTACGTTATCCTAACACAAATCGGGTGTTCCTGTTTGAGTGTGATTGGTGGGACATTGGGAGTACAAGGGGAATGAAAATGGACAACGGCTTTACGATTGTGAATACTTCTAGTAAATGGTACGAGTCTGACCCGTTCATTTTAGCAACTCAAGCTGCGCAAGTGTTTTACTTGAATGATCCCAAATTAGGTGATAGTTGGAAAGTGGTGCAGAAGTTGACCAATAGAAACATATACGATGTTCCAACAATAGTGGAGAGAGATGATGACCAAGGTATGAATGTTGATGTATACCAGGAGCGTGTATGTGATGGGGGCAATATTGCCATTGTTGAAGACTCCACTATATTATGTAGAGATGATCCAACAATACCTATTGATGAATTATATGTGCAACTTGATCCAAAGTTGTTCGTTGGCAATAACTCGCTGATTGAAGAATACGACACAAACTCCGACGAGGAGGAGGAGTTATCTAGCAATAATGATACGGACTCTGAACATGTAGACGACTCTGATTACGAAGATTCATCTTCAAGCGACAGTGATGCAAAATATGATGATGACATGTGTTAATATAATGTATTACACTTCTCTTTCCTTATCATTAAGGTGTAAAATGCGTTAACCATCTTCGTCAATCCAAACACTTCTATCAAATGCCAATGGAAATATAGAATAACTGAAAAAGATTGAATGAAATTTACGTGCCAATGTTGGATGCTTTTAAATTTTACAAACAAATGCAGTTGTATTTACACTTTGATTTCCTTAATGTAAAGGTGTAGAATAGTTAATCATCTGTGTCAATTCAAATACGTCTCTTTCCTTATTTTATTTTCTTTTTGAAAAAAACATATTGCCAACTAGTATGACTGATCATTTTTATTTTATTTTTTTTGTTTTTTGGTACAGGTCAATCAAGAAAATTAGACATGAATAAAGGAAAACGAGTACCAAAAGCATCTACTAAGCAGAATCGTGGTCGGGGCCTAGGCCGAGGCCATGTGGAGGACCTCCCAATGCAGGTGGACAACCATCATCTCAAGGAGCAGCTAGATGCCGCACCCACTTCACCGGTGGAGGGCCATCATGTCGAGGAGCAGCCAGATGCTCCACTTACATCGCTAGTGGAGGACCATCCTTTCGAGTCACAGGCTGATGCCGTACACTCATCCGTGGGATGTAAGTAAACATATGGTCATTAGTTTTTTTTCCATTGAATTCGTTAATGCTGACTGTTTTTATGTTTTGAGTAACAGCTTCCACATCTATTAGGCGTGGAAGAGGAAAGAACAAAAATAAGAAGTTGAAGGAACTAACGAAGAATGGTCCCATTGATATCGAGTTCGAGGGTGAGGAGCGATATCCTGTAGGCAATAATGCCGGTTTTTTCTTGAGGTTGATTGGTGAGGTCCTAAGCGATCATTGCGACTTGCATCATGATTCTTGGACTGAGGTCCCAAGTGAGATGGTGTCAATATTAAAAAACCATGTGAAGGTACAAAGTTTAGACCATTGTTTGTGTGTATTATGCCAATTGGTAGAAATAATGTCACAAAGTTTTGACCATTATTGTTTGCGTAATTACTATGTCGTAGAGTTACTTCAGGTTGGATGATAATAATATAGTACACGTGGAAGGCTTAGAATTTGGTCTAAGTAGAGGCCATTCAAGGACGCGCTCCAACCTGCACTTGCATAAATACAAGCCTCATTTCAAAGACATTAATGTCAAAGATCCGGCTGCGGTGGCCGATGCAAGCGCCAAGGCGAGGGCTACTGTTCCTACTCATCTTAGTCGGGAACAATGGTCTTTGATCTGTGACTCATTTGAAACGAAAGAATGGAAGGTAAATATATATTCTTAAAGTCATTGGTTAATTAGGATTTATAGTGTTTGTTTACAACTGCAAGTAATATAATGAATATTTGATTTTTGGTTGAACACTATTAGGAGAAGTGTGCTCGGAATGCGGCCAATAGAAGCCAATTGAAAACAAATCACACTGTTGGCGCCTGCTCCTTCATCAACGTTATTCACAAGAAGGTAAGGAGTTTAAAGCATATTTCTTATCAAAGTAATTTTAGTTTATTACCATTAATTATGTGTTTTATGTGCAGACAAAAATAACTGGTGTCAGGCCCAGACCTCTCGCTTTTTATAGCGATTCGCACAAAAAGAAGGACGGGTCTTTTGTTAACGAAGTTGTTGAGAGCTTATATGTAAGTTTATAAAATGATTACTTGCAACAAATATAAATATTTAGTCTGTGTGAGTGATTTAGTTAATGTTCATTTTGCTTGTGCAGAATGAAATGGAAGCAAGAATTCACTCAGACAGCGCAAATCGCACTGAAGAAGAGGCATTCACGGAAGTGCTCGGGGTTTCACGCTCGGGGCATGTTCGAGGGATGGGGTTAGGTGTCAAATCTACTCGGCCAAAATCTTCTCGAGCAACATCCTCAAGCCAAATTGATGTTCACGAGGGATGCAAGAAGCAACGGGAAGAGCTTGAGACATCTTATCAGTCCCTACGTGAAGAGATGGCCGCATCGCAGGAGCAGATGGCCACATCATAGGAAAGGATGCGTGCAGAGATGGCCGCATCGCAGGAAAGGATGTGTGCTGAGATGCAGGCAGAGATGCAGAAACTACTATCACAATTTCAAGGGTTAGAGAACTTTTCCAATCGTTTTTTTTTCATACACACGCATTTGATATGTAATTATTAGAAAGATTATTGATAATGATTTGAACTCTACTCTTATCAGGCATGGAGGGAGATCTACCTGACTTCATCAAGCCAAGGCAGTAAGTAGTTTTTTGACGCTTTGTAATAGTTTTTCTTAAAACTATTATTGTTATTCATAGACACTTTCTATTGTAATAGTTAGATTGTTTTGAACAATTATGATTTCTATTTAGTAGAAAACATTCGAACAATTATGTGTGTTTTGTAATATGCGTAATTGATGTTTTGTAAATGATGGTTTGTGTTACTACAATGTAAAATTGATTAAGACAATTTTTTTGGTTTAAGAACTTTGAATAGTAAACTTCCCTTGACATGTTTACCAAGGTTAAAAAACTTTGAGTGAACAAAGCAAGGGAGTAGAACTATATAACAAAATTTTCTTTTTAAGTGTTTGTAGGATGGCAAGAGAGAAAGATGGTCAAGCTAAAAATTGTGGTGCTAAAGGGCTCAAGTGATCAATGGTAAGTTATTTCAATCTTATTGTCATTTACTTATTGGTGAAAGTACTGTAAATTGTAGCAAGCGGGCGGCTTGCATGGAGTGATAAGGTTGTGTAAAAATTATTTGGAGTGTTTGGATATGGTTGTTGGTTGGTTGTTGGTTGTTGATACTGTTGGTTGGATATTTTTGCTAGGTATGCTAAATGAAGTGCCATTTTTGTGCCTAGGTATGTGTGTGTTTTCCATATTTCCCTAATTACCAACTCAATAGAGCATATATAATTCTTGTCTGGTTTCGGATGTTGATATTGTGAAGAAATGGAACCTGTGATTGTTTACTTAGATTTCAAAGATAGACTCATCCCGGGTTTGTGTTATTTTGATTTATTTTGATTAGAGATTTTGGGATTCGTATGATTTTCTTAATGATGTAGTAGTATTAACAGAATTGGGGATTCTGTTGATTTGGGTTTGTCATGCTTATGTTTTTTTTTTTTATTATTATTTATTTCAAATTGTTTGGAAAGAACGGATAAATTTTGAATTCTTTCACTCTTTTGTCAATTTTTTGTTCTTTCGAAAGGTTTGAGCTCTTGGTTGAATTATGATTGTGTTTGAATTAAGATTAGAGGACAAAAAAGAAAGATACAACTGGCTGCTTGGTTGTCTCGAATTTTGTTGTTTTGCTTGATGGACTTGCTGAGTTGTTTTCTTATAGGTTGCTTTTGTTCTTTCTTACTGTATATCAAAAAATGTTTTGAAAACCTAGCTTTGTCATATTTTCTTAGAATGTTGAGGATGTGTTTGTTGTCTGTAGTCATGTAACATAATCTCTCTCTCTCTGCTTCAGTTTCCTGTTATTGGATTAGGAACATGTATACTTGCGCTCCAGCTTCTACCCTTACATCACATTTGGAAAGATTGCTAATATGGTTAGCAGAGGTTCTTCACATAAGCCTATTGAAAACAACTTACTTTCTGATTATCAAGTTTAAGAATATATAGAAAATGATGGTTTGGGTTTACATTTTTTGTCATATTATTTTTTCCTGTGGTTTTAGAGATTGTGATCCAAGCGGCACAATCTATGGAGTTATTTTGGGTTTTACTGGTTTGGCATGCTTGTACTCGTGTTTTTACCGTTCAAAATTTAGAGCGCAATATGACTTGGACGAGTCACCTTGTGTAGATTGCTTAGTGCACTTTTGCTGTGAGACTTGTGCTCTGTGTCAAGAATACAGAGAGCTCAAAAACTGTGGGTTTGTATAGGGATAGGTATGACATATAGCTTCTTAGTTAATCACATTTGTATTTCTTTTATTTCTTTTTCTTTTTCATACTCTGTTCTGATCATTTCCAAATTATGTGGTGAAGAAAACCCCATTTTTTTCTTTGATGAAAGATTAGATACTGTTTGTTTAGTGGGTATATCTATATTTGATGTATTTTGGCCTGCCTTGTTTTTGGGTTTTGAAAGTCATTTGCTTTGAACCTGTCTTTAATTTTAACATTGAAGTAGCAAAGGCATGAAGAAATTGCATCCCAAGCATTATGTTATTCTTGTTGATCAGTTTACTGGACCTGATTAGCATGCTAGAATATCGAGTTCTATGATAGATATACAGTACATAGTACTTCTGCCAAATTTGTGTTCTTGAGTGAGTTCAACCATACTTAACCCCACCATCAAGTACTGCTTCTTTAATATTTCTGGCACTATGATAATTTAAGCTTTACAACAAACATAGTTCACTTATTAATTAACTTATGCAATACAATTTTGCTTATGAGATGTATTTCTTTTGGAATATTTGCTCTCATTTAGAATTTCTACATTGCAATATGCATGTAAAGATTTAATTCATGAGTGAGGATAGGTGGATCTGGATTTTTTATTTTTATTTTTATTATTATTTATAGTAATAGTTACCATAGTAGTTTAACTATTAGCGGCCACATTAATAATACCAGAATAGTTTAACTATTAGCGGCCACAAACGTGTCGCTGCTAATAGTCTCGTATTAACGACTACTTTAGACTTAGTTAACAAAAAAATTGCGGCGGATAAAATTATTTTTAACGGCCACCAAATTCGCAGCTATAAAATAATTATTAGCGGCGAGTCAAAAAAGTGGCCGCTAATAATCTTTAGCGTCGAACTATTAGTGGCCAAAATAACATCATTAGCGGCCAAATTTGCTGGCCGCTAATGACGAAATTTGTAGTGCGTGTATAATTGAAGCCATATCCTTTGTGCATACTATTATTTAATTTTTGACAATGTCAACTAATCTTGGATTAGCCTTTATCAAAAAAAAAAAAAAAAAAAAGTTGACACTTTTATATGTTAATTAACCATAGGATAAATTAAAGCATGAGCATTACTCACGAGTCACATGCATTACATGCCATAAGAGTAAGGACAATGTTAAACGTATACCACACTTTTATTCAACTTTATTAATGTGATATTGTCAATTAACTATTATTATTATTATTATTATTATTATTATTTTGAATCAGCTAGCTGATCCTTCTGATAGGCAGTATTACATGTGCAAAATGTAATATACAGCATTTGTCTTGCAATAACGTGGTTTATCAACAATACGTTCAAATATTTTATTTAAACATGTCATATCACCGTGTTCTATGAGGTACATTTGTTTAATTCTATGATGATGTCCTAATTGATATTTATTCTTTTTTTAGCTTAAAATTTGTCGGTTCATTGCTTATTTTGTGCTTGTAGCCAAAAAGGGAATCTGTATTAACCAAATACTATTGCCACGGCTATAAATGATTAGAGAGAGAGGGAGATAGATAAACCCAACATGATTGCATATTAATTTGTATGCCTTCCTCCTTCTCTTTTTTTTTTCTTTACATAAAAGAGGGAGGGGATTCGAATTAGTGACTTCCACTTCATGAGGCGTGTTCCCCATCCGATTGAGTTACCCATTGAGACCAATTTGAATGCATTTCTACACCATGTCAATAAAAAATAAAAATAAAAAGTATAGCAAATGCTCCTAATTTTCAATGAGGCCAAATAGCGACAGTAGTCTTTGCTTGATCTGATGCGCTAGTTCGGTGCTTCGTTGAAGATTTCCGGGGTGTCCCATGTGTGTAAATCTTTGAATACGTCAAAGTAATGGAAAATATTTGTACCTATCGAATTTATAACAATTGAGGTCAATCCACGATACTTAGCTTGATTAAGTGACGATCCATATCAATAAGGTCCTCAACTAATAGTTACACAATAAATATTTCTTAAAAAAATAAAAAAATTAAGGCTCTAATATAGAAAAAAGTTATCTAATTAGGGCCCTCAATTAATAATTGTATAATAAGGGTTCTTTAAAAAAAAAAAAAAAAAAAAAAAAAAAAAAAAAAAAAAAAAAAAAAAAAGAACATGTGAAGACTAGTATGGTAATTTTTTTTTTTTTTTTTTTTTTATGAACAAACAGTCCAGCCGTGTGCGACTTGTTCTGAGAGAGAGAGTAGGTAATTAGAAGAAGAAAGTTAAAAACAAAAAACATAAGGGAAGTATATGATTGAGTCGGCCCTAACTCGATCGTGTATGTATATATAAATTAAGCATCGAAAAAGTAGATCTCATGCTAACCATCTGCCCATTATTTTTGTGGAACCAAATGGGTTGATAACTTGATATCACAGAACTCTCTCATTATTCACGACCGTTTACAGTTACAACTAGATCTCACCTCTCTCTTTTTCACAAACACAAACACAAATAATAGGTTGGAAAAAAACACAAAAGAGGCCATATGGCCCCGTTTAATAACTTCCCTCCCCTCTCTTTATTTTTACTTTTCTCAAAAAAATCAATTTCAAAACATTTTTAATCTTTTTTACTTTTTATATCACATCAACAATTTTTTATTATTATTTAAATAAAAAAATTCACTACAATATAATTTTTTTTTCATTTTTTCATATAAATTATTTATATTTTATATCACATCAATCACTTTTTATTTTCACTCAACAAAAAAATTTTCCAATAAAGAAAGGGGAGAGGGGTTATTAAACGGGGAGTCTTTCACTTTGTCCGTATAATGTGTAAACTAGACTAACTAGGCTTAAGTCTTTCACTCTGTCATATGTGATATTGATTGATTGACTAATCAGAGAGTCTAGAATGGTCGAGTAAGAATAATGATAGTTGTACATCACCCTTACAACAAATGTACAACACCCCTTCATATGGGGTGGGCTCCACACACTGTGGGATCCACTCCATGTGAAGGGGTGTTGTACATTTGTTGTACACTTGGTGTACATGAATCACTTCCCGTCGAGTAAATAGGCTAGTTTAGAAGAATATAAAAATTATTATTTTTATTTTATTTGAATAATCAGTATATAGACTAGCCTTGTAGAATAATTATATACCGTAAAGACTAATCTAGTAGACTTTTTGAACAAATTTTATTGTCCACTCGCGGTGTATTTATGAATTTAGAAATTTTTTTATGCTAATAATATTTTTGATTATTTATTTTACATTTATGTGATTTATTGACTATTATTTTTTATTATAATTATTTTCTTATTAAGAGAAGAACAATATTAGTATTTTTTGAGAAGACTTTCTTCATACTTTAGGATTTATTTTATCATTCAAATTTTGTCCCTACTAGGACAAATTCCTGGCTCCGCCTCTGTCTGGTAACACACCTTCCATTTCCTTATCTTATTTTCACTTCTCCTAAAAATAATCGACTTCAAAATATTCTAACCTTTATCACTTTTTCTATCACATCAATAATTTTTTTATTACTATTCAAATAAAAAAAATCAACTACAATACAAAACTTTTTTAACTTTTTCATACAAATTATTTCTACTTTATATTACATCAATCACTTCTTACTACTACTCAGAAAATAATTCAACTTAACAATCTTTACCTAACACATCCGTAGTGTAACGGCCCAAGGAAAAAAGCGTTAGCCGCATCTGTGCTATCACCCCATAAGGACTAGTCAATTTAGAGTTTATCTAGAATTTCTTATAAAGTCCAGTTTCACCTAATAACTAGGTAATGTGGGACGTAGCACTCGTGACTATCTTTATAAATTACCCACTCTATGTGGACTACTCATCTTTCCAAAATATAGGACTGGGGTGTTACAAACGACCTAAGAAAAAAGTGCTAGTCACATCTGCGCTATCACCCCAAAAGGACTAGTCAATTTAGAGTTTCCCTAAAATTCTTTATAAAACCCAGTTTCACCTAATAATTAGGCAATGTGGGCTTAGCACTCATAACTATCTTTATAAACCACACACTCTATGTAGGCTACTCATCTTCCCAATATGGAACACAATACGTTTTAAAGCCGTGATGGTCATAAACCTATCAGAACTTCACAGTTAAGCGTGTTTCTGCGAGAGTAGTACTAGGATGGGTTACCTCCTAGGAAGTCTGGTTCGAGGGAGTCAAAAGCGAACAATATTGTGTCATTGGGGGTGGGCGTTACATATAGTGCCATTGTGCTCCTGTTGGAATGAACCTTATAGGCGTTAGTTCAGGAGGTGGATCACGTGAAAGAAAAGCAATTACCAAAATTTGAGTATTTTTTAGAGGGTGCTATTGTGAGAGAGGCATATATGAGAGTTACCTGCTCAAATAAATTTTGACCTGTCCAAATTGCGGTGGATCTCAATCCATTTTTTTGTTTGAAAAAATGTTTTGATTTGACATAAAGGATAAAGTAGTTTTGAGTGTTTTGTGTTTTGAATTTTTTGTTAAGAATTTTACTCCTTTTTTTTTCCTTTTTTTTTTTTTATAAAAAGCAAAAAGCTTGGACAAAGTGTTGTAAACAAACTCAATTATACCCTAGTGGGATATAGAAATTCCTTCATCATAGAACATGGACTACATCAAGTGACACCATGATCGGTGTACTTTAGGAAAAAAAAAATTGTTTTCTTGTACTTATTCCTTCATATATTTAGAAGAGTGTCATTGACTGGCATGAGTTTTTCTTTTTTCTTTTTTGTTAAAGAAAAATAAGATTAGAACAAAAACCAATGAAAAAAAAAAAGAATTACAGATAACAAAAATATAGGCAAAAAAAACAACACGATCTATTTCAACAATCCATTCCACAGCCACAGAGAGGAACCTCAAGATGAAAGGAGTAAGAGGGAAAGATGTCGGTGCTAGTAGTAGCAGACCCGATTGTAAGGAATGATAAGGAATCCCTACCATTGTTGCGAAACAAATAACAAGAAATTCAATGTATTTTGAGGTCTAGATTTGGATTTGAATTTATTTATTTATTTTGTAGCAAAAGAGCTCAACAAGAAAAGAGCCAGAGGAGCAAGGGTAGAGAACATCAGATCTATCAGAAGAAGCCAAAATAGGCATTGGCATGTGCAATCCACGCACGCCATGGTGGCGCATGGCATACACGCGTTGCAGCAGCTAACATCAACAGTGAGAGAGTTGGCCGGAGATGATGGAGGCCGGGGCACGTGCTTGTGTGGATGATCATGAAAAGGTTACAGTAGATCTAAGATCTAAATTTCAAACAAAATGTTGTTGAAATTAAAGAGAAAAGAGAAGGATCTCCCAAAAGAGATTGGGAAAGGGTTATTTGGCCGGGGAAGGTGCAGAGGAGGGAAGAGCCATTACTGAGATCTAGAAGGGTTTTGCAGTGTAAAGCTATTTTATTTTTATTTTTATTTTTTACTGAGAGGGTAGTTGATCATTGCATCAGCATGCATGCTATGGATGACTAAATACATTCTATTTGATAAATACTCTAAATGGTGGTATTGCAACCAACCACAATACTCAAAATCAAATCGAGAAATGAGGCCTATATCCATGAAATTGGTTGTAAGATGGCCTCTCTAAACAGAAATATATCAGTTTCTTCAAGTCTTTTATTTTCTCTGAGGATTCATAGATTAGTAAAATTGAGAGTATTCTCGTAACGAAATATGTTTATTTTTATTTTATGACCTAGATTAAATTTTATAGATTTGATTATTTATATGTTATTACATGATAAATATATTATCATGCTGAAAAATAATAAACTCCTAATTTACCGTGTGTGTGTGTGATCAATTTGTAACAAAATATCTAAATGCGGAATTTAAAGAAGGCATATATTTTGTTAACGAAGTGGAAACTCAATTAAGAGAAAAATCACTCCGTGATAGCCAAACCTAGGATATCCACTATTCAGAAGACAAAGCTAGTTACAAAGAAGTAGCACTCACATACCCCTGATGCAGTTATGGTACCTTGAACTCTGACACGTAACCTAACGTGAACTCCTCCCAACCAGGTCTCTTACCTGAAGGGGTCTTCAATGGAATCCTTTAGCTTAGGGCTCCTCCATAAGCTAGACTTCACAGCTTGATCAAATCACATAGAAACCACCCTAAGAGAGCTAGCACATATCACAATCACTGATTTGAAGTTCTCTGGGCAGCATCTGAACCTAGACCGAGGGCGTCTGGACGGCAAGCAGCAACCAAATTCCATAACGGGTTTCACGTGTTTCCTTATTAAGCTTCAATCTCCGCGTTCGAACGGTGTTGCCCTAGCGTCTGGATGGTTGCAAGCTGTCTTTACCAAGCATGTGCTGAGCTGTTCAGAATTTCCTTGAACACAGAATAGTGTCCGGACGGTTGCTTACTGTCTTCACCGACATGTCTACTGAGCTGTTCAAAATCTTCCTTCTAGAACACTGAGAAGCATTTGAACGTTTCAATGGGTCGTCCAGACGATCAAGTTGTAGTATTTTTTTATTAACTTTCCAAGGACACAAATTTCATCTAATATTTGAGTAGAAAGTTATGATAAAAATATTAAGATGTGTGTAGAATCTTCCTCGAAACCGAAAAATGCCTTCTTGATGCTTGTGACACTGATACTTGTCATATTAAAGCCCTTTCTATATTTGAGAAATAATTTCTGAATATTCTGAAAACTCTGAATAATTATGGCGTCCCTGTTTCAGCAGCACACTTACATGGCAGTGATTTTGTCAACAAAATGTAGCCAATAAAACTAACACATACTATTTACAAAATGGGCATTGGCACTTGCAGCTCACGCGTTGTAGCAGCTAATGTTAGAGGGGAGAGAGTTGGCCAGAGATGGTGGAAAACAGGCGGGTGGCTTGTATGGGTAGAGAGGTTGTAGTAGATCTAAGATCAATTTCAAACAAAATGATGTTGAAACTAAAGATAAAAGGGAAGGGATTGAATATAAGTGTACTATGCATGCATATTGAATATTTCTTAGTGTTAATTTTTTTGGGTTTGACTAGTTCAAAATGGTTCTACATTTGAAGAGTTCAAATGATTTTACTTCGTCAACAAAATCATATATGTTGATGTGCGCATGTGTTTATTGCTTTCAACCGGTTTTGTTTGTATTCCTCCAGAATTTTCATTGCTTAAATTCTTGCATAATTGGTGGTTGTGACCGTTAAGGTCTAAATTTTACATCTCACCTAGGTTTAGTTTAGTATTAGTTGCCTTGGATCGAACGTCGGGAAATGATCGGCGCAACCATGCACAGATTGTGGTCACACCCTATGGCATCCCTAGTTGTGTAGATCATTTGAAGTCGGACTCAGTCAGATGATTAGTGGTGACTAACCATTGTATCTCACCAAGGCATTGGTGTAATACCATATGTCCCACGGGACGCGCAAACCTCACTATAAGAGGGATAATGGTATAGATAGTAGGGTTGTGCAACCGGAGTACCCGATTATTCCTATTTAAATAACCGCAACTGCAACCGGTAAACCGATTGCGGTTATGACCAACTGCCGGTTATCCGGTTATTAAAAACCGATTTTCATACTTTTTTTTTTAATCCAATATTGAACCATTTAATATTCAATGCTAAAAAATTAGAATATATATATATTCAATGCTAAATAGTAAATACTGCTGGACGTGCATAATTTCATTCACCATTCATTCATCTCAATGAGCTAATAATCAAGTCTATAGATTAGATAAAATGATTGCAAAGAAAATCAATCAAACAAACAAACAACATTACAAATCTAAAATCAATCTAAAACCAGTTTCCTCTTTTAGGAATTAAAAAAACATTACAAATCCAAAACATAAAAATAAAAATAAAAATCAGAAAAGAAGAGAAAGCAGGGAGTCTAGGGACTAGGGACTCAACAACGACTTGAGAGAAGAAGAAGAGAAATCAGGGAGTCCTGGGACTATGGAGCAGCCGAGCAGAGAGCAAGTGAGCACGCAGACTGAGAAGATAATTAGGTTTTAAATTTTTAATTATTTACATTTTTTCAATATATATATATATATATACCGGTTACACGGTTTCTAATCGGTTTTCTAAAATCCTATAACTAGTAACTGCAACCAGGGTACCCGATTATTCGGTTACCGGTTATTAGCGATTAATAACCACCCCACTTGTACACCCTAATAGTTAGGCCACGTGGAGAACGGTTAATTAGAAGCTGCAAATTAACTGAAAAGATTATATTGTACATTTCATCAACATGATTTTATGTCTTAAACTACCGTACGTATATATGTTATCCCACAAGTTATGCCATAACTACTTTACAAATGTACTTTTTTTTCCTGCTAACATAATTACGGAGATATCGTTTCCAAAATGTCTATTCTTTATACTCTTCCAGCTAAACCACACTCCTTACTCTCTTTTGCACGTAATATTAAATTCATACAGAAAATAATCAGAGTGCTACCGTTTTACAGATTAGAAAGTGGGGGTTCATTCCCAAATTACACTCTGTCGGATATTTCTGAAGATCCTAAATCTAAACCATTAATCTTCAAACCAATCCAAAATCCCTCTCAAACTGTAATTACAATCAAGCAAACAAATACTTTATTGAAATTCTAACATCTATGATAATTAGGAAAATGAATAAAAAAAGAAACACATGCATGATGCATGTACGTAACATATATGATCATCAAGATTAACTCCATGAACTAATCCAAATCCAGGAATCCCAGTACTCTTTTTCTTATGGAAAAAACTTCCAAGCTTGAAATTCTAACATCATCATGCATTAGCCAAACAACCTAATAAGGAAAATGAATAAAGAAAGAAAAAGAAAAAGAAACACATATATGCATGCATGCATGCATGTACGTACGTAACATGATCATGATTATCAAGAACTCCATGAAGAACTAATCCAAATCAAGGAATCCCAGTACTCTTTTTCTTATGGATCTTTTAAGATCTTCAGCCTCCCTCTCATCTTTCCGTGCCCTTTTGATTTCTGCCATTGAAACACGAGTCATATGTTGAAGACGCTCCTCCTCCATCCCCACCTCGCCAGTTAAAATAACTTCATCTCCACGGACCACGAACACACCCAAAGGGATGTCACAGTAAAGATGACCCGCAACAACTCTCTCCAAGGCACCCTCAAGAACAGCGTTGGCGTGCTGATCTAAAGAACGAAGTATGCCCATGAAGCATCGGCCATCGCAGAGCAGCAGAAGAACTTTCTTGTCAAGATAGCTGACGAGGGAAATAGAGAGGTAGACGTCTGTCCCCCCTGCCCCTGCGGCCCCTGCCCATGGCCGCCAAGCCTTAGTCGACATTGATGAGTTCGATCAACACTGCTTTTCTTTTCTATTAATTAAAAATCACTGAGAATTTCTAGTTGAACTGATCAACCCAACTAAGATTTCTCTCTTTTAATTAGAGTCTTCCAAAGCCACAATTAAAAACCGTAACTTGAACTGCCTAACAAGAAAAATAACTAACTTTTTTATACGTAAAACTAATCCCATGAACCTGATCCAGAACGAATAAAAGCACTCAGATCCAGTTCAACTAAAGAGATTCAGGAGGGAATTAGGTGAGAAAAGGAAAGGAAACAGATGAGAAATTCCGATAAAGTCATGTAGTTTTAAAGGATATTTTTAATATTTTAACTTTTGGTTTAAAGCATTATATTTAGGGTAGGATTGTAGAGATAGACGATTATTAACCATTTTTAACTGCTAACCATGTAACCGTATGGGTGGATGATTGACAAAAACCGCTAATAGTGGTAGAGTAGCAGAAGTGGTTAATAACCGCTAACTATCTACTCTTATATATATCATATTAAAATCTTATTTTAAAATTTAGCTTTAAAACAGAATTTATTTAATAAAAAAAAAAGCCCAAAACAGTAGCAAAACTATTTAAATCTGACCCTAAAAAGAGGCCCAAAATATCAAAATAGGAAGCAAATTAAAGAAAAGGCTCATACATGACAGATAGTTATTGCGATGCAGTTTGGGCATAAATAACCGCTAACTGCCAGTGTGCCACTGCCTATACAACCCTAATTTGGGGTGCAAATTAAAGGTAGAAGAAAGGGAATTAAAAATATAAAAAAGCCAATGAACTAACAGCCGATTTTAAAATAGCTCCTTGAATTTTCAAGTGTGTTAAAGTAACTCATCAAACTACCAAAGTGTGCCAAAAAGACCCATTTTTGTCAAAATATTCCTATAATGCCCTTGCCACGTGTCATATATTCCATTAACCGATAACAAAAAAGGTATGTTCTCTTCAAGAAAGATATTTCGAATTCTTTTATACTTGCATGTTTTGGCTTGATTATAAGTATGTAAATAGAGAAATTATAGGTTTCTCATAGTTTTCTTATAGATTATCAAAGATTTTCAAAGTCGAAACACACTTTGAGTCAAAAGTGTCAAGCTTTCAAAGAAAACTTACATTTGTTTTAAATCTTGATCTACCAACTATTTTTATAGATTGAATAAGTTAGATTGAAGTATAGGATGAAAATCCTCCCCTATCCCTAGAATTTTCAACCAACCATGAGAATGGGTTGGATCTGATTTGGCCACCCTATTTTTTCTCAACCCATTAGCAAAAAAGCCCATTGTCTGAAAAATCTTAGGAGATGTCGCTTTAAGTTTTGGGTCGGCCTATTAGATCCAAAATACCCCACGCTGCCCAATCTGGAAAATTTCTAAAATTTTAACCAGATTCTTTGAGACGGGTATGGTTTTGACCCGATGCAAAAATGGGTATCAATTTTGAGGGCTTTAAAGCCTAATTTTTGGGACAATTTTAGGATAACTTCACAAAAGAGTATCAAACTATATTTTCAGAAGAAAATTAAATAAACCAGTACATACTACCATCATAGAAATCCCACCGAACAAGCCTCCTAATGAGGACATCCTCGTAGTACCAAATAAAATCCACCTTCTCCCAAACGTGGCATAGAAACCCATCTGTGAGCATAGTTCCCAAGAAATTAGCTCCATCAAGAAAATCAAGCCAAGGAATGCCCACCTAGTTAGTGGTTATCAGGTTACGGTTATTTCCAATTTTTCGGTTTTTCTGGTTAGTGGTTGTTGGCGGTTACCGGTTATTTCCGATTAATAACCGTCCCATTTGTACACACCTATTGTACGTAATATACTCGCAGGTCGATTGATTGGATGATCAACGTAGGAAGGAAATGGGTGACAAACTAGAGATGCATTGTAGAGAGCCGAAGGAGACAACAGCCAGATATAACAGATATGTTGTAAATGTCAAACTGTTTCGCACTTTTGCACATGATGCGGGAAAGAGGACTCAGACTAGCGGCGTGTGTGCGCCGACCGTTGATGGCAAAATGTACTACGGTAAGTTAACAGAAATAATTGAGGTTGAATACTTCAATAGGACCAAGTGTATCATTTTTAAGTGTGATTAGGCGAACACCAAGAGGGACACAGGGTACAAGGTGAACGAGTATGGGCTAGCCCTTGTCAACTTCAAAAAATTTGTCCACAAGGGAGAGCTGATCAGTGATGAGCTGTACGTGCTAACTACACAAGTTGACCAAGTTTTTTACGTCGAAGATGAACGAGACCTAGATTGGGCTTGCGATGTAAGGACTAAACCCAACAAACGTATACGACGTTAGTTATGGTGAAGGGCATCATGATGCATGTGCCAACTACCACAAGTGCAAACCGCTCCTATTGACCAGTAATAATGACCATGATCCGTAGGATGACTTCAACCACGTTCGACCCGACGTAGATCCGATCCAAGCGTATGTGATTCTATTAAAATTGGAAATTATATAGTTCACATTAATTAATTGGTTTCCTGTTATTTATTTCTACATTGATTGGTTATTGTTAACTAATTATTACATCATTTGTAAATGGTATAAAATACTAATTTGTGCATTGGATTAATAAATATATATCTCATTGTCAAACATGAGAGTCATTCATATACTGTGGTGCATATAGTTGATATATAATGTATAAATGCGTGATGTATTTCTCATGGTACAATGAGTTATAAGGAAAAATCCACAACACATAAGATCCCACGCTAGCTTAAGCAGTCTAGGGGCCAGGGGTTGGGATCTGGTGACCCTACGCACACAGAGGTAGGGTACAGACTAGTACTCCCGGCCGGGTGATCACTTGGGGTACCAGTATCAGCATCAGTCGTTCGAGCTAGATGATGATACATTTGATCTTCTACCTCCTTTGCCGCCGACAATTAGCTAATTAGGGGTGTGTTCCCCCGGTCACGTGGCGTGGCTATTCGACTATAGCATATCGGGTACTAATGACAGCGAGACACAGCCTCTGGACGATAGCGAGACACAAGCTCCGGAGGGCCTGCATGATGAACAACTCGAGGATGAGCTTGCTACACAGGTGCTACGTGAAAACCAAATCCGGATGATAGGTAAGTATATATTTTTATAAATTTAAAGGATATATATACGTATTTATGTTTTGTAGTTAATATTCAATTCGAAATAATTAACATCGGTATCTATTAATATGTTAGGTACTAAATCGGATGGCAACACTTGTTTCAAAGTGCTAGCCATAACAGACCTGCACAAGGGTTGGGAGATCCCAGCGGGGCAGAGGGTTGTGATGGAGTATTATCTAGGCTGGCAACCCATAGGACTTAACACCAATAAATTTAGACGGCAGACCGGGAAGCTAATAAGGAGCGGGACTTATGTGCATTTACGAGACAACTAGGCACATGTATTGACTCGTACGAAGGAGGATATATGGGAAGCCCTGATGGTATGTTTAAAATTAGAAGTCATATGAAACGTCTGTAACATATTGTTAGTATATACAACGTATTGTGTGTGTGTGTGTGTGTGTGTGTGTGTGTGTGTGTATACATATATGCGCATATTATTTCTCTTTTTTCTTTTTTTTTCTTTTTTTTTTCTATTTATCAACTTTTAACTTGTGTAGGTGGACTTGCGATTTAGAAAAAGTAAAATGGGATGCATTCCGGAATATGGCCTTAAAGCTCAAGAATTGGAGATACACAGCAAAAAAAGACATAGGCATTCGGCGGGGCGATACTCCTGAGATGGTACGAGCAAGAGTAGGGGAAGGAAAACTCTCCAACTACCACCCCCAACAACTTGGATTCGTTGTTGGATAAATGGTGTGACGAGGAATATCAGGTTAATTAGTCATGAGTTATATTACTATTTTGTATAGTTTCATTAATTTCATTTGGGTGTGTTAGTGTTCACATATTAAGAATGTTAATTGTGTAGGAGTATGCTGCCCGTATGAAGCAATTACGAGCATTCAACAATACCCCCCATTGCTCGGGGACCAAGAGTTATGCGAGGTTGACACACGAAGATGTGCACCAATTTATCTTGTACATATAGATGTAAACATTATATATATATATATATAAACATGTGGTAATGTCTTATTCTTTCGGCATACTGTCAAGGATGGCACTCTTACGTGAGCAAAATTGTACAAAGAAATTCACACGAGGAAGGATGGAAGCTATCCAAATGACATAGTAAAGGAGAGATGTGTATGCTACTTATCTTTCATATATTGTTTTACTTATGTGTGTGATAACTTCTTTACGATACACATTTGTTTGACGCGCCAATATTTAATACAACATGCAAGAGAGGATGGAAGAGCTAATACCAATCGATCGACCCTGCCAAATCGTCAAGCGTGACACAAGGAACGGTACGTTGGACACCAGATGACGCGTATACCTGGCCAAGTGCTTGGCAATAAGCCTAAGTACGCTGGCAAGGTTCGGCAAGTTGGGCTGAATATTCTACCTATGCGGGGGTCCATACGCTCATACCATATGCCCTCACAATCACTATCACAGAATCAAGGGCACGCCAGCTTCTCCCGAGAATATATATTGAGTGCGATCAAGAGAGCACTCGAGAGTGAGCGAGCTGAGCGCGAGAGAGCAATCCAAGTTGAGCGGACAAAGCGCGATAGAGCACTAGAGGCTGAGCGGGCACGACACAAGGCAGCGATGGATGAGGTGTTGGCGGCACAGTCTCAGATTATGTCTCGTTTTAGCCAAATGGAGTCAATGTGGCGCCAGTCAATATCCGTGCCCATGCTCTTTGATAATACCGCAACGCTAGGCAAAAATTCCACACCTCATGTGAATGTGAAATTGTCTATTGGTAGCGGATCAAGTAATAATTAATGACTTTTTTTTCTTGGTATGATGACGTTTGTTTAAATTCACATGTTGCTCAATGCTTAGGACTTGATATGATTCGATCATATTGTTTGCTAAGTGTATTTGTTTTATCATTCGCAGCTGATGCAGAACATGCTGCGCAGTCACCTGATCATGAAAATCTCACTGATGACTGATATTTTGTGACATTTAGGGTTTATTTTAGTTGGCAAATACGTACTTTTATTTTTTGTTCTTGTTTGGTAATCTGTATATAGATTGTGTTTTGTAATTTGTATAGTTTGTTCGTATCTATGACAGAGATTGATTGTATGTTTATTGAAACTTATGTTTTGATTTTTGAATAGTTGTGATTGTTGATTATCGATAAAAATGTAAATTGTTGTGATTGTGTTGATGGATTGATGGAAATGTAATAAATTAGGGTTTAGGATTTAGGGTTTAGGGTTTGAGATTAGGGTTTAAGATGGATTGATTCTTAACCGCAAAAAAATTAAAAACATATATTTGGGATTGCAATTTTTTTTCTAAAAATAAAAAATAAAAAATTGCACTAATTAGCGACGTGTCATAATGACACGTCACTGAAGTTAGTGGCGTGTCTAAAAGCACGCCACTAACTTCAATGACGTGTCATTATGACACGTCGCTAATTAGTGCAATTAAAAGACAGACACGCCACTAAGTCCCAATTATTGACCCGTTCATTAGTGACCTTGTAGACAGGTCACTAATAACACGTCACTGGTGTTTAGTGGCCTTTTAAATATCCTAACATGTCACTAAAAGTTAGTCACAAAAAACAACATGAATTTTTGTAGTGTGAAGATCCTACATCTAAACCAATCTTCACAATCTTCAAACCGGCCAATCCAAAATCCCTCTCAAATTGTAATTACAATCAAGAAAACAAATACTTCATTGAAATTCTAACATCTATATACGATAAGGAAAATGATTACAAAAAGAAACAAATGCATAAAAAAAGAAACACATGCACGTATGTAACATATATGATCATCAAGATCGAACTCCACGAAGTACTAATCCAAATCCAGGAATCCCAGTACACTTTTTCTTATGGAAAAAGCTTCCAAGCTTGAAATTCTAACATCAATCATGCATTAGCCAAACAACCTAACAAGGAAAATGAACAAAGAAAGAAAAAGAAAAAGAAACACATGCATGAATGCATGTACGTGCGTAACATGATCATGATATCATCAAGATAAACTCCATGAAGAACTAATCCAAAGCAAGGACTCCCAGTCCTATTTTTCTTTTAAGATCTTCAGCCTCCCTCTCATCTTTCCGTGCCCTTTTGATTTCTGCCATTGAAACACGAGTCATAAGCTGAAGACTTAGACGCTCCTCCTCCATCCCCAGCTCGCCAGTTAAAATAACTTCATCTCCACGGACCACGAACACACCCAAAGGGATGTCACAGTAAAGATGACCCACAACAACTCTCTCGAAGGCACCCTGAAGAACAGCGTTGGAGTGATGATCAAAAGAACGAAGTATGCCCATGAAGCTTCGTCCATCGCGGAGCAGCAGAAGAACTTTCTTGTGAAGATAGCTGTCGAGAGAAATATTAGAGAGGCCGTGGTAGACGTTTGTCCGCCGTGCCCCTGGCCAACTCGACATTGATGAGTTCGATCAACACTACTTTTCTTTTCTCTTAATTAAAAATCACTGAGAATTTCTAGTTGAACTGATCGACCCAACTCAGATTTCTCTCTTTTATATAATTTAGAGTCTTCCAAGGCCACAAAAACCGTTACTTGAACTGCCTAACAAGAAAAATAACTAACTTTTTTATACGTAAAATTAACCCCATGAACCTGATCGATCGAGAACGAATAAAAGCACTTAGATCCAGTTCAACCAAAGAGATCCAGGAGGGAATTAGGTGACAAAAGGTAAGGGAACAGATGAGAAATTCCGATAAAGTCATGTAGTTTAAAAGGATTTTTTTATTTTTTTATTTTTTTTTTTGGTTTAAAGTATAATATTTAGGGTAGGATTGTAGAGACATACATACGGTTATTAACCATTTTCAACCGCTAACCATGTAAGCGTATAGGTGGACGATTGACAAAAACCACCGATCGCCTATAGCGGTGCGATTAATTGTGGTAGGATAGCAGAAGTGGTTAATAACCACTAACTATCTACTCTTATATATATATTAAAGTCTTATTTTAAAATTTAGAAACAGAATCTATGTAAAAAAAAAAAAAAAAAAAAGCACAAAACAGTAGCAAAACTATTTAAAACTGACCCTAAAAAGATCGAGGCCGGCCCAAAATATCAAAATAAGAAACAAAGAAAAGGCTCATATTTGACAGACAATTATTGCGGTGCAATTTGGACATAAATAACCACTAACTGACACAGCCTATACAACCCTAATTTTGGGTGCAAATTAAAGGTAGAAGAAAGGAAAAAATATAAAAAAGCCCATGAACTAACATTCGAGTTTAAAATAATTCCCTGAATTTTCAAGTGTGTTAAAGTGATCCATTAAACTACCAAAGTGTGCCAAAAATGTCCATTTTGTCAAAATATCCCTATAATACTATTGTCACGTGTCATATATTCCATTAACAGATAACAAAAAAGGTATTTTCTTTTCAAGAAAGATATTTCGAATTCTTTTATACTTGCATGTTTTGGCTTGATTATAAGTATGTAAATAGAGAGATTATAGGTTTCTCATAGTTTTCTTATAGATTGTCAAAGATTTTCAAAGTAGAAACAAACTTTGAGTCAAAAGTGTCAAGCTTTCAAAGAAAACTTACATTTGTTTTAAATCTTGATCTACCAACTATTTTTATAGATTGAATAAGTTAGATTGAAGTATAGGATGAAAATCCTCCCTATCCCTAGAATTTTTCAGCCAACCATGAGAATGGGCTTGATCTGATTTGGCCACCCTATTTTTTCTCAACCCATTAGCAAAAAAGCCCATTGTCTCGAAAATCTTAGGAGATGTCCCTTTAAGTTTTGGGTCGGCCTATTAGATCCAAAATACCCCACGCTGCCCAATCTGAAAAATTTTCTAAAATTTTAACCAGATTTTTGAAACGGGACCCGATGCAAAAATGGGTATAAATTTTGAGGGCCTTAAAGCCTAATTTTTGGGACAAAAAGCCGGTACATTAGAGTTTTTTTTTTTTTTTTTAATTTTTAATTTTTTTTATAATTTCGTAAAAAGATATCGAACTATACGCCGTTTTGAAATAAAGATTCTGAATTATCAAACGTCTTAAACTAGTGTATTCAAGTTTCCAAACGTTTCATTTAAGGGTATTCCGTTAGGATTTGCTCTTAAATCTTGTCAAAATTCTTAAAATACTCATGTGTTTATTTTTTTAAAAAAAAAATTATAAAAATTTTCAAGGATTTAGGCATGGATATTTTTGTAAATTAAATTAAATTCTGACCAACGTACATCTAAATCCTAGCATTTTTTTTTCTTTTTATTTTTTCCCTAAAATAAAGGAAGGGTATTTTGATGATTTTGGCAGGATTTAATAGTAAATCTTAGTAGAGTATCCTTAAGTGAGATGTTTGAAAACTTGGATACACTAGTTTGAGACGTTTAATAATTCAGTACTCTTATTTCAAAACAGCGTATAGTTCAATACATTTTTTTTTTTTTAATCTCGCCTTAAGAATTTATTTTATGGTTAAATACTTTTACCCCCTTCAAACTATCGCCGCCACTGTATGGTGGCCACGCACTAGATCCGGCGGCCACCAGCCCACCACGTTACGGTGGCCTGGCGTACACCGCCAGGGTTGTCAGATGACCACCATGGTGGTGGCACCGTGGTGCATCACTTTTTAAATTATTGTTTTTATTTTATAAAAAATAATTCTTAATTTTTAACTTTTATAAAACTCTTCCAAAATTTTATCAAACCTATTTTCAACTCTCTCAAACGTACCCGCCAAACAGTCCTCAAGTTCCTACCTAAAAGATCAGGTCCAAGACCTTTACAGAATTACAGGCAAATTGAGAAGGCATTGCCAATTAAGGAAACTGGAGGCAAGGCGACGCGTACTGGATACTCGCAGTAGCAAAATTTCCGGAATTCTTCCGGAAATTTTGCTTGTGGATGGCATTTTTGTAATTATTCATAATTACAAGAAATGCTATCCACAAGCAAAATTTCCTGAAGAATTCCGGAAATTTTGCTACTGCCAAACATTACCCTGTTGTGATTGGAACCTTTTTAGGTTTAATTTTGGCAAAGCTTAAACGACATAGAAATGAATCACCACAGTTTGTGTGCCCCTCATGACACTAACATGATATTTTACGACTATTTTACAATATTGATGCAAGTCAAAATTAATTTATAAATTTTTCTTTTAATAATGACCGATTAAAAATTAGTTGAGACTGTCATAATATCATTATAATATAAAAAGTTTGAAGGTAGTTTGAGATGGTAGGGTGTAATTTATTCAAATTATTATAAGATTATTAGCTTGTATAATAACAAAAATAGATTTCACAAATTGATTGGACAAAAATATATAAAGATATGGCAATGCCAATTTTTTTTTTTTTTAATATATATATATATATATAAAGTAATTTTAAAAATATATTTATGGCACATTAAATTACAAATGTGTCATATAGCAACACTTTTTTCGAATGAATTTTGAATAAAGTACTGCTCCCAAGCATTAGCCTGGAATGTAACATTGAACCCTTTCCTAACCCTTTCCTAACTCATTTATTGCAACTTAAATTGGATTGAGATTCTATCTTATTAGACTGTTAGAATTTTACAGAAATTCAAATAATTTAAGAGAGGCTAATGCTATCTTATTGCCCCACAACTTTTCTCTCTTATGCCATTCAAATTTCTATAAAATTTAAGCTGCAGGAATCCTCGTCCGCTAGTATAACAGAACTCGAATCTTTTACACTCCCGTCTCAATGAGTTGTTGTGCCGTCAGCTCTTAATTTCTTTTAATAATAAATAATTCAAAAATTAATAAACACTATCAAATCAACCAAATGAAGGCGAGATGAATGTGTTGTACTTAGCATTTCTCAAACAAAATCATCCTCCACTAGAATAAGATAAACTTCATTAATAAATAAGAAACCCCACTTTGTAGACTTTCTTTGGTCCGTCCAAATACACAATTAATTACCCACCCACCTTCTTATATTCCCCACCTCACCAACCAGAAGTAGACAAAATAGGCACCACCATTTTGTACATACACAAATCAAATACAAAAATCATATAGAATTCCGGCAACACAAATTAAATAATACACAACCACACCTAAAGCATTGCTTAGAAACTTCCCTTTTCATGACCATTATTCTTGGCTGCAGACTTGATCCTTTGTGAAATCCGGAAACCTACTGTGTAAACAAGCAATTAACATCTCATATAATATATAGTTAAAGTAATGCTAAAAATCATATTTTGTTAACGAGACAAACGGGCACGCAGTGTTAATCAACCGTTGGACTCTCCTTTTAATAGGGTCTAATTCAGTGGTTAATTGACACTACCATATCAATAGAGTGATATATATAAATTAAATTAAAATAAAAGTGTAGTTCTAGTATTACTCATATAGTTTTAATAGTACATTAATGCTAAATACTCAACTCTCGACTCATTGGACTGATGTAACAGCAGCCCTTGGATCGACCTCCATTAAAAATGGAAAAAATTAAAAGGGCTACATTAATCCAGCAAGATGAGAGTTACGTATCTAAAATTACTCTTTTTAACAAGAATTGATACAAGAAATTTGGTCATTAACGACCAAACTTTCTGCAACGACTTTTGCTAGTCGTCGTCGCTGATAGTCTTCGCTAATGTTAAAATTGAGATTAAATTTTACCTTTTTCTTCTTTTAATATTTAAGTTTCTTCTTGACGTATAGGATCTTGGAGTTTCTCATTTTCTTGACTGGCACGTGATGAAATGAGAATCTTGTCCAAAGGCCCCAAGCATCCGACATGCTACTTCGAGCAACTTTCCTGTGAATAAAATGATCGATAATGAATATATATATATATATATATATATATATATATATATATATATATAAAAATCGAAAGCAACTTATTAACTTCTTTTGGTTGATCATGAAAGCAACTCTCCACCGATGAATAAGTGCTCAAAAATAATCACATAAATTAATTAATCATCATCAGGCCCAACAGTATGTGAGATCGATCGATAATGCATAATTAAAAATTAGAAGCATTTAATTCATGGAATATGTGAGATCGGATGCAACTCTGACAGCCAGAAACGCCAAGGCAGGAAATTATAGAGGAAGATCTTGTTATGTATATAATTAATATATGATAGACTGATTTGTACATTTTTTTTTATTTAAACAAATTCCCGATAATAAACAAATTAATCATGCTGAAAAAATATTTAAAAAATATATTTTAATCATGCAAGATGGTAATGTGTATATATATACATATATATATACGTAAAGACATGCATGCTGTTGTTAGTGACTTTAATTGGACTGGGAGTTAGCTAGTCAAGATTCCAAAAACATATTCTAATCTTATTATAGCTAGTTGGGCTCATAATAAGTAATTAATTCAAAATTTAAGTAATTTATAATAATTACTTCATCCCATCCTATCAAAAAACAGTAATAGTGTGAACCTCCACAATGACAAATCATAGAGAGAGAGAGAGCTTAATGTACTAATTAATCAAAATTGGATTTTCAAATTTGACTTTTTTCATGCATATATATAATTTGTTTGAGAATCAAGAAAAGAAGAGCATAAATCTATTTCACCTTCAACATTTTCAATCTAGAGCTTCTACTTAAGTATACTGATTAGCGTTATGATCTTTTGTAATTATTTGTTTAGATGTGATTGTAAAAGACTACTTATAAGACTTACTTGACCGGATAAGTGATTGGACAGTCCAATTTTTATTTAGTCGAATGAATCTCATAAGTGATCTCTCATAATTATTTATTTAAATTTTAATAAATAATTGTAAAGAATGATGACCCGTCTGTTTGAAGGACAACATAATGTGAGGGAAAAATTTTAAGAAGGTCATGATTAAGGAAATAAAGCTTCCATCAGAAGATATTTAGGAGTCTAGGACGTCCAACTACACTTCTTTAGTTGCCACAACTTTTGGAGAAAAAGTAGCCACAACTTTGATTTCTTTTTCTTCAGTAAGCTGGTGTGACTAAAAAATGCAGGCATAATAATAAGAAAGAGAAATAAAGGTGGAAGAAAGAGCTATTTAGATGGTGTTTTTTTATTATTATTTATTTAAAAAAGTGTCTTGAAGTGAAAATAGTTCAAATGATTGGTGTTTGGAGTTGCCGTTTAATTTTTTGTTCTGAAAACAAAAAAAAAAAATAGCATTAACAAATATTGCTAAAATAAAAGTGTTGTTACGGTATTACAATTTTTATTATAAATTAATTTGATAGTTTGCGTGACTCTTGTCACATCAGCACTAAATAATTAAATTTGATTGTAATTAACATAATAATATGTCACGTGTACTGCCACATCACTTTATAAATTCACGTAATATTTACTACATCAATTACTGTCCATTAAATTTGTCTCATCCTATAGGAAACCAAATTGAGCTCAACGATTGGCAGGGCCAACACATGCATTACATCTCTACCTCCTGACCCCAGGGGCATCTAATTGAAAGAAATTAAGTTGTCAAATTTTTATTTTTATTTTTTTTAAGTTTATTTGTACATAACATTTTGGATCTCTTGATTGAAACATCGGATTCTTTGTGTTATGTACTTTTAACCTTATAACAGAAACCAGAAGCAGACAGCTATGCCCTATGGCCAACTCTGACCCACCGACACAAACATACAGCACAACTACACAAGTATGTGTTTATTAATGATATTGTTTGCTTTTTTAAAAAAAAAAACTAAAAAAAATCTCTTTTCAAGTTAAAAATAATAATAAATAATTCAAATTACAAAACACCTTTCAAAATATAAAAACAATTTTGACACTTATATTACATTAGAATACTTTTTCAAATAAAAAATACCATTCAAAATGCATTTGCAGCGTGCAAATGCCCTGTCCCATTTATTGTCTTCTCTCTACTATTCATACAACTTCACGTAGTTAAAATTAAATTTTTTAATAATATATATATGGTATTACATTATTTAAAAATTTTAAATAAAATCATTCAACTTCACTTCTCCTATTCTAATTAATAATTATTCCTTAATAAAAAAAAATTAATAATTATTCCAAAATTTTAGATGTATGGGTGTTGTTTATTATCTTAATTATTCCGATTTACGTTATTTTCCCACTTATGAAAAATAAATAAATTAAGAAAAAAAGGAGCAAAATTTGTGAACATACCTCTCCTGGGTTTGGCTACAACCTTAACACGCGAAACAGTTATGGTATCCTCAGCTTTGTTCTCCTGAACCGGAAACAGAACTCCATCAATCCCCTGCACCGAAATCCTTCCGTCCGTGTAAATATCGGGATCGAACAAGTACGCCGACCCCTCGCCCTGCCCGAACTTCACCGACCCATCGGCCTCCTGAGCCACCACCTGCTGCGGCAATTGAAGCGTATCGTACTTCACCTTCCCGAACCGCCGAACCGCGTTGTACATGCTCTCCTCCGTCTGATAGTCCTGTACGATATGATAATACAGTATCTGCTCCGGCGCGCCCGGTTCGCTCAGCCGGTCCGTTGTCAGCTTAGCCATCGCCTCGTCGTTCGGAGCCAAAACTGTCAGCACGTAGCCTTCCGATACGAGCCTTCCCATTTCGGTGGCCAGCCCCGTGAGGTTCACCAACATATCGGCTATTTCGTTGTACCCACCGTATTGTAAAAGCGTGTCGATAAAGTCTTTGACTTGCCTCATACCGTTGAAGTGGTGGTGAGGCCCGCCGGGTCCCGGAGCCGGCGCCGGAGCCAAGGAAGGACCCGGTGCCATCGCGTAGTATATCGGAAGAACCGGGGCCGAACCGGGTTTCCCCGGCGGTGTCGGTTTCCTCAACCGGTTCGTTCTGGGGTCGATTTCCGGGGCTCCCTCTGGTTTGACGGCCGAGATTTCCCGGAGGCTCCGGCGATTGTTGAAGTCTTGCTGTACGGATTCGGGGATTATGAACCGTTCGATCCCGTGGATGACCCCATCCGGACGGTTGACGGCGTGCGGGTGAGTCACCCTCGCCGAACCGACAAACTTCTCGCCGGAAGCCTGGCTTATTGTCAGCTCGAGTCGGTTATGAGCGAGAGAGTCACGAAGTGTCGGCCACGCGTCGAGGGAAACGCGTTTGGGGACAATGTGGGAGAGCAGGAGGGTCTGTAATGACCGGAGGTTTCTGGGCTCGAGGAGGAAGAGCTTAAACTCGCGGTTCAGCGCGTGGTTGACGGGTGCGAAGACGGTGACGTTGCGGCGGCTGACCAAGTCCTCCAGGGTTTGCAACAAGGCGGCCTTCTCGACGAGCTCGGCGAGCTCCGTGTAGTGGGACTCGAGGAGGGCGACGAGGACGGAGTTGGAGTTGATTTGGGCAGAGTGGGTTGGGTTCTGATCATCGGGAAATGCATGAACAATATTACTGGGTTTGAGAGAAGCTGTGAGGAAGAAGAAGAAGAGGAGGAGGAGGAAGAAGAGGTTGGGAGAGAAAACCATGGTTTAGTAAGTAATGAATAGGTTGGTGGTGTTTTGGAGGGAAAACGAATATATATATATATATATATATAGAAGTATAACTCTTCACAGCTTTATTGGCTTCAAAGCCCAGTCTTTCTTTTCCCAATCTGGCAAGCTGTGTCTGGTTCGGCGAATCGGCGGTGGGGTACTGTTCGGGGGGCTTGTGCTTTTTGGTTGATACAATTACAAACAGTTGGCGAATCTGACAGATATGGGATTCAGTAAAGTAAACTATGATTTGGTGGCGGGTAAAACGTGGGAGTTAATTGGGAGTCAAGTTTTTTGTGTTTTGTTTTTTTTTAATTCAAAAAAAAGTTTTTGTTTTTAAAGATGGAAAACAAAATATATCAAAAGAAATATACATACCCCTGATGGAGTCAGCTTAATTTATTTATCTTTTTTATTCTTTTTTTTTTTTATAAAGTCAGCTTAATTTATTAGATGGGTGATGTGTGACTATTTAAAAAAATGTTGAAGCTTTTATTATAATTTTCTTTATAGGAAAAACTTCAAATTACTCTTGAATTTCATTACTTCTTATGCTCCGTTGTTTTGGTGTAAAATGATTAGTAAAAAATAATTTTGGCATTTTGCGGTGTTTGGTAAGGGGAAAAATAATAGTCAACAGAAATTATTTTCAGTTTGACCGTAAAAACTTCTTTAATTTTTGAAAAACGATTTACAATTTTAATCATTTTTTAAAATTAAACTCTTCGTTCTTGCATGCACATTTGATATCCGATTGTCAAAATTCAACAATTGTCGGTCGTCAGAATCCAGCCGGCGCCGGAGTCCGGCAACATCTGATCGCTAAAACCTTGCTGGCGTCGAAATCCGACGACATCCCGCCATCGCTGTTGAGTGCCGACGGACCAAATTCCGGCCGACACTGGTCGGAATATTGCCGAAACTCGGCCATGGTCAGAAGCCGACCGGATTTGGCCAAAACAGCCGCGATCTAGCCAGATCTAAACGGATCTGGCCAAAATGGCCGGGATTCGACCGGATATGATGAGATCCGGCCATTGATCCAGCCGGAATCCGGCGGCATTTGCCAATCTCTAATTTTTCGCATTTCGTAATTTTTTTCGTGCGAGCCAAACACTGAAAAATATTTTCGAGAAAATCATTTTTTCTGAAAATGATTTCGCCGAAAATATTTTACGACGGAAATCATTTTATATCGAACCAAACGGAGCATAAATTTCAAAAAAAAATCAATTTTGTGTATCCATATTTTAATTTCACCATTCCGTTAAAATTTAACAAAAAATCATAATGGAATCGTATCAAAATTTTCAAAATACCCTTAGGAAAAGAAAAAAAAAAATTGCAAGAAATTTGGCGCGTAACATTGGCAATGGAATGATAGTTTGATAGGAGTATGCGTACATTCCCCCCATTTTTGTTAAGGATTTAACTAGTAGATACTGCCTTCGACAAATCTTTTGACATTATAGCTCAACAATGCATTAAAAAAAAAACTAATAAATATTCAATATGTCTCTCTCCTTTTTGAAATAAGTGAAAATATTTTAAAATCTCTTATTAGAGAAGTTGAATTGAGATTAAAAAATAAAATATTTTAAAATCTATAATTTTTAAAACATTATTAACAAGAAAGTCCATTCACAATTTATTAAAATTGAAATATATTAAATTTATAATTTTAAACAAAAAATAATCAGATCTGAGATGCATAAGGTATAGTTTATTAAATAGTAATTTTCTTAATGTAGGAATTCCGTATTAAAAGTATTAAAATGAAAAAAAAAAAAAAATATTAAAGAATGGCGTAGACGAAAACGTGGAGACAAATATATATTTGTGGGGGGTGGGGGGGTGAGAAGGACATTGCTGGGGCTTCAAGCATCTCAAAGGACAATTCCTTTGGCATTTTTGCAAGCTTTATTTGGAAAGCGAGCAGGCATGGAGCCACCTGTTGTGTACAACTCCCTTCGATTTATCTGAAAAAGTGGTATGTAATTATTGTTTGTAAAGCCTTTTGCTCTGAATCCTTATCCAAATAAAATTAAAAATTAAAAAAAAAAAAAAAAAAAAAAAAAGGCAACCCACTTTAATTTTTGGAAAAAAATTCATATTTACCCGTTAAGTTTTTATCTTATTTGAATTTAGTTATTGAGTTTCTAATTTCAAGAATATGATCATTAGGTTTTGCACAAATTTTAAATAGGCCGGCCACTCTGTCACTTTTTTTTTTTCTTCTCAAAATTAATAGTTTTACATATTTTATAAGTATTTCAATTGACATATTAGCGTCCATATCAGTACCAGATACAAATGACATGTCTCATTAAGCGACAAGTCATTAATAAAAATAAAATAAAAAAAGACTCAATTCTAAAAACAAAAATCATCTTTTTCATCATCCTAATCTTCTAAATTGGTAACATTAGAGGAAAAACCGTTAACTTTGATTCTCACATGGACATTTACATTGTATTGGGTGCTGACATGAACTCTAGTGTGTCAAATAAAACACATATGACAAATGAAAAACTGTTAGTTTTGACGATAAAGTAATAGACGAATCAATTTGAAGCTTGGACAAAACTTAAGAACCTTATTTTTTAAATTGAAAGCTTAAGGACTAAATCCAAATCAAATGAAAACTTAAGAACTAAATATAATTTTTCCCTCAATTTTTTTTGTTATTTGTAACAGTTTAAGTGACATTCATCACGTTAGTTGCTAATTAATAAAATTGACAAGTGAGAACAATATTAGGGTTGTCAATTTTTGACATGATTCACGAATCTGATACAAACACGACACAAAATTATAGGGTTAGGGTTTAAGCTAAACGAGCTGATGGGTTGGCAGATTGACCCGTTTACTGACACGATTATAAACGGGTTGACCCACCAATCCGTTTACTTGTTTTTTTTTTTATTATTTAAATCAGAAGTTACTAAAAAAAAAAAAAAAATCTCTTAGAAAAAAGTAAATAGAATTTTATTTTGTGTCTTTGTGTTAAACTATTTTTATTAAAAAGCTCAAAGAGATATACAAAATAAAGCATCGACTAAATCAAGAAAAAGAAAAGAGAGCACAAATTTTCTTCTTTGTAAAAAATTAAATAAATAAAAAGTGGAGGAGGTGGGAAAGGTCTTCTGATGGTCTTCTATGGCAACATTATCGGACCTTGGACGATCCATCTAAAAGCCCACTGGGCCTTACGAGTCATGTTTTAGCAGCCGTTTGTGAAGGTTGCCATAGGAGCCCATTCTATTTTTTATTTACTTGCTATTGTGCAAGGTCGTTTCTTAAAACTGTCTTTTATTTTCTATTTCAAAATAAAAACATCAACAAACTACCAAAAAAACAAACAGAAATACACTTAAAACTGTTTTTGTCTTTATGTCACATTACAATAATTTTTCAAATAAAAAAACAAGAAACATCCCAAAATACACATTAACAAACATACTCAATATAATGATACAATAGAAATTAACAGAGAATATAGAAAGAGTAACAAGCATGATAACAATAACTGTATAAATTATCATAATAATTTGCATGTAGCTAGTCGACAAGCAACATAAATGACAAATAAAGTAAGCTTTTTATTTTTATTAATGAATAAACAATCCAACTTCTGAAAGAGTAATGTTATTTAGTATACCACTATAAGGGAAAAGCTTACGCTCTTTTTCCTCGAAAAGTTGGCTGGATCCAAATTGGGAGCGACATTGATTCTGGAGAAGACAGAAACTTTGACACACAATGCCAATGAAAGCTTCCATCTCTCAAGTGAAAGATGCCCATGTCACAAGGAGTAGAAGGGCGGACATCTGCTGGGTGAGCATAACCAGGCACCCAGTGATCAACGAAGTATATGGAATTCGGATGGCATCCAAGGATGTCTGAAGCCGGCACATAGGTGGAAGTACTGTCATCCAAGAACAAGGCTCCGTCAGCAAGAACATTGAGCTCCTTTGTTTCAACCCACTTTTTCTTCCCATTCAAAACTAGTAGCTTGAAAACCTTGAACTCTTTTGTCACTGCACGCGGTGGCAATTCATCATTAACAGTATCTAAAATCCTTACGAATTTCAGTATATCCCCACCAGCTGATTCCACAATATAATTCTTCTCCAGGGAAGAGGCAGTGAAATTGCAGTTAGGTGAAACCATGTTCAACTTGGGACAATGCTGACTAATATCAAGAGTTTGCACTGAACCAAACATGTAGAGAGCATAAAACAAACCTTTGGAATAAATAACATCGGTAACAGGACCGCTTTCAATGTAAGTCCACCCTTTATCACCTGGCCTAATGAAAGCCAATTCATCAGGAGCAAGTCCATCGATGTAGATGACCATGACTGTATAATCATCAGGAGCCACAATAGGGTCAGCTGACAATATAACCTTATGAATATGAAGGCCGTTTCTATGTAAAACAGGTGGGAGGCAAATAATTCCATCAAAGCAAAATGGTTTTGATAGGGTAATGACAAAATTCTTATCCACTGTAATCAACCATCCATGTGAAGAACCAAACCATCTCTTACTACCACGGGGCAAGAATGATTTTAACTCGTATGTCTTGTTTTGGCTGACACAATGTATGTCAATTGTAGTTTCTCCTTTAGACGGATGGGTGTGAGTTAAAAATAGTAGTGGAGGTTGATGGAGGGAAAGTTTGAGACGCCTCTCCCCATAGTAGTTCTCTAGGGCAACCGCGTGCCATGGCCGGCAGACAGCACTAAAGCGAACATAGTCTGAAAGTGTTACTAACCTGTCCAAAATCAAAACAAGAAGGTCTTCCGGAAGACATGCCCAATGGGATTCCTTTGAAACTGTAGTATTGTTTCTTCTCCTGATCTTGTTTGTGTTCAATAAGAGACTATGACGACCTAAATACGAGATGGTAAAAAGAGAGATCAAATCTCATGCTTATGCACTGAACAAAATAATCTTACCAAACATATGCACCAAAAGATAAAACATGGAATTTTCAAGTTACACGCAAAATGTATTTATTATGATCCTTAAATCACAAACAACTTAAAAAAGGGGAAATATATAAGATGGATTATAAGAGCAAAATTTTGAGCTAGAATTATACATATTTAGTGTCAATAACAGTTAAGGCTTAAAATCATGTTACTTTTTTCTTTTTCTTTTCTTTTTTTTTTTTGCCATAACTGAAATTTAAAGTTTCAGGATTCTTTTGTTAGCAGATGTCTTTCGGTAATTATCTCTATATTTTTTAAAGTTAAGTAATTTAATAGGATTGGCAATTTTTTATACGACCCACGAACCCGACACGAAATTATAGGGTTAAGATTTATGCTATATGAGTAAACGGGTTGACCCGCCAAAAAGCTTATGACCCGTCAACCAATTTATAACATGATTAGTTAAACGGGTTGACCCGCCAATTCAGCGGGTTAACAGTCAACTCGTTTAGCTAATCGTGTCAGATTCAGATTAGCCTAAACGAGCTGATTGATCGATCGGGTCAACCCAAACCGATACAATAACCCGTTTTGCCAACCCTTAGTTGAGTTAGCTCTGGGACTTCTGTTTGTGCTATAAACAGATAGGCTAGAATTCAGGAGTTTGAATTCGGACACAAGAAATTAAAGGTGAACAAAAGGAAACAGAGGACTATGTGGATCCTGCTATTATAAACACCACAAGCAAATTAACTTGAGATTATCATACAGAATAACAGTTACGAAATTATACCAAATTAACCCACAAACCCAAACCGTGAGCCAGAAAAGGGAGAGACATGTTATGAAATTAAAAATATTAAAACACAAAACAAAACAACCAATAAAAAAACTGACTGCAATTCAAGAGAATTCAAGAACTCAAGGAGACGATTGGACGATTGTGGAATTGTCTGACATATATGTGTGTGTGTGTGTGTGTTTCTTGATGTTATTCTCTAAATCAAAAATAGAAGAAAAATCACCGTTGAAGGAGTTCTTCCGGTGTCTTTTTGGTCTCTCCGTAGTAGTATAAAGCGCAACCTCTTGTAGAGAACCGGCCATGGATGTTTCCCAAGAGATGAAAGAGAGAAGCAAGTCGTGCGTTTGCTCTTCGGCTTTCTCCGTCGTCTCTGTTTCGAGGGCTTATGTGGGACGCGAGGGTTTTGTGGAGGTGACGTCGGCTCGTGCAATCCGACCTATGAGAAGAAGCTGATTCGGCCTATGAGTACTAGATTGGCTGGTTGCTCTTGGACCAGTGCCACGTGGAGGATGTGATGTGTGAAAAGGTGTACGGAGCGGACAATTAAT